>JANEHU010004872.1:0-630381 GCA_027563435.1 Nasonovia ribisnigri
ATTCATAAAACACGTTCGCGATTTCCCCGAATTATGCACCGAACTCTGCGAGTTAATTGGTGTTGATAATTTTCAGTGCAAGTCAACGCCAGATCAACTAAAAATCCAAACAACAAATCCTGAAGCATACAGAACGCTAGTCAAGTTCTTAAGAAATGAAAACGCACAATTTCACACGTTTCAATTAAAAGAGGATAAACCAACTCGCGTGGTGATCCGTAATTTACATCCTACTACACCAACTAGTTTAATAAAAAGTGAACTGGAAACACGTCTTTTTGAAGTCCGTCAAGTCTCTCAGGTACTCCACAGATTAAACAAAAAACAGCTTCCACTATTTTTTGTAGATTTAGAACCATCGATCCACTCAAATGAAATATTCGAACTCAATTCTCTTCTTCATACCAAAGTAAAGGTTGAAGAACCCCACAAATCAAAAACGATCGCCCAATGTACTAATTGTCAGGACTATGGACACACAAAGGCGTATTGCGGCCACCCACCTCGCTGCGTCCGCTGTGGAAAAGATCACCACTCTTCATCCTGTCCGAAATCTCGAGATGAACCTCCTTGCTGTGCACTCTGTCACGGAAACCACCCGGCGAGCTACAAGGGCTGTTCTACTTACAAAGAGCTCCAACACCGTAAGAAATCAAATTCCAATAATAACAAATTTTTTTTCGATACTAAAGATACTAATTTTAAGTCTAATTATGTACAAGATAATCACCCTTTAGGTCCCACTCCTACTAATTCTCCCAAGGTGCAAAATCATTCCTACGCAGAGGCAGTAGCCAATCAGACAGCTCGGCATACATTACCACCTTCAACACCTAATACCTCACCTCCTTCAGAAACCAATATCACACTCTTAATGACAAGTTTCCTGAATGATTTCAAAACCTTAATAAATCCTCTAATCTCTCTACTAACAAAAGTAATCTCAAGTTTATTAGATAAAAAAAAATGAATAACAATGCCACAAATAACTCACTCCTAATCCTCCTCTTCAATGCCAACGGTCTCAAAAATCATATCAATGAATTACAAACAGTTTTATATAATAAACGTGTTGATATAGCACTGATAACAGAAACCCATTTCACAAAATACTCCTTTATAAATATCCCAGGTTACTTTTCATTAAAATCGAACCACCCAGACAATACCGCACACGGTGGTGTAGCAATTCTAGTCAAAACTTCCTTATTTTATCAACCACTTCCTAACTATAGTTTTGATCATATTCAATCCTGCTCTATTCAAATCAAATTAAACAACATACCACTTACTATTGGCGCATTTTACTCTCCCCCTCGTCACAAGATCACTAAAGAAATACTTTCAAATTACTTTAATACAATTAAAAATAATTTTATTGTCGGTGGCGATTATAACGCCAAGCACCAGAGTTGGGGTTGTCGCGTCAACAACCCTCGCGGCACCGTACTTTATAACTTAGCCAACGAAAGACATTTCCAAATTTTATCACCACCTGGACCTACTTATTGGCCCACCTCTCCCAGAAAAAGGCCAGATATATTAGATATCTTCTCAGCTAAAATTCCGGGCAACTTATATTGCTCTACCTATAATATTTTAGACTTAAACTCAGACCACTCCTCCGTATTACTTTCGATTTCTGCAACACCGTCAGTTCGCATAGAGCCTCCTAAACTATTCTCCCCCTTAACAAATCGTAAACAATTTCACGATCTAATTAAGGAAAAAATAAACTTAAATATCAAACTTAAGTCCAACACAGATATAGACGAAGCAGTCTATAATCTAACAAATCTCATTCAATCGACAGCATGGTCAACTACCAAGCCTGACAAAAATAGAAACTTAAAACCCAAACCACACCTTTTACCAGAAGAAATCCGTAATCTGATTGTCGAAAAACGCAGGGCAAGAGCAAGGTACCAGGCCTCCCATCTCCCATCTCATAAAATAAAATATAATAAACTTGCTAATTCATTAAAAAAAGTTCTAGCAAAACATAAATCAAACACTTTCGAACAGAAATTACACAAATTGTCGGCTGCAGATGGCAGTCTCTGGAGAGAATCCAAAAGGTTACTAAATTATAAATCTATCTCAACCCCTCTCAGAAAAGAAGATAACTCCTTAGCTATTAGTGACCTAGAAAAAGCTGCAGTGTTTCAATCACACCTTTCAAATATTTTCCAACCCCATGCTGATATTGTTGATAACCTACACATGAGTAACGTTAAAAAAATTCTAGATTCCCCCTCATCAATAGGACCTCCTACAAAATACTGCACTCCTAACGAGGTGAAAAACATAATCTTAAAATACTCTAACAAAAAATCTCCTGGCTTCGACCTAATAACCGCAGAAGTCGTTAAGTGTCTACCGAAAAAAGCAATTATACTATTAACTTACATTTACAACGCAATTCTAAGACTCTCTTACTTCCCCTTACTATGGAAATTCTCTCACATCGTTATGTTCTCCAAACCCAATAAACCACCTGACTCTCCTGGCTCCTACAGGCCTATAAGCCTTCTACCGTTCCTTTCAAAAATTTGTGAAAGACTCATCCTTCAGCGCATTTCCCCTTATATTATCACCAATAACATCCTTCCTCCATCTCAGTTTGGCTTCCGTACCAACCATAGTACAATCCACCAAACACATCGACTAGTTGATGCTATTTCATCAACTCTCGAACGCAAACAATACTGCACCTGTGCATTCCTAGACATATCACAGGCATTCGATCGCGTCTGGCACGATGGCCTTTTATTCAAGCTTCGTAATTTTCTCCCCTCGTCACTTTTTCTTCTTATTAAATCGTATTTAACAGATAGATATTTCCAAATCCGCCTCGGGTCTTGCACTTCCGATCTGGCCCCAATCAATGCAGGAGTACCCCAAGGAGCCATATTATCGCCTCTTCTTTTCAATATATACTCCTCCGATCAACCCATTTCGCAAGACACTCTAGTCGCCGATTATGCCGATGATAAAGCTATAATGTCGATCCATGAAAATCCAGTTACAGCCTCAGCCAATTTGCAATCCCATCTTGATCAACTCTCACAATGGTATACCAAATGGAGAATTAAACTCAACCACAGTAAATCAGTCCACACCACCTTCTCTCTTAAACATGGTGTTTGCCCGCCTGTCACAGTTGACAATATTCCAATTCCTATGTCCAACTCAGTAAAATATCTCGGCATCATACTAGATAAAAGACTAACTTGGAACCAACATATCAAATCAAAAAGATTAATTTTAAACTCTCGCTCCCGCTCACTAAAAAATTTAATTACAAATAATAAATATTCAAGTTTAAAAACTAAATTATTAATATACAAATCACTGATAAAGCCAATTTGGACATACGGACTTCAGTTTTGGGGTACAGCCAAAAAAACGAACCTAAACAAAATTCAAGCCTATCAAAATATAACACTAAGAAAAATCACAAATGCCCAACCCTACATATCTAATCTAACCCTTCATAACGACCTACGTATGAAATCTATAGAAGAAGAATCTATAATCTCTTACAAACGATTCTTCTCACGCCTAAACAATCACGAAAATCCACTGATTCAAAGCCTAAATACCGTAACGCTCCCGGAAAATCCTCGTAGGAGGCTAAAAAGAAGATGGTGTAGAGACCTCTTAAATTAAAAAAAAAAAAAAAAAAAATGTGTACCTTACCTTCCACTTAATAAATTTCCTGCCTTATTACTCCCACCTTCCAATCTTTTCAATTTTATAGGGTTACCATAGGGTGATTTCTTAATCAAGACTATTCATGTATAACTACTCTTTTCACATATACTTATTGTGCTATATTGTATAGATTGTATATTATCTCTTAAAAAATAAAAAAAAAAAAAAAAAATATATTATTTCTCGAACATTTTTCTACACATGAAAAACTACCAAAAGTTAGACACTATCTTCACTGCTTGATTTATGGAAATTACGGTGCAGGTTTTCCACATCAAAATAATATTATATTATAGGTAGTTTTATTACATAGATTTTATAATATTATATTATATTGTAACTTGTAAAGTATAAAGTACGTGTACCTATTAATTTGAAGTTAATAAACGAAACTATGTTATCACTTATCATTTAAAAATTCAATATAATATTAAGAACTTTTAACAACTTAATACCTACATTACAGTAGGATTGTATAACACGTAAAATACAACAAATTAAAAAAAATTAATATTGAAACGTCCAATAATCGTAGCTTTTCTTTTCGTCAAAATTATTTAAAATCAGAATTATTGTCAGTCGAGTCTCGCTAAGTCAGATTTGACATGTCAATATGCCATGGACTTTCTTTTTGTCATTATTGCAAAAACACAAAGAGTAATAAACAACACGAACTTGCATTGTTTTAAATGCCACATAATTCTTAGTAGTTAAGTCTTCCCAAGAATACAAATGTAAAGTGAAAGTACCAGTCAATGACACCTAATGGAGAACATTTTATTCAGGAGCAACGTAAACGATAGGACGTTTATATGTTGTTTAAGCCTATTGTTTATATATAATATATATAAAGAATCTAATCACACAATATAGTGATTCAAGTATCATAATAATAATAATAATGTATACCTATGACCCGTATTTAAAGAATATTAATTACAGTAAAAAATATAATCACCATGACTTGTTGAATTTTATTCATATATAGTATTATAAACCATTCTTACCTACCTACCTTTAACTTAATATCCTAAATATTTTTTCCTTGTACGTATCTAATATTACAGACAACTCATCATATTTATACTTAACTGTAAAATGTAAAATAAGTAAAAAAAAATTTATAAAAGATTATTATTGAGGTTACTGCTCAATTTATTTATATTTGCAACCATTGTTTATATAATGTTCACAATGTTGGTAAACTATATTATAGTTATATTGGCGAAAGAATGCAATTATTTTTCCACCATCGCAATAAAATAAAGTATTTGTTTTCAAAACACGAACATTGTAAAATATAAATACACTTATATAAAAACGCAAATTATGTAGATGCCTACAACAAATTTCAAAGAAAACTGGTGTAAAATGCAATATTATATAGGTAGCCACCTAGGTACTGTCTTGTCAATAACAACATTAAATATGGCACGGAATTACGGACACGGTTAAATACCTATATATTACAATAAGAAAATACATTTTGACTTTTCTACAACATCAAAATATTAAGGTCGAGATTTATCGTGTAAGAAAATACCCGATTTTAGCACAGCGTGTATAGTATTATTAAATATGTAACAATCGGCATTAGTGGCAAACGCCTATATGTTTTAAATAATTAAATTAAAATTAATTGTACGATGTATATGCTAATTTCTAACAGTTTTATGTACCTAAAATAAAGTTTATTTTATTTTGATACACTCCAAAGTACTATTCATGTCGACAAATATTAAAGTACGTTGTTTTCACATTGTTCGTTGTTTCATTTAATATTGTATAACGTTGTTTAACGTTATAGCTATTTACAATATTAGTATTATGATAGCTCTTTTTAGTTGTATATTTAATATTTTTGTTATAGTTTAAAAATATTTAATACAAAATCACAAACTAAATAATAACTCTATCTATACTACATAATATTGTAAAAATATATTATAATATAAACTTTAGGAATTTATAGATTCAAAAGACATTAATATTTAATATCACGTCTAATATTCAATTTAACGCAAAGTCTATGTCATATTGAAAAACATGCTAATTTTTAACGATTTTTAGATTATTTTTTAAATTAAAACACATCATATCGTTTTTAAATAAATTGTGCTTTTGTCTAAAACAAACGAAAAAAGAAAATTTGTTGTACAAAGATACCAAGTTTTGTGCCGTTCATTCGTCCGTGAAAGTTAATAGGTTCTTAGTTTGATCTTTAGTTTCTTTTGGTTTTTAAATTTAATCGACTGAAAACGTCGGGTCTTAAAATCAATACTATTATAAAACATAATGTTCCGTCTATTTAGTTTGTGATGGAATTGGCAAAAAGCTTTTTATCCTCGCTTGACTAAAAATATAATGTTGTATAATATATTATTATATTATTATCCCCAATATTTTTTTTTATAAGTAATTTACTTATATGAAATAAATACATACAATTTAGTTTTATATATATTCTTTTTTTTTATCTCCTTTATGGCTACACAGTACGAGTTACACAAAAATAGAAACTTAAAACTTTTTTTTTTTCACCATCGATATAATCTTCCTTCAAAGCATTTAGAAATTCTTTTGTGCGGTACATTTAATATCTATTACTACCTAATATCAAACTGTTTTAATTTCAATCTTATTAACAAATTACTATTAAAATCATTTCATTTAAATTTAGACATAATACTATCTACATTTACGTTAAGCCATTAAATAAACATTTTTGTTTAAATGGAAAATATTTTATATTTTTATCAACAAATTCATTAGCTGACCGAAATTTAATTTTTGATTTATTGAATACATTTTAGATTTTAGGTAGACCTATAGGCAAAACTAGACAATTTTTTTATGACAGACCAAATTATAAATATAAAAAAAAAATTATACTTATAATTCATAAAATAAGTTTTTATTTAAATTTTAAATTGTATTAAATCTGCAGTATGTTATCCAGTCATGATTATATCTATCATGATCCAGTCAGCCTAGAGCACGTTCAATTGTTTTATTTCAAAAACAATTTAGATGTTCTAATTACTTTTAAGTTATATTATTATAATACATAATAGTGCATCTTCAACGGGCCTATATACAAATATTATATGTACAATTACCTACTCGTACCTATATTCAACAAATATATGTAGTCCTATGACTTTCTTTTCTGCCTTCCGGAATGAAATTAATTAAAAAAAATTACTTTAACTATTTCATACAAGACATATAATAATAAACAAGTAATAACTACTGAACTACATCGAAAATAATACAATAGATCCATTGTTTTGACTTGCAGGTGAACATTTTATTTTATTTTATAATTTTATAACTGTAACCTGCAAACAATATCATTTGTTACCTTATTGCTGGTATACTAATGGTACGGACAAGATTTTTTTTAAACATAAAATCGCATATTTGTTTAATTCAGATTTAGTACCTCACTAATGAATGGGATTTATATAATTGAATTCATAAATGTGTAAAATGCATCCTTATTATTTTAACAATTGACAAACATTTATGGAAATTGGATGATATAAGTAGTATCCTTATACCTTTTAATAATCAACTAAATGTAATTATGCAACGATGTAGTTGTAGAACAGGTGTTGCCAGCAACCTTTACAAACAAGTGAGCTACAATGAATATTTTAAGCAGGGACTAGAACCGAACCGAAAACAACCGGTTCTGAAACCCAAAAACCCTTAAAATATTGATAACCTTAACTTAACCGAAACTAATTTAAATAATTTCAAATAACCAAAACCGAAACCGGAATCAATATTTTTAAATAAACAAAAATTTGGTTTTACAATGATTATATTTTGTGTTTACCTCCGTCACCTGTGCTCAATTTATTGGCTATCAGAACTCAGAAGTACAGAAGTGCTTTGATAACCTATGATTACTTTATTTTAGAGCTTTATAATCTGGAACCAGAACCAAAACCAGAACCCTTAAATTACATTTCCAAAAAACTCGAACCGGACCCAGAACGAACCCTATGATAAACATACTTAAGGGTACCGGTACCGGAACCGTAAAAACCTGAAGGTTCCAGTCACTGATTTTAAATACCTGCCTGCAGACGATTGGCCATTATTTATTAATTATTTAGGTATATTTTTTACACGCAGTATAATAATAATTTATTGTATAATATGCTCTTTTATTATTAATTGTCCATTAGAAAATTTTATTTTTTTCTTCGTTAATAAATATTTTACTTTGCTTATATCGTAAAATCGCGTTTAAGATTACGTAAGAATTAGGTATGATTACGAAAACTGGCCATTGCTGCCCAAACGTCTATATTATGTTTGTATTAGCATAATCATTTAACAATGTATAATACTATAATGCAATAATTTGTACATTTTAGACCTTTATGATATAATAATATATTAAAGTTAAGAGACTTTATAAAAAAATCGTAATTTTCTCTTTAAACTATCTTTGCCCTCCATAGAAAATTGTTTGTGGATGCCCAAGGGCCAAGACATACTTGATCAACCTGAAATATTGGAATAATTAATACGATTGACCAATATTCTTTTAAGATCAATGAATTGTGGTTACATGCGATCACTGTCATAGACCATATATTATATTATTGACTTATCTAGATTTGAGATAAATACCACAGTGCATTTAGGAGGGGTTGAAGGCAAGACCTCTGACAAGGGTCTAAAATAATATGCTTTTTTAGATGAAAAAAATCTATTCCTAGTCTTTGTGTTTCTGTTAACGAAATCAATAAAATGGTAGACATATTAAATCATAATAATAATAATAATAATAATATAACTGCAAAACGATTTTTTTATTTATTTGTTTTTTTTTTTTTTTTTTTTTGGCGGAGAATAGTCGGTTGACGGTCACCATCCATCTGCCACGCGCGTTAGTTATTTACGACCAAATGTGTCAGCGCGATGCTGCTGTTACCGCCCGACGCCGCCTATAACGGCTGTGAAAAATACGAGCGTGCCGATTCGCGTGCTATTATCATTTATTACTATTTTTACATTAACTTATTGTAACTAATTTCGAGCAAAATAACACAGCCATAAATACCATCCCGGCAGCACTTGCGAAATGGATTTAAGTACCTATCGTAAGTAATAATAATGCTACGTTATTATGTTACTGTGCCGTTTCCTACGCAAAATATATAACCAATATATATAGGAGAAGTATTATTCATCTACTTTATGGGGACACGATATATTTTTAGACGATCTCAGTGCGTACTCTAAAGAAGCTGTGTGTCTGAACTACATATAGACCTATAGCATAAATGTGTTTAATACTCGTTTATGTACAATAAATGTAATTTATGTATAACGTATATACCGTATTACATAAAAATAATAATGTATAATATAATATATTTACATAAAAAAATGACTGTGTTTTAAGAATATATTATCGTTAATTCTTTCCCTATATTATAAAATTATTTTTGACAAATCATTAGGAATTTCAATTAAATACAAATTGATATAGGAAATCATAATATTTTGATAAAACCACAAACTTGAATTTAATGATACGAATAATTACTGTTAAGCGTTTACCTATAGGTATTATAGTGGTCAGGCCTGTTATTTATGTACTAATACAAAACGTTTCCTGTAACCTGTAGATCACATTTTTTCTTCCTGAATATTGAAATGTAGATATTATTATAATGTATACAATAGAAGATAATTGATTACAGATTTACAATTTTTGATCAATTATAGATAACCAAATCCTTTCGGATTACGTTATAAATAAGTCCAGGCATATAACATAATATAATCATTTCCGTTACTTAGGTAACTCTATCATCCATTTTATTGGTTTTTTTTCAATGTCAATCTGTAGTCTATTTTTCAAGTAGATACATTTATCACAGAGTATACGCCGTATAATGAAAAGTAGGGTATTCAAAACAAAAGTATGGTACAAATGGTTTTTATTTATAATAATATGTTATGACTTTTTCAATCAGTATTAGTGCTCGAAAATTACATTATGGATTATCACTCAGTTAGAAATTTACAAGTTCAAAACATTCGAAAAAGGCACCTATTCACAAAACATGGAGCGAAAAAATGTGGAGTATGAACCACCGCACACGAATTCATTGCGCAGTGATATTATACTTTAAAACTTATTAGGTATTTCGATTTATAATTCCTCATAATATATAATATGTATACCAACCTATTACGACAAGATGTTAAATTTAATATTTATTATTATTATTTCATGAAATTTTTAAAATATCAACTGTAGATTAACTTTTTTTAAAAAAACTTAAAGACAATGTTTTAAAATTGTTGAGTTTTTTTAGACTACTTGAGAATTGTTCTGTGGTTTGATAAAACCTAGTTTTTTTGGTTTAAGAACTTCTGTTTTTAAAAAGAAATCCCTTCTTTTTTCTATAAATTATTTAGTGTATAATTTTTTTGAAAATGTTGATAAACCCAATTAAAAATTTGAACGAGTGGATTTTCAGCTATAAAAATGTTTATATACTAAGGATAATTGTCCTTAAAAATGGGTTTACAAAAATAAATAATGGATGATAATATTGGATGTAGTAACATAATAAACACTTAGAACATTTTTACAAATTATAAATGTTGATATAGACCGATATTAATTACAATAATTGTCAACTGGTCATAGTTCTCATGTCTTCCGAATCTATTATGTTTAGTGCACAATGTTTAATAATTTAAAAATTAATCGTACATATTTTGATTTTAATACGTCGAAATGTTCAGAAAAATTATCTGCTAAATAATTTACAGTAGAAAAGTTATTTTTAATAACAGAAATTTTTATTTCCACAGACCACTCTTTAAGTAGCACAAGAAATCTCAATAATTAGAAAATACGGTAGGTGTATTTAATACTTCCAAAACTTATATTTAAGACCACTGCAACATTAAAGAAATAAGGGAGTGAGCGTGCTCGATGAACCGCCTCGTATTAGTAGTGTCAATGTTTGTAAATTAAATGAGACGAATTTCCTACCTTAAATACTCCGCCACCATTGGCACAGAGGGTGTCGTATCCCCGTCCGAATATGCATACAAATGCATAATATATTATTATCATCAAAATAATAATAATTTTATATGCGACTAATCAAATACTGCACTAAACCGCACACATCGGTGCATAAGTGCATTCCACGGCCAGCGGTATAATATACTATGCGAGGACATGCACAAACGCGTACCGGCGTACCTACACGACATATAATGTGCAATATGACACGGCGTGTATATTATTATATTTAGATATATGTTATTATTATCATTATTATTATTATTATTATTATTATTATCATTATTATTACTACTTTTGTTGTGTGCGATGTCCTATAACACTATAATAATAAAACGCGACTGTTCGGTCAAATAGGCACGCAGCGGCGGCGGTTGTGTTCATTCATAGAAAGTGCGTGCGGAGGTCGACGCCGCCGCCGCCGCCGACATTGCATAACTGCACAAGTATAATATAAATATATAATATTATACAAGTACGTAATAATAATCGATCGCGTGGCCATCGTCGCGCTCGCCGGCTTGCCCAATCGTTGATGATCTGATCGGACAAAAATTTGAAAACAATAATAACGGGGACGAGAGACGAAACCGGCGACGAAACCAAACGTGATTGTTGACAAACAACGTGTACGGCAGCGGCGACGGCGACGGCGAAGGAGCCCGATATTTTATTTATATTAATTGTGCATGCCGATAACGCGTATTCCTCGGAGGATAGCACTTTTTTTTCATTTGGTGTTTGCAAAACGGGTTAAGGAATCTCGCGTTGGGGTCATGAAACTCGTTTCGATGGGACGTACTATACACACTACAAACACACACATAAGCGCGCGTAAATACATATACACTCGTCCGTCTCAACTCCTTCCTACTCGCTACAGCTATCACCACGTCCTTTTTGCACGCGTTCGTGTGTGTGTGTGTGTGTGTGTGTGTGTGTGTGTGTGTGACTGACTCTTAATAATATTATGCAGTGGCCAACGTATTTTGTTATAATGATCGAACTTGAGGTGGAGGAAGACATTTACACACACACTCGAGTAAATATAATAATATTATGGATATTATAACGCATAAATATAGATTGTTATTCGTTTTGAATATAATAGTATATAGGTACTATTGTTATATCATAAACATTTACGAAAATAATTAAAGAAAACGCTCAAGGGTACATTCACGTCGTATACTCGTATGAAAACTATATTATATAGTGGTGTCGATACGTATAAAGAAATAAACAGCACATAGTTTTATCATGTTATAACTTATAAGTATGTGAGCGTGACTATATATATCTCCATACCTTATTTTGCCATCAAACTTAAATTAATTAACTTAAATTGGCTATGATTACAGTGATAATATAATACATAGGTATTTTATACCATATAGAAATATTAAAACTTAAATGTGATTTTTATGATAAAAGTTTATCAATCATTATTATTATTATTATTCCGTGTCTTTAAAGTTAGTTACCTATTAATAGTGTCATCTATACTGTAAGGCTATTGATTTTTTTTTATTAGTTTATGTTAAATAAACTGATGGTAGGTAATTATTTTTTAAAATGTAAGCCCAAAATAAAATTAACAATATTATTTACACACATAAACCCAAAAAAAATTAAGCGGACTCCAAAAATTCAGGAGCCCTCACCTCAATACATTCCCCTCATTACACAAGTTACGTTTTGTGATTGGTTATTTATTGATAAGTATAATTTACTTATATTGTATAGCACTATATAGTGTAAAAGTTAAAATGAAACGTAGTGGATTCCCCAAAAATATAGAGCCACTGATTTAGATGAAAAATAATATTATTAAACAATAACTGCAATCACTTAAAACATTTTAGGTGTGTATAAAAAACAAATATTTTTTGCTCTAAAAAATAAGAAGGATCAGTGATTATTGATTGACAACATAATTACAAGTCAAACATTTAGTTTTATTGATAATCGATAAAAAAATCATTTCATACGCCGGCCTCTATTATAGAGAATACAGTTTAACGGGTGAAAATATTTTGGGTTATCTTATCAATTATCACCCTTACGTTCTTTCAATAATAAAACTACAATTTGTTTTAATCTTAAATTTAATGATAAAAATACTAATTATAAATTTAAAATAATAAATTTAAATTCAATTGAATTTGAATTTAATGTCAGACTAAAATTACTCATTTTAGTACCTATACCTATATTATATAGAATAATACAGTAAAATATGATTTTATGAACATTAAAATTGTAAACAATTTCTTTCATATTTACGAATTTGAGAATATTATTATTTTATTTAAATTAAACAATCATATACTATTGTTATTAAAGACGTTTCAAACACGTAGTATGATTGTATGAAAATAAATTTATAAAAATATTGCACACCATATTTCTTAATAAATGTTATCGCATTTTTGAAATAGTTCCAAGCCTAAGTACAATGTTTATTTTTTAAATAAAATACAACTCGTGATTTGTATAATATGAATATAAGCAACTTATTAGTCGAAAACTCCATACTACAAGCGGTGATCAATTAAAAACATTTGTGCTGCTTTTATTAATTTCTGCCATTTAAGAGAAAAAAAAAACGTATTCTTCAGTAATGAAGTATTTATGAAATTTTAATATTTATAATAACTATACGTAGGTAACCTAACCTTACGAACGAAAAAAGTTACCTATAGAACAAATATACATCCAAGTCAAGTGTGATTTATTATACATAAATGTCAAAAACACGTTACATTGTATTGAGTGTTGGCGCCTGTTTAAGTCTAAAATCGCTGGGCTAAATTGAAATATGTGTACCACGGTAGAAAAAAATAACCGTTTTCGATAGGAACACGAGCAAGTCGAGCCGAGGGCGTCGGCGGTGCGATGCAGTACAAAAACTCGTCTTACGTTCGCATATATACACTGTAGCTGCATGCAAATATATATAATACATAAACATAATATACATTATACATACACATATTATACATATGTACCTATATACAATGTATTATACATACATACGTCATACACACATACATATACATTTCTATACTTAGTGTGTCTGTGTAATTAGTTTGCGCCGAAATTTCGTTTAAATAATACGTATATTGTATGTGTAATATGTAATCCGTGGAGAACGCGCGTGACTCTCCGGCCCATGTGTTGCAGCAGTGCGTATTATTATTTCTAGGTGGATTTAAGTACGTAAGTATGCACATATCACCATATTATTATGTATATATGTAAGACGGCCGTTCGGTAATTTTCTTATTCATAAATACAGTGGCATGTGTGTACGTCTCTCCTTCACACACACACACACACACACAAAATATATCCATGTATATATGTATAATGTACATAATAATAAACTGTTAGGATGCAAGTACTCGAGTGTGCCTCCAACAGCCCACGTAATTTTCGCTATATATAATATAATAATGAATAAAATTCACTATATCTCGAGCGACCGGAGTGTTAGTCTAAATTAACTGTACATAGTATATATAGTGTGTGTATGTCACACGAATACATTTATACAGTTCTCCTTACGAATATGAACTCCACAGTCCACATGCATAATAATAATATCAATAGATTAAAATTATTATATGTTTTTCAATTTACGATTTAATTTATTTTTTCAAATCTATAAAGAGCTAAGTTTATATAAGTTATATGAATATTTAATTATTTATTAAAATTCAGTAAAATATTATATTAAAAACACACTTTATTTTTAATACATTTTTTTATGTATGCAATACGAATAACGGTATAATGTAACTAATATATAGTACATAACAATTTATACCATATTTTATACCAAAATGTTTGAGGAAGTATAATATAATATTATGTTTATTATAAATAATCTGTAATTTTTTTATCATTATGCTTATTGATTTACTTGTTTAAAAATAATTATTGATTAAATACCTTGACGTATATAATATTTTAGATAGGTATTATTTATAGTAGCAGAGCCATACACTATCAATGACAATTAATAATATACCATACCATTGATAGTATTATCAATACCATTGATTAAGTATAGCGGTGGTTAGCAATGTACTGAATCAATGCACATACAATAAGTTGTACCTAGTATTATATAATACTATTGGCACTAATGAACAATATTCTACATAACGCAATGCCAATTTAATCTTTGACTACATATTATATTGCAGGTGATAATATTTATTATTTATCACATAAACACTTTTGGTGAACAACATAAATCATCAAAATAATTATGATTTTTATTTTAAGAATACTTTAAGACAAAGATCAAAGTTTTATTATAACAGAAATTTAAAAAAAAACAACATAAACAATAATATTACAACAGCGAAGTTTAAATTTCAAAATCGTATTCCTTGCCATTTTTTAAGTCAAGATAATGTATTTACAATAATATCAACTCTATAATGAATAATATAAAATATACAGTCCTATTTTTTTTTTAAATATAAGGGGAAAATAGCAGTTTAAAGCTAAAATAAGTTTTTGTTCAAAAATGATAAATAAAATAAAGTTGCGTCTAACAAAAGAGTTTTTCAGCATTTTTACGGTTTACAGTAGTTTCAAACGTATGTAGACATTTATTCAAATGTGCATGGATTTCAAAAGTTTGAAAATAAAAGGGTTTAGTTAGTCCCACAACAACCGATAAAAAAGGGGTCTTTAAACCTCGAAGTGTAGCTTACGCATCTTGAAAATTAACAGACAATACTTTACTTATTTGTAAATTAATTAATTTTCTTAATTTTCTTAAGGCACACGAAAATTACTACTGTGGTGGAATATTATTTTATATTACGCATTGAGAAGTTAGGTGTACAAGATATTAAAACATTTTAAACTAATTTCGTGTATTCATAAATATAATGAACTATGCAATAAACTATATTTTCATCCTGCAACCAATTCAGTGTTCGCGCGTTTAAAAAGAAAATAATAATACTTTCAGATAACAATAGAAACTGTCAGTTAGTACCAGAAAATAATACAAGTAATAATTTTATCCAATGAGCTGTATAGACCTATTATATTGTTAATCGAAATAAAAGTTATACATATTTTATAATACAATTACAGAAATTGAATTTGTGTTACCTAACTAGTATTCTTGAACTGGCCGATGATCTTTAAACTGTAATGTTAAACATTATACTATCATAAAATGTACATGAAATTTTGTAGAAAATCGTAGAATAACGATTGAGATAACTGATTTGTAATGTTCTTACTAATGTTCTATTATTATTTTCTGTTTCTACTAAATATTACACTAGGTATACTATAAAATATAATATAGGTATATTTTCTAAATACACTAATATACTCCAGAGAAGACTTGCATATTTTTTTAATACATTGACGAATTTAGAATCTCATACAAAACGTATAAGGTAGTTCATATTTCCCATACCTAAATTACGTAAAATAATGGAAACGTCATATAATAATTGTATTATACTATAATACGCATAACAATACAACGTGTTGTGAATTTTTAATATTTCCACTTCAGTAGATACATTTATATCTAAACTTAAATTTCTGATTCAGAATATTGGTGGGTAAATCAAAAACAAATATTGTCCTTTAAAAAAGATAAAGCTTGATAAAAGATACTTTTGTTCAAACTAAATAGCAACGAAATGGCTAACGAGTTATACACAACAATATATTTTAAGCCATAAAATCAAAAACATTTCTACTAATAACTATATCATGTTTCGATAGTGCGTTCCATTGGACAAAACAATTGGAACTTCATATACCAGTTTACCAACAACATACAAATACATAAATATAAGAAATGCTACTGAATTCAGCAGATGCCAAAATATCACCATCAACCTAACTACCATAACCAAACCACGAAATCACAGTTTGACACAAACTTTAACCCATGGCCCTTCTTTTTAATCAGTCCACATTCAAATCCTTCTTGAAACATTATATGCCAAGCCACACTTAACTATATTATTATATAACACGTAATAGAAGAATGTCGAAAATATTAAACTACACGATCTAATCTAAATATCACGTAACACGCTGAATTAAAAATAATAATTTTAATTTATAATTATGAAAGTATACTTAATAATTTACATTTTTCTTTCCAAGTCCAGTCTATTAAATATATTTTAAACAATTATTATCCTTATAGTGTACCTATAATGATACAACTTGAATTGAACATTATCCTTTTTGCATTAACAATGAATAAATAAATATTTATACCTCTATATTGGTTTATAATTTTTTATAAGCCATTATACATTTCTAGATGTCTCTACGTATAAACTAATAATTTAACAATATATCTTATACAATATAATATGTTTATACATTTTGAAATTATTGTCTAAAACAATATATTTGATTATATTATGATGTAAATTTATTTAACATTATTATGTAAGTTTAAGTTTAGAATTAAGACAATAAAATGAAATAATTTTTTACTTTTTAGAATTCATAGTTAGGTACCAACCTACATTTGAAAGATTATTATTTAGATAGAATATTCTTGATTTATATCGTTGTATTGTTATTAGGAATAACAATGTCAAACCGTAATGAATCGTACATTTTATATACAAAATGTCAGTGATCAAAGGTAATTTATACCCCAAATAAGAGCGTAAAATATAATAATATACACTAAAACAATTTAGTTTGAAATAAATATAAAGATTAAAGACTTACGATTGGTCTTATAGATTAATTAAAATATATATATATAATTTTCAACTTCCAACCAAATAACCTAATATTAAAAATATGTAATAGAAAATATATATCATTTTTAGACAATAGAATCCTGAATTTATAGTTTGGTTTTAGATTATTTACTAGCAAGTGATCTGCAAAATGCACCTGCGCCTTTGTTACATCCAATCGATATTTTTGACGAAAATAATAATCATAACGCCTTTTGAAGCAGATTTGAAGGATTTCGGTACAAAACCATTATTATTTGTGTACCACGAAAGTCAAATATGTACACGAAAAAATAAACATTGCTATATAAATTTGTTTTTCTTTGAAAATGTTCTGACAGGTAAGAAGGAATACAATAAAAATGCGCCCACGTACAAAAAGTATACCGTAACGAAGTAAACAATGTTTTTTGCCTCTAATGAACCATAATCGTTACGTTTCCAAAGCTTGTCTCACACAGTCGTATAGTTGTATACTTGTATACCTACATAATAATAATATGTAAAATATATGTGTCAAGAAGCAATATAAGGTTGACTAATGAATGGAGATTGTTGTCAAGCAAAAAGTGTATTTCACCTATACCACAATGACACTGTATATAAGCAAACAATCGATGACATTTCATATTCAATATATTTACATGTTTTAAGTATATTTGTTGATTATTTTTAATTGTAATGTTCTTAGTATCATAGAAGCATAGTACCTATGTGATTACTGTTTTATCCGCCATTTTATAGGGTTGAAATCACGAGTAAAAACAGGTAGGAATAATAAAATTATCACTATGTAATAATATAATATTACTGAAATAAATTACTATTGATTTTGCACAATTTTTGCACCGATTAAAATATATTCTAATAAATATATCATTAATATTTAAAACGAGATTATCAACTAAAAATCTTTAGGTAGGAAGTTAAACTAGCTCCGTGGTATTTTAATTATTATTCAAAAACTAGGTACAACACCAATGAATAATTATTATAGTATATTATATTATCTATAGCGGTTTTAATACATTCTATGAGTCATATGATTCTAAATAACAATATAATATTACGATTATGATTACCTATTCAATTACATAGGTAGTCACAACAATTTTCTTATTATAATTATTTAAACGACCTAATCTCAAACTAAAAATGTATGAATGATTACATACAATTCTACAAGGCATTACAATCAATATTTCAAGAAGATAGTTGAAATATCACTGAATTAAAAAATCTCACGGACCCCGCATGTTCGTTATACTAACGCAAAATTGTGAAGTAACGAACATTTAATTTGAACATTTTCCAAAATAAAAAAGTTTAAACTGTTGTAAAATATTGTAAAATGTTTATCTGTTTAGTATGTTGGACCATTTTCCTCCCTAGACTTATTTTACTTTTTTAATAAACGTGAAAAGTCCTGTTCAATAACAGAAATAAAACAAAACAGCTGGTTTGTTTTCACCCCCATTTTACAGTAATTAATGAAAAATTAAAATATAATTTTTCAAAGGTTAATACAGATTATTAAATGTTAATATTAAAGTCCGATTGTGAATTTTTTTATATGAAGCATTTTTAGGTATGAGTGGTACAAGAACAGTTATTATTTCTGGAAAGTTGTACCTACTACTATTCATATTTCATACCAATTTAATTAGCCAAATGTATTGTAATTTAACTTACTATTACCTATAGGCTATAATTAAATACAATGTTATAAATTAGTGAATAATAGGAATATTATTATAATAAAACGTAGTATAATTGTCGTAAAGTGTAATATTTTGTAATAAAAATAACTAGGTATGGATAGTATTTACAGTCGTGTAATAGGTGTCTACTGTCTACGGTACAGTTTATTTTATTACGATTAATTAATAAAATAACAACAGCTGTATTATATTATATAATAATTTATTCTGCTAAGAACATTATTATGTATACAAATGTTTTTTTTCTTTATACAAAATTAAAATAAGCCATCAAACTATTATTTATGTACTTTGTGCTTTGTAAATTATACCTTATTTACTTATAGACCCAAAAGATAAACAATTTCAACAATACTTATTATTTAGAGTATTTTAATGTTCTGTTATTCGAAATAAATTTGTTTCAATATTTCTATATTTATTTTTACCGTTCGTGGCACGATACATTATTTTTAGTCATGATATTATTAATAATACCTACTATTACTTTTTTTAGTCTTTAAAACAAAATAACAATTATAAACTACAGTATAATATGACGTATCATGTCGTAATAAAAACCAAGTAATTTTCTTTACTAAATACTATATTGTTTAATATCGTAACTGTAGTAATGGCTATCAGAAATTGATTTGAGTTCACTTTATACTCTCTAGTTTGATGTAATACAATACATTCCAAAACCAATTGTCTAAAATTTATTTACCTTTATCAAAATGTTATTTTATCGAGTTTAACGTTATGTCGTTGAAAGTTACAATGGCAATTTACAACATGGAAATCGAAATAAACCGCAAGAGCTTTTATTGTACATTATTTTTTATGTAGCCCATTTTTCATTTTATTTTATTATTATTATTGCTTCTTTTTTTAGACAGTTGGTACGATCTGGTTGTTCATTACAGCCTAAACAAATCACATCACGTATAAATGCGCGCAGAAATGAAAAATTACGATTCGTAAAAAAAAAATTTCAGCTTTGGTGGAACTGAGACGCAGACACGTTTGGGAAATTTAATTTGACATTCCCCTGGTGACGTGAACGCTTTTTGTATTTTTATTCTATAATATCAAAGCAGTCGTCGAAAACCGTTCCAAATATAAACTGTTCAAGATGCCTGCAACAATTGTCAAGTGTTCACAGACACAAATCTCTTGACGTCTTGTATATAAAACAGCTAACGACAAAAGTTCACGTCTAGAAACAACTTGTGTGGTAGAGGGTGACGAGATTATAATCAAAACTATTTGGGAATGACGGACACCTCTGAAGACAGAGTAAACAAACTAGCATTAACGATTTATCAATGACCTAAAAATACTCAATTGGAGCACCACAACTAGATAAAATAGTATAATATCGACAGTTATATGTACGTTTTTTTAATATTAGGTATATTATTATGAAAATTAAAAATAAATTATACTTTGAATATTATATTTTATTGTTTGTTATCATAATATGATTTATATACTTTATAATAATAAAAAAAACTTATATTACAATCTTAGCTCGCATATACTTATGCTGAAACTTATAGAAGTACACCTGTTTATCATTATATCTTTTTATATATGATTTTTTTATGGCGTTAAAAAAGTTTAAAATTTCTGACGAATCGGTTTTATGTCAAGAACCTACATTTACTATTTTGTAGACGTCAGTGAAGTGGTTCCGGTCGGTGTTTGCTTTCTTTTATATACGTTGTTTCTAAAAGCCGGATACATTTGTTTCTGTATGTTTTTTTTTTCATTAACGCTTATGAAGTTTTATACCTTGGACGTGTTATTATTATTATAAACTGATTTGGAAGTTAAACAATTATGATATATTTATTGTTAATTTCCTATTATAATTAAAAGTTGGCTTGGAGTAACTATAACTATAATTAAATAACTATAAGAACATTTTATAAAATGTTACTTTAAATGAACCACAACAAAAAACATAATTTTCATTAAAGACGAACCACGAGACGAACAAGTTTTATATTGTTCATAAATTTTAATGAACAACGTGATTTATTAACGTTCTTAAATTACGTAGTACATTGAATACATTTTGAAAACTTGTAAATAGTATTTCACTCTTCAATGATATTTCTTCATCATGGATATATTATCAAAGATGATATTATTTCTCATAACTTAGTAAAATATAAAATTCAATTATACGGATATCAACAAATTCCGAGAAAGTATAATATAGTCTATAGTATATTGTTCGAGATAATAATAAAATATAAAGTAAAAAGCCGTCTATCGTTCATCCCCTTATTATATCTATACACAAAGGGTTAGTATTTCTACTATGATTTTCCTAGGTCTAAACTAGTCTCCAAACTATCTATTGTGATAAAACATTATGAAACTTTTTTTATACCCCTACCAAATTTAACGGTCTTCATATTTTTAAACGTCTATAATATTAAAGTAAATTTTATTATTTCTCGATTATGTATTTGATAAACTTAATTACATGTATTAAACGATACTAGTAAAAATATGAATTATTTCTATATGTTCGTATAATTTTGTAATATTTTATACCTTATATAACTATTGGTAGCTAATATAATAATATAAAAGGCTAATTTATAATTTATTGAAGTACCTATACATAATATATTATGTAGATTGTATAGGTATAAACATTTGAATAATTAATTAGATATTTATCACAACATTAAAAAAAAATTTAAATAAAATGTAAATATATAGGTACCCAAATTAAAAATAATAAATTTAAATTAAAGGAAGGTAAAGATTCGATTTGTTGATATTTTATAATATTATATACAGGTACCAAAGGCAAACACCAAAAAACTGTGATAATAATGATAAATATTAAAATGAAACCACGTTTTCAAACAGTGATAATAAGGGGTTGTTTGATGGAATTATGTTATTAAACAGAATATTAAAATAAGTTTATTAATAATAAACTATATAGCTCGCGGAAACAGAGTAACGTTAATATGTTACTGTGAAGAGTAGGTTAAAATATTAAAGTGAAACTATGTTGTTAGGTATGATAATTATTTAGTTGTATGAAATTTCAATAATTAAATCTCCCATTTAAATATCAAAGATGACAAGTTGTGTAATTGAAACTATAGCTGTAGAGACAGAGTAGTAATTCGCTATATTATGTTATCGGCATTGTATTATATAATTATTATGTAATGAAATAATACCGGGTGAAATGTACAGAGCATAGAATATATTTCACAAAGCAAAATACTTATTTATATTAATCCAATTACGTGGGGTTGTGAAGGATGGGGTGTGGTTATGAATTGATTCCTTTCAAATCTTCCGGCGGCTATATGTACGTAGGAAGATATATTATATACAATATACATACCTATCGTATCATGCAACTACACGTATATTATAAAGTAGTAGAAAAAATTTTTCCTGGGAAAACGCACGTCTCACATCCTATCGTTAAAGTTCTACAGGAGAATTTCACGAAATATAAAATACATACATACATGCATACATTCATACATACAACATTTCAATCGAGTATATATAATATCATATCCGCGGTTCACTTAAATAATAATATTAATAATATACGTTTGAGCATGAATTATTTATAATATCATCATATACGGTTGTATATGTGATAGTATATTTACTCGTAGTTCATCCTGCATGCATATTTACTCGTTTTATAATGTTTGTACTCGTCGATGAAGGGTATACATACACTATTACACTCACACATACTGCACATACATAATATAATATGTGTGTATGTACTATGTATATATTCACCGTATCGTATATCGGGCACATTATAATATGTTGTCTGTCCATTATGAGAAGCTTCCGACGCGACGCCGCCTGCCGTTAGTTATACCATCGTGAAGATATCATTATTTTTATTACTATACATTATTATTATGTTGTGAAGTATTAGTGCTGTAGCGTTATGCTAGTTTTAAATTCAGGCGATATATACAGAGTGATTCTCCAAGCAAACTCACCTCTTTTTCTTCTACTTCGGTTATGCATGCTTTTAGAATTTCCATATATATATATACATATATATAATAATAATAATAATAACAATTTATTTATTGTAACCAAACATTAGACATAATATTTACATACAAATTTACTAAACCCCTATAAGCTAATGTGGCGGGGTTAAGACTTCAATATTTTTAAAATAAGGTACATATAAAGACCATATTATGTTCATATTTTTGAGATTTTTTGTATTACTATTAAGGAGTATCATGACGTGGATAATTTTCATGAAAATGTTGACACATCAAAATCAAAATTCGAACGATCCGTAATATTGGGTATTGAAGATATGGTAATGTGGGACGATATGATAATAATATAGGTACCTATTATAATTTGAGGATTTTAGAAATTTAAATTAATTTATCAACATTTATAATTTAGAAGTATAATAAATATATTACAATTGTTTTATACTTTGTAAATCTAAAGACTAACATCCTGTTGATATTTTAATAACTAAAAATCTACTCTTCGAATTCTAAATTAGGTATAGGTAATAGGTATCAACATTTAAAAAAAACGATCCACTAAATAATCTACAGTTAAAAATAAGGGTCCTGATTTGTAAAATAGAAGTTTGTAATGCCACCGAACTACCGAAGACTTCTTAAGCAGTAGTATGAAGAATCTAAAGAATTTGAAAATACGGTCTCTAGGTATATTTGAAAATTCCAAAAATCAGAATTTGAATAAATTCATTATTGAATGAATACAAATGGGGGTGAGCATGTTTGGTGAATCACTCTGTTTATATACAGTATCGTTACGTTTATATGGATATTCAATTTTTACAAAATGAAAAAAACATTTCACAAGTTACAGCAAAGGATAAGAAACAATTTGCAATCGCACACATCGTAATAATAATATTATAATATATTACACGACCGAAGTGCATACGATCGCATTTAACTATACGGCTGACATACAATCGTGCAGTTACCCATTAGCGGATGGAGGGTCCGTGGCATAATCCAATAACTACAATGGTCAACGCATTTTATGTGGAAAAACTGTCTCAGTACGGTTGAAGTAACCCGATGATGTTATAAAAGGCCAAGAAACTGTAAAAGCGCTACCATTAAAAAGACGTTACGGCCATGAACACATAAAAAAAAAGAAAAAAGGTCGCAATACCGGACGTAATTTTCGGGGCCTTTGCCCAGGGACAACACAGCTCTAAAGGCTCGTTATTTTTCATTTTATGTGAAAAAGCTCACGTTCGGGGGGACAAATTTTTATTTTTCAATTTCCTCTCAGTTAGTTGACACAAAGGATACTTAATGCTTTTGGTCTTCAAGATTTTTATCCTCGGGCAACTTTATTTCTACTCAGCAGCTCGCAATCAAATTGAATATTAGATGGGAAAGCAGAGCGATCTGCTTCAACGTCCAATAATATTTATTATACAATAATAAATATATTTAATAAAAATATGATGGAAAAAAACATATAATATATAAAACGAAATTTTTTTTCAACATCTAAAATAAAGACAACATTTCTTTCAAAATGCAGCTCAGAAGTAGAAATAATATAAATTGATCTAGAAAATATTCCCGTGATGTAAATAGTAAATACAGATAACATTCCAGAGTTGACCGTAAACAATTCTAATGCTTAAACTTGTACTAAAACTAAACTCTTAAAGGCTCTAAGTGAAACGTCTACTACGTTGCGTATTATACCGAATCCGTTCGCTTACTCAGCTGTATAAAAGTGGTTAGGATTTTTCGTTCTTATTTCTCGCAAAGCCGTTGAAATGTTTCTGTGTGATGGTACACTATTTTTTCAATGGTCAATAAATTATACAATGAAACCGATAAACAAGAAAGCTTTAAAAGTACAAACGCGACGAAAATCGAATTCTATACGTAACACACACCGTCACTGGTATTGTGCTCGTGTTCAGAAGAAAAAACGGTAAATGTATAACATAATATAATCAATATTATTCTACTATCATCGAAATAAAAAAAACAAATACTTACCAAAATATCTAATGATATATTGGTGTTATTTATATGAATTTTATGAAATAAATCTTTAACAAGTATTAAGTTTTCCTTGTGATTTTGAAAATTAGAGTTTAAACTTTACAATAGTGTATTTATAATAATATAATATTATTTTATTAAATATATATACAAACAAAATCACAATTATTAAAATATAAATATATTGTCCAAATGCATTTGTATATATTACTCGTTTAATTTAATCGCAATTCACTGAAGAAAAAAATAAATAGTTTTAGCAGGTTGAAAAAAAAACATGAACAGTTATTTCACTCAATTTGATAAAGTATTTAGTGTAAGGTTCTTTAGTTTTAGTAATTTAATATATTTCTATTGCGGTTTTTATCCTTAGAAACACCACAGCTAGTTATCATTACACAGTTATAGTATAGTTGTGTTTCCCTTAAGGATTTAGCAAATACAAAATAGATAGAACACATATTTGTGGCCAATATTACAGAGTAATTAATTTCAAGATAATAATATATACCAGGCTTATAAAAAAATTAAATACAATACTGACGTTTTTATACATAATATATAAAGAAAAACACTATCTATCAAGCCCTAAAAGTTTCAGTAGGAAATCCAATTATTCAAGATTTCTTTAAACACATATCTTATACATAAATAGATTTAACAATATTTTGAAAACGTTTACATTTGTAATGTACATGTTTAATCATAACTAAATAGTGCAATTAAAATGCTTAATACACCTATAGCTTTATTATGTAGTTAATTTACTTGTAGTATCAAAAGGCAGCTGCAAGTTGAAGAACCATTTAACCAACAATAAAAAAGAATAATTTCAATTTCAATAGTACGATATAATATGTGACTCTACCTATTAAAATTAACTTCTTTATACCTACCTACCAAAAAGTATCTTTGTCATACGCGCAATTAAAAAGAAAAACGTGTGACTAATGTTTAAATAGGTACTGTTCATCTAGCAAAGTCAGCAGTAATCATGATTAAAAATAATGTTAGACACGTAAACACGTTATTATAACAAAACCAACATACATCGACATCGATTAGTTGACAAAAATTATATTGCAGTATTCTGCTTTGATAGTGGGCGCTTAGATTTTAATTTAAACCGAATTAAGCTGTGGCCGTGCCCAGCGTGATATATCAACGAACGTTGTCATCATCATCGTCGTCGTCTTCAGTTTCATTCCGTCCAGGTTTTTTTCATATTATAGTTAATACCTATATATAAATATAAGAGCTTATCTCTGGTCGCTTTGTCTTTTCGTCTGGCCGAGAAGATTTTCTTTTAATCTTTCATCTCGGCAACGCCTGTATTCTGTATATAATACAGTGGCTTGATCCACATCAATCTTTATCCAATTTAAAGCTGCTGGGTCTTTGCACAACCTACCTAACCCCGTGCAGATAACCCTAGCTGCTACTGGGATGGCAATTAATCAATTCATTTTTTCTCCTCTTTTCCCACCATACATGCTTTTACTTTTCGTGGAGCTCTTTCGTATAATACATATACTCATCGCTCTCTGAATAGAACAACACAACTGACACAAATACACCAGAGATAACTACACACTGAACTGTTTATTGTACACACATTATATGCGTGAATTGAATAAAACGAAAATTATGCATACATCATAAGTTGTTCAAGATCATGAAACAGCGGTGCAAGAAAAGTGAGCTAGTCTCGATGATATAGATGCTATATCGCTTAACCATAGCCATGGTAATGGAATATTATATAGAATATAAGGGTTAAAAGCGGAGCGATATAATACAACGTAGAGAATACGCGTCAAGAGAATGCGGTAGAATTTCTATACTCGATTTATGCGTGCAAGTGATGCTGATCACTGGACGAGGAACAACACGATCGTGAAAAAGAATTGTGGGTGATTTTTTTTATGTGTGTGTACAATATATTAATAATAATAATAATAATAATAAAACGACGACGACGACGCTATAGGGTAAAAAATAAAAACCCGACAAGAAATTGCAAAGCCTAACATTTTTTATATTATAGCGCGCGCGCGCGCGCATACACACACACACACACACACATTTATACAGTGGGAGAGCAAGTGGTGAGACGTGGAAGGGGAAGAAATAAGGGATGACGACGAGTAGAGTGGATGTATAGCAGCAGCAGCCGCTTCGTATAATATTGGGTCCATTAGTGTAATCGCGCCACCGGGAGCTTTTTGACAAATGGCTTTCGTGTCAGATGCGGCAGTGGCGGTGGTCGTATTATTTTAATATTATTAATATTAATTGTTCGGCCCAAAGAAAAGGATAATTGACTATGGAAAGATACCCCCATCTGCATGGAACAGTCGACCTATCACAAGCTCTGTATAGTAAATATATATATAGATATAGATATTCACCGTATAGGCAGTGTTGATTTAACGAGGGATGTGCGTACGTCACACGTGAGCTAATTTCATGCGCCAAAGTATATCTTGCGGCAAAATAATGATCATCAAAAGTTGTAAAATTACTAAATTTTACCCTCACGCGTTCTGTAATTCAAGGATAATATAACTGTACTTTTAAATTTTAATATAATATATTATACGCACGGATATAGAATGATATAAATTATAGCGCACAATTTATAGATAGGTGGGATAATTTACAAATATTTAATATTATTGTTCAATATTAAGCCAATTGATAAATTTTTATTATCGACGTAGATCAACATAAAAAGAATCTCATTATTTAACAAATTAGTTTTTCTGAAACACATGGTGCATAATATTGCGACGCGTTATCAAAAAAAATACACAGATATCGCTTTTAAATGTTCAAAATATGGCGTAGATATTTGATACAAAAAAAAAAACGTAATCTCCGTTATATTTTAGCGACCAACTTTGTGAAATCACGTTTCAATAAGTTTCTCAAATCCAAATCCAAATTCAAATTTTTTCAATGTTTTCAACTTATGTAGATTGTAAATTATAGGCAATTCATGCTTTGAACCAACGAATACTTAATTGAGTAAGTTTGGCAAGTGTTAATAAAACAAATGAAAGTTTTGAAAATAATTTATTGTGAAAGTTAATAATTAGCAAAATATTAGCTTAAGCTCCAGGAATAAAATTAAAAACTGTTTGGAATAATATTAAAAGTATATAGACCGAATATTATAACTATGCAAAATAAATACGTTTAATTTTCAGTAATTGTTTAAAAGTGTAATTAACACTGTTGACCATCAATAAAATATTTCAGCTCAATGATGACAAGGCCAAATAGATTGTACTACATTTTATCGTTTTATTTGTATTAGGTACTATTACTAATCAATAAATTCAAATTAAACGAGGTTATTTGTTAATGTTTTTCTTGGCTGGCATTTACTTACGATATAATATATTATACACATACTTAACAACTTTGAATAATTTCTCCATTTTTGTTTCTATTTCAAATACAAAATTATTCCAATTTGTTACAAAAAAAAGTTATCATATAAATGTATTCATTCTGCCTACCTAGTAGATTAAACATATTAAAACAATTATTAAAAATCTCTAAAAACTTAATAAAATGTTTTATAGCTTACAATATATTATGATATAGGTATTAAAATATAAATTAGATTGCAAAGTCGGTTGCTAAAAATATGGTTGCATATTTGCGCTAACATTTTTACGATAGCGTTTTTTTTATTTTCATATCATACACAAGATAATACGTAAATATACAAAAATAGCTTTTTTTTCTTTTATTTAGGTTTCCAAAAATAAATCCAAAACATTTTTTTTTAAGACCATAATATTACTGTTTTTAAACATTTCAAATAAGTCTTTTTTTTTAAAAAATTTTTTGTGTTATTTAAAAAAAATATTCAAGAGTTAGATGCATATTAATTAAATAGAAACAGTTAGTTAATAGTATTGGTTTTCGCCTAATTAATTTTGATTGCATACAATAATAATTATGACATTGGATATTCCAGTTTCAATATGTAATCATTAATTTAAATAAATCATTTAAGACAATGTATGATATTACAAATCATTTATTTCTTCGTCAATGAGTCCATGAACATTTTTCAACAATAGTTGAAAACTTTACTATAAATATAATTTTTACAGATTAAATATTTTCTTTTACCTAATAGAGAGAACAATATATTATTGTGAATGCCAAGCTTATAGGCATTCGCAATGGTATGTTAATCGTTGGGTTTATACCAACCGACATCTTATCATTTCAAAAATCACATACTTTGTACGTATGGTGTGGTTTGTGCCCAAACGAAAAATAAAAATTATTATGAAAATCCACAGTAACAAATATAAAAAGCAATCAAAGTTGTAATAACAACTAATTTTACAATCGAATACCATTATTTCATTATTTTATGCACAAGTATAAATAGCTATATTAATAGGTGGGTAAATAGGTACTATAATATTTATATTCAATGGTATAATATATCGTGGTATATATTATTCAAATATGATAAATAGTGACTTTCGAGTTTAAACTAAACTTAGTGTTCTTAGTACAAACAAATTGTATTATATTTTATTGCATTTGCATTTAGTTAATATAATTAATTATTTTTTGTGTAAAATGTAAATCAACAAAGAAATATTTCAAATAGTTACTTATAGTTTTAAGATTTTTTCAATATTTCAGTAATTTTAAACATTATAATTTATAATAGAGTAAAGGTATGTTACAAATTATTACACATGTAATACCATTTAATACACTCTGTTGTCGAGAAATCGAATGTGTAAAGTGGAATTTGTAACCAAAGACATGCACACTTTAGATAACTATTAATTAAAGTACAGCCAAACTGCAGAAAATTGTAATTCCATAGTTAGAACATTTGACATATAAGTCTACCTTAGTTATAGAATATTATGAATATTTTTAACAATTCAGACATAATATTGTTTTAACTTTTAGGTTTATTCGACATTGGACTGACATCTGATACACTCCAAACACAGAGGTAACCAAAATGAATATTGTTCAGAATATCGAATATCGATATCAAACTATGGATAGTTATTATAGATAGAAGTTTGCTTCTAAAATGAGGAGACCAGGTAAGACGTTGATCAATTATTATGCCTAGATAGCGAGTGCGCGGTTGGTAAGATTTGCTCATTTAAAGTAATAGGTGGGCATATTCCTTTCTTAAGAGTGAAGGTACATTGTATAGATTTGGATTCGTTTATTTTCACACCCCATTCCTTATACCATTTTTCGAGGAGCGATGGATGTTCTTGAATATGCGAGGAAGCAATGGATGGATCATGACTATTGGTTATAATAGCTTTGTCATCAGCAAAGTCAGCGATGAGGATATGTGAAATTAAAAATAAAAATAAAAATAATTTTAACGATTAACATGATAGTGTAATACTCGTGTTAAATTATTTTTAACTTATTGATTCGGTATCATTATTCATATTTATTTGAAAATTAAATTAAGATGGAACAATTTCAAAAGTATTGTTGTAATAATAAATAACAATTAAACACGTTGTTCCCTTACTTGTAAAACAATTTTAACTGAGGAGTTATTATACCAACTAAAATTAGTTTGATTTTAAACAGTTAATATCAGCAGTTTAAAATAAAGTACAAGGAAAATTAGGTACTATTACTATCTATACAATGTTTTAATAATTTATTATTATAATTTTTTTTTTTATGTAATTATTTAAGACAAGACAATTTATATTTTATACATAGTTATAGTTATTGAAAATGCTCATTGATTGAAAATAAAATACAAATAATTATAATATATAGGTTCTTAAAAGTGCAACTAATTATAGCCGTATGAGGTCGTAATTAAGATTAATTATAAAATTAAAAGGTTGGCAAGTGGATGTCGCTCTGCTGTACAATATGTTATAAAAGGGTCACTGCAATGCATGGAGTTAAATTTGAATTTAATGATATCATATAATTGTATCCGTAAAATAATTCTGAGCGAAGACGGTCAGAATCTTTCTATATCTATGTACGTTGAACCTTATTTTAAATTTTCAATCCTCAGTTATAAAAGTAGAACATTTTATACATTTTTAAATTTTAAGTTTAACAAATCTTGTCAAAATTTGAACTTTAAATGCTTATAAAAAAAAAATTGTGTGTATGAATTTTTAATATTTTTCAACTTTTATTGTAACTATATATAAGGTTTATATTATTACACTTTCAAAATTTTTTACCCAATAAATAAAACTGAATTGAAGTTCATATAAAAAAATCTAAAAATATCGGAAACTAAATATGTCCATAAACAGTTCAAAACAAATCAAAATATTTTGAAAATTGTATTGTGTACATAAAATGTCAATACAGACATATGGTGTAAATTTCAAGTATCGACAGTTATTCGTTTTTGTTTTACAGCAAAATATGAACCTTGCCAAATGAGAAATCGAGTGAATATAACTCAAACGTTCATAAAAATATAATTTGACTTTCAGGTACTCATTTTTTATTTGAAAAAGGTAGGCAAACTTATGAGGAATCTTGAACTAAATTTTCGAATCTTAGATGAAAAAAAAAATTTTTATGAATTGCTAACTCAAAATAAATTGCACATTTTCGTGATTTTTTTGTATTTTATTAAGATTTGAAACTTTAAATGATTATAAAAAAAAAATTGTGACTATAGATTTGTGATATTTTTCAACTTTAATTTTAACAATGTATTAGGATCCTTGTACTAAATTTTCAAGCTTTTTTACCTAACAAATAACATTTTATTGACATTCGTAGAAAAACAAAATACTGGAAACTGAATATGTCCGTAAGCAGTACAAATTTTTAATTTATTTTCAAATTTTTCAAATCACAAATATATAGCGATAAAATATACCAAAATCAATTTTGTCGAAAACCAAAAAGTTTCCGTTTTTCCTTAATTTTTATTTTGTTTTTCTCGGCGCTTTTGAAAACTATTGGACATTTTTATTTATACTTTAAAGAGTGGAAAAATAAATCTTGTTATTATTTCTTTAAAATATTTATCATCCTTTTAATGAATTAAAATTTAATATACCTACCCGACATTTTTTGTCGTTATAGTTTTATAAATACAAAAGGATATAATAAATAAAATATTGTTTTGAAATTAAAAATACTTAGAAATACAATACGACTTATCCTACTTTTAAAAGTGTGTTTTTTTTTCAGTAAAATTATTTTTACTATTTGCTTCGATAATGATAGTGCCGGTAGTGAACAAGACATATTCGTCGACTGCATACCTCATACCTTTAGTTAATAGTTATAAATCAATATTTTCAGCATTAACACCTATAACTATTCTAGTTATTTTGGTTAGCTTTTTTCTGTGATTATTCATTGATGTTAACAATTCATTTTGGTAGTCTTATTAAACTCTAGATTTACTTAATAGTATATTATTTGACATAAGGATTAGCACTATTTTGTATGCAACCCGTCATTAATTTATAATATTAATTCCCCCTTTATTTCGTCACTTCAAATAATATTTATAATTTCTTAAATATTTAGACATTTTATCGCTATATATTTGTGATTTGAAAAATTTGAAAATAAATTAAAAATAAACATCATTAATATAGGTAATTAATAAATGTTTAGTTTTTTTAAGTACCTATATTAATGTGTGTACTATAATATAACCTGTATTCTATTATATATGTTGTACCAGCAATATTTTTTTATATACATTTTAAATTACTATATTCATCATGTAGACAAATATTATTACATTAATTCTACATAGTGCTTATTAAAATGATCTAACAATGTACATCTTCATTTTCAGTAACTTACAGACTAATACGAATATGATAGGTAAATTGTTTAATGACCCTAGAGGCCGCCGGGGGAACTTCATTAAACAGTATAAACACAGCGTGTTTGAAGATTATACAAATTGTTCTATAACGGACTTCACATATTAATAGTTGTATCGTTTCCAAAGCTACATAAGTCACATTTCAATTTCCTTTGCATGATTCCCCCGGGGATCTATTGAAACCCGGAATGTCGCCAACGACAGACTCGTCGCCGAGACATTATTCGTACAGAGAATAATAGGTCTTTTATTATATAATGTTGGAATGCAACACCACGTCATCATATTAATACCACTATTATATTGGTATTATTACACCAATAAAGCAAAAGAAGGCGTGGACAGCACAATATCCATTACTCTTGTATTATTATTTGTATTATTGTAAAATTACTTTTAGAATAACAACTATTATACCACCCCCCTAACAAAAAAAAATAAATAAAAAAATCTGCAATCTCAAATTTAGTAGAATTATAATAATATGCGATAATAAGTGAACCTGCATGCCTCATGACAATGTCATACAAAATCCATTAATTATATAATTATCTATAATATAATGAGCTTATAAACGTGATTTTTATTTTTGTTAATCGAAATAGGTAATGAAGACATAATAAAATATTATATTGGATAATCTAATTTAAGAAAAAAATTAATTCAAATATAAGATAACGTTTTAAAATCCCATGAACTCCATAAATTTGGTCTTCATTGACATTTCTAATCAATATTAATATACCCACTGTACGCAATCCAATGCAACTAAGCGTAACATAGAATAGAACTCGTATTTAATTATTTTATGTATACTTTCTTTTTTTAATTGATTTGAATAATTATTGTTTTACATTTTCAATCCTTACTACATGTTACAACACGTTTTTTTTACAATTAAGAATTTATTTATTTAATTTGGTACGTGTGTGTTATTATTAAGGAGTGGAAGTGATGGGGAGTGAGATTTTGCTTATTAGGGACGTTAGAGAACCTAGGAAGGAGTTTAGGATTAATTTTAACTCGTTAACGACATTATTGACGATTTCCAGAGGTTGATCCGATGGTGATGTGTTTGCTGTAGCTTCGGCATATAAAGATTTTCCTTTTGGGTTTGAACCATCATGGCTGCGAGGTGCAGGTGGTAGGTACAGTATGTGTTTAAATGTGTTGATTTTCTCTTTTTATTGTTACGGTTTTAGATTTGATACAGCTTAATATTTTTTTTAATGTATGGCATCCTTTATAGTTGGCAATGTGGTTTTCACCACCCTTTAGCACATTTTGCTGGTTCCTCCAGTTTTTTTGTGCAATCGACGGTGTAGTGTTCAACGCGAGTTGTGGAGACAGTAGTGGCGTGTGTGCCCATACTTTTGACAGTAATGGCATTGGGGAAGACCAAGTGTCTTTCGGTATTCGAATTTTACAACTGAGTTTAATATTTTGGTGATTTTGAATATTTCACAATTATTGGCGTTACGAACTTGGCTGGTGTTGAATAGTGGAAGTGGCAATTAGTTCGTATGGTGTATTATATTTGTAATAGGTACTGACTATTTTGTGCCCGTGGTCACTTATTAGAGAGTGTACGATATATATGGTATGAATGAAGTAGTGGAGGTAGCAACACGGAATGGTTGGTAGGAACGGGGAAGATAAGAGTAATAAACGTGTTCGGCGTCTATTAGATATGACTTAATAGCCATGAATTTGGCCCGTGTGTTTGACCGTATGATAATCTAATCGCTTTACATGTGAAACCTTCTGGGCCCACCATGTGAGTTAGATCTTTGTTGAGCGAACTAAAATCAGTTACATTTATTAGAAAATAAATACTTAAAACAGTTGAATATATTATAAATATCAAGAATAATAAGTAAGTATATAAACAAAAATAGGATATGTGGCGATTGGATTTAGTTACAAACTTGTTATGAAGTCAAACTTCTAACCTACCAGGTTTTAGTGATAAATCTTTGTCACGTAAGATACACGTGTTCTAACCAACCGTATCCTCCCCAGCAGTTAAACACCTACAAAATAACCTTTAGGCTAATGACCACAAACGTTGAAACCTATATTAACTCAATAAAAAAATAAAAAAAAAATATAGTCCTTTCAGACTCTTAGATCTCAATTAGAAATTTGAAAAAAAAGCACACAACATATATTACAAAACTCATACTTGCATAAACATACGAAAAACCATATGTTAACTATTTTATATTATTTAAATACTTGAAGAATGCAGGACACAACAACATTGATGTCAATCAAATCTAACCTATCAGATCATGAAGAACAATAAAATTGCAACAAAACCATTCCTGAATAACACGACCTTAGCAGACATAAAAATTCAATTAAATATTAAATTAAAATAATTAAATGACAAGCCCACTTACAAAAATAAATTTCAAGACTTAAAGACATTAAAAATACCATTGATAAATGGAAAAATATGCATTAATAGAAAAAGGAAAAACTATTAATAGACTAAGAATTTGACTGAATACATAAAACTTATTCATTGGGTTTTAATGGCTGAAGAAGAACTACCAACATTAATTTCAACCTGTGGGTTGAGTCAACAAAACCATTCATTTATTTTTAAAGAAAATCAGTGCAACACAATTAAATTAAATAAATAAAAATCCCACAATGTAAAATAATAACTAATGGCATTTTACAGTCAATATATGTACTATTTAGTTTTTTTTTTAAAAAAGAATACATTTTAATGGAAACATTGACAAAGATATAAGTTAACAAATAAAAATTATATTAAATACAGTTAACTCAGAATTTTGTATTCAGCAGATTAAAAAGAATTCTGATATAATTTATCAATATTTTTTTATTAAAATAACTTATTAAAAAGTAAGAGTATACCTACTTTATACCTACACAAATATTCAAAATATTTTGTAAATCCAGAAAATATATTTTAAAAGATAAAAGAAGAAAATTGCATAGCTACCTACCTCTGATAAAAAAAACCCCATCTTTTTATCAATGTATATAATTTAATATACCAATTTATATTCGAGTTCTATAATTTCACTATCAAGTCTCAGAATTAGAACATAAATGGTAGTCTACCACAAAAAAGGAATTAATTCGTAGTACTGAACCACGTATTTTTTTTTTATTTAATGGATATAACATACAATAAGTCATGTAAAATAAAAACTTTTATCCTAAAAAATGTCTACATTTATTTGAAAACTAATAAAATAATATTTACAAAATAAGTAAAATTATACACGGAAAAAGATCTACCAATGTAAACATGTTTGGCTAAATGCCACGATGTTTTAAACTTGACCCTGGTTAGGTACTTTAATAATATAAACAAATGGGTTAATATAAACACAAAAGTCATTTCAAATTTCACTTATTATGACTCACACAACCATGTTTATTTATTTATACTTGTATAATGTATAAACATCTAATTTTTACCTAAGTATACATATTTTATAATTAATTATTAACATAAAAGGATAGGAAATAAAAATGCATAGCGCAGAATACAAATTAAATAGTGAGTAGTGTGCTAAAACTGCAAGTCAATGTTGTGTAATGAATACAAATTTGAGAGCAACCCTTTCAAGTTAATATAGATAAACCATTTCATAATTTTAACTAATTAAGTAATTTGTATAAAATGTAAAAAAATTACAAATCGAAATCAAAATATCTACTACATTATTATTCCTTTTTTTTACTTTTTACAATAGTAATAATAATAAAAACAATTTTTCACACAAAACCATGATTGTACGGCATTTAAAAATTGTAAATTCATTTATTTTATTTAATTCGTAAATACTAAACACGCTGCTTTTTACAAATGGACTAAATAGAAATAACCCAAGTAAAATCATATAATTTACGCGGGAAAGTAATGAAAGTAAGTAGGAACGTTTGAAAAAAAAAATTCTTTATTTATTTGTAGGTACCTAACTAAAAATCAAATGTTTCATAATAACAACGCACAATAATAATTGTTATATTTAGTATTGGGCATTAAATAATACAATAACACCGATATATTTTTATTCGAATGATGTTTAGACTTATACTAACGAGTTAAAATAATAATAAAACATATTTTGACAATTGACAATCGATTCTCGTTGTTTATTCCTATACAGATAAACTTAGCGACAGCGGCGACCGAAATCAAGCGAAGTCAAGCGAAGTAATAATATAATAAGCGTATAATACGTGTGGGTGTGCGAGTCTTTATCGTGCGTACGATTATATTATGCTCCACATTCCTTCGAGGGTTAGACGTGTATTATATTCTTCGATTCCAAAACGATTTTTACTCTCTATATGTATTCGTTCACACGTATTTATACCCACACACACACACGGCTATGTACACAAAAACCGTATAGACACGCTTAATAAAATATCTTTCACGTGGATATGTACGCGAATTCCGGATGAAGTTTCTTAACGATTCTCCTATACACCCTTTCCACCACACTACATCAACTAGAAGTGGCCGCCGCAGCGCCATCATCCGTCCGCGTTTGATAAATGCGAAAATAATGTTCATTTAATCGATTTTTCCTCCTTTCTTCCTCTCGCTCTATCGCGATTTCTCGTTCTCTCACTCTTTCTCTCCCCGCTTTAGATTCGTTGAACTCGTTCGCAAGCTTTCCTTTCCAAAGTTTCCGAAAAATATTACAGAAAATTTTCGATGACTATCACCTTCTCGTCCATGATATTTTCTTCTACAAATGCGTATAATAATGCGTACCACTATAGACAAACGCTCGAGGGTGGAATGCACGTGTCGTGATAGAACGTGCGTTAGGTATTGGAAATAAATTAAATCCATGAAATTTATGAAATGGTTCTTTTTTTTACAAAATTAAAATAGGTAACTCAATTTAAGGTTGACTAAAACGTTTAAGTAGGGGACTATTAAAAATAACAAAAAAGTAATACAGAGTAGTCAACATTTTAACAAACGTGAATTATTGCCATTAAGTCATAAATAAACTTGTATTATTATAAATTTATAGTGAACAAGTGATTTTATGTATTCATTTGCTCAACTATATACAAGCACAAATAGTTATAGATAAATCCTAGTTAAAAAAATATTACAGTATGCTCAGTTGCCGAATTATTAGTAAATGATTATTAATACCTTATTTCTTAATTAGGAATATATGCATGTTGATACAATATACTAATATAAATTAAACAATATAATCATAAACCAAAATACAATAATTCACTGTTAAAATCTAATATTGAATAATTTATTTTTTTTAATTATCACACATTATAATAATAAGCCTTTCAATAATGATCAAAAGAATTATTATGAAAAAAAAAAATCCCATACACAAGAATACACAGTAGAAATACAGTCTGGTATTATTATTTTCCTAATTAAACAATTTATTTAAAAAAAAATGTACAACAAAGTATCAAATCACCAAATTTACTGATAGATCTGCAGTTATAATTAAGCCATCGACCTAGTTCCGAATATCTAAACGAAACATAATATACACAATACACATACTTATTTAATAGGTAAAAATATAATTTCAGAACTAACCTAACCTAACCGATGATAAGGTATTATATAAATATGCTATACGCATTATGGTTATTCCTATAATATGTTCGCACATTAGTCAAGTTTAGTCAAGGATATTGTACAATGCTAGTTATAATATGGAAATATATTGTAATACGTAGAGTTGGTATCTATATTTAAAAAAAAAAAAAAAAAATTGTTCAAGAAAACTATCACTAAATGACAGTGATTGACAATAATGGACAAGTTTAACCACTATAAACAAGGTTATGTAATAGTTTGTGTTAGAGAGAATAACTAGAAGAATGTAATTTGAACAATTGTTTTCACATATTTCCAGATTTAAAACGATATTTTTTTATTTTAAGTTAAATAAAAATCGATTGATTAATTCCTAGGTATATTATTTAACCCATTACGTAGTTAATAGCTACACTTCCCGTATTAAATCATATGTTGAAAAAAAACAACGAAAATATTATTTTACTATATACATAGCCAATATAGCTTTTGCATTTCAAAAACCTTGATTAGTTTTTTTTTTTTTTTTTTGCTAACCCAAGCACATTTAGCAGATGGGAATTTGGCTAAATGGCTCAAAACTTTCTACGAGGGCGTTCTCGATTAAAAAGGTACACGCGGTTCGGGTCAATTTAGCTTATTCTCTCACGACCATCCTCTGTAAGCACATAATACTTTACGTCAATATCGTAGCCAACGAGCCCAATCTACATTTTTAATCGTACGTTATATATGTATATATTATATAGATACGTGTGTGTATATTTATATAAATATATGTACATATTTAACTATATAATGTACATAACGAAAACAAATATATGCGCATGCGCGTATTATAAGCTCGTTGTGTTTGATCGCGTTTATGTTCCCTCCTCATACACACATTTTTTAGTTTGTGCAATGTACACCCGAGTAGGTTTTTTTAAGTATATTAGTGTAGTTAGATTATCCGTAAAATTAAAATGCAAACTTTCCGTATATTAAAACGTTCAATGCTTGAAACTTTTATTTTTTAAGAACCATTAAAAGATTTTTTAACAGAATAAAATAATAAACACTTGCTTCATGCAAAATACATCGTAAATATTAAATTATCCATAATAATTATAATTTTGCATTTATTTTGTTATTCAACAACATATAAATGAAAAAATGAATATGCACGTTAAACAAAAAAAATAATTACCTAAGTTAGAATCAAGTTTTTTTTATTCCAAAATTTGACTTGTAATTTACAACCTTCACATCTGTATTCGTTACCCACAAAATATCATACAAAATGTCATGAATACATTAATGGTCTAAAATTTAGCTGAATGAGTTGAATTTCCAGAAATATTTTACATATTATGTTAATTTAAGTATTTTAGATTCAGAGCGGAGTGATGAATGTATTAATTTTACAATGATAATAGCAATTGAAAAATATTAAAAATACATAGGCACACATTTTTTTATAAGCATTTAAAGTTCGAATTTTGACAAAATTCATCAAAATCTCGAAAATTGTCAATCATTGTAATTAAACAATTATAAAATGGTCAGTTTTTATAACTAATAAGGATTGAAAATTTTAAATAAAGATTCTAATAAATAATACATACTGTAATCAAAAAATCTAAAAAATATATAAACACAGTTATTTTTTACAGACATTTTAAGTCAAAATTTGGACGAAATTACATATTAAAATCAATTTTAACGAGTAAAAGTATATATTATAATATTTTTCTAGCATCACTGATAATTTTAGGTTAATAATTAAATAATATGAGTACCTAATATAAATTCAACTTAGCAGCTACCGTAAAATAACAATATCAATATAATTTAAAATATCCTAGACTGACATACCGTCTCCACTCAGAATCGTTTTTCGTATACAATGATATTATATCATTGAATTCAAATTTAATACCATCCATTATACAGTGATCTACTTGTAACCTACTGTACAGCAGAGCGACATCCACTTGACCCCCTTTTTTGTTTTGACGTTTAATTTGATAAGTACTGCAAATCTTTCTCTTTTGATACCTTAAAGTACCTGCAACTAGTTGATCTAATTTTCTACCAAAAACCACTTTAAAAATTTGGCTCAATTTTTTTTTCACTGTAAAAAGTGTCTTTTTTAGTGACTAAAATGAAATTTAATCAACACACATTATTGTAAAAGCGGCAACACATTTATCGCTCAGTGTATAAAATGCGTGGTCATTATTTTATTTTTATTTAGAAGTAACGTGAGAGTAACACAAATGACAATTCTATAGTATCATTACAAATTTTAATACAAAATACTTGTTGAATAAGTGTTGTGATATAGATTAAATGTTTCTATACTATATTATCTACATTAAATACTACAAAATACTTAAACTTAAACGCCCCATGTGATCGTCTGTCACTATCTTTCATTAGTAGTCTGTAACAGAGATACTAAACATTATGGGGTATACTCTTAAAGTCACACACATAAAGTCGTTTATATAGATTTGTTACTTTCTAGTAATGTCAACTAGAACATACCTATAAGTACTTAATTTAATTCTATGCGAAATAACATAAGTATTAATTAGTAATGAATTGGTTACATTTCAGTTAATACTCATAAATTAAGTAGGTAGATATTAGATCTACTTAGATATAGATATAATCAGAAATATTGTTTTTTGTCTTTACACTGCATACAGTTTTTTATATTATTAATTTATATTTTAAGTTTATATAATTGTATTATATCTAATACAATTACATTTTCCAAATGTTCATTTTTAAAAATGGTAATTTATGAAAATTCATTGAAATGATCTGAAGTTATTAATACATTGTCTTACGTCACTGAGTTTTGACTTTTCTAAAAAAAAAAAAACGTAGCTGCAACCCTCATATTTTATATTTTATACATCGTACCATTTCGAGGGTTCTCGCCTTCAGACCTATTCATCATAAAACCATACTACACTGAGTTAGGCATTGTATTCTCTGTGAATCCGTTGAATTTACTACATACATTTAAAATATATAGTATTATAATATGACAACAATTAAATTATAGTACCTATCTAATTCATAAATAATGTGTAGATAATGTTAGCTGATAATGATTTTTAACACACCTACTACAAAAAATTATCTATAACTAAAAGAAAATAACTAGGGAAGTATTAGTACTAATATGAATAAAATAATTGTCTGTCCGACCATGATGTTTTAATCATTATTGAAAGTAAATTATATAATAGTATATTATAGGTACCTCATTAATATTTAACATATTATGTACTAATAATATATCAAAAATAATACGTTTATTAAAAATAGAAAAAAAAGTGATTCACTCAGCAGCATCACAGGAATACAAAACATAACACATCCATCTGACATATCCAAACTAATACAAGAAAAAACATATGAAGCAAGTGGTATGGGGATGGATATATATGCTATATGTGGGTTCCTGGACACTGCGGCATACAAGGCAACGAAAAAGCAGACCTAGAAGCGTCAAAAACTGCCTCCTCCCCAGATACCCCACTACTCAATATATACACATATGAAGACAAAAAAAAAACAAATCAAACAAGTCCTAGACCAAAAATGGCTCATACAATGGAGAAACCAGCATACAAAGTTAAACCAAATAAAAAACAATATACAGACATGGAAAAACCCCGGACTTAATAGAAAAGAGGAAACTATATTAAATCGTCTAAGAATAGGCCACACTTTCATCACACATAGGCATCTTATGGAAAAAAATGATCCCCCCATATGCGAAATGTGTGGAGTGGACCTCACAGTAAAACATATTATTACTGAATGCCGAAAATATGATGACATGAGGAAAAAATACGATATATCTCAACAAATCGGAGAAGCACTAGGACCTGACATCCAATCAATCCACAACATCATACAGTACATAAAAGAAATCCAGATATACAACCTAATTTAAGCCCTTTTTCACAAGATATATAATTGTAAATAATTTTAAATTACTGTAAATTGTAAACTAATGGCCACAGAAGCCGATGTTTTATAAGATCAATAAAAAAAAAAAAAAAATGACTGATTTATTAGATTATTTTTTATAGTAAATTAAAACTTAGTTTGTGGTCACTTAACTATGTTAGGTTAATTCAAGATTTGTAAGAACACAACCAAAAATATGCAAATAAACATCGATTAGTTACAAGCAAGCCATTTATCAATAATTATACATTACTCAGAAAAATAATTTTAAATAATTATAAAGACAAAATTACACAAAACGTGACAGAGAATACTGAATCACACAACTTTACAAATTAGCGATATTAACATGTATTAATAAAAATGTTCCAAGCATAATAATCACTAAATTAATTTATACTAAAGTGCAAAATAAAAATAACCTGCTTAATAAAAATTATGTTATGGATATAAAAACCAAAATATTCTCTAAAAGTTGAAAATTCGATCAATTTTTAACGACAAAATAATTTTAAATTTAAAATTTGATAAATGTTGCCAAAAATCGATTTTTAAATGATTATAAAAAAAATGTGGCTAAGTATTTTTAATACTTTTCAAAAGTCATTGAACAGTATATTAGGATCCTTGTATTAAATTTTCAAGCTCTTTTACCCAACAAATAAAATTTAATTGACATTCATAGAAAAAAAACATAAACAAATAGGAAACTGAGTAAGTTCGTAAACAGTTGAAAACAATTAAAAATATTTTGAAAATTTTATAGTGAATAGAAAATGTTAATATGAACAACCAGTGAATATTTCATGAGTATACGGTTATTTGTTTAAGAATTACAGCAAAAACCAAAATCGATTTTGTCAAAATTAATTTTGTTTTTGTTTTTCCCTGCACTTTTGAAAACTATTGATAATTTAAAAAAATGACCTCTTGAATGCACCAACTAGATTCAATTTTCCCATTGAACAAGATACTGAAATTGAAAACTGAAGCATTATTTCGACTACTTATCGTGTACACAGACACAAAAAAAAATAATACATCATTGTAAAATCAATACATTTAGCGCTAAGAATCTAAAATCTGAATAGTTTTGTCAAATGTACAATTATCTAAATTTATTATATATATACATAGTTATTTTTTAAGCATGCTCACCCTCATTATTCCCTTTAATACCTAGTATAATTATTCAAATTCCTGATATTTTTTGTACTACTAAAGAAGTGTCCTATGCCGATACAAAACTTTTGTTTTTCAAATTAGATCCTTCCTTTTCAACCATAAATTATTCAATAAATAATTTTTCTAAAAAATTTGATGTTTAAGAATCAAAATTCGAACGAGTCGTTTTTGAGTTATTTTGCTTTGTGTTTAAAATAAAAAAGGTCCATGGTGATGGGCTTATAAGATATTATATGGGTTATAGTGAATTTAAAATGTTGGTCATTTATATAGTCCAAGTAAAATAAATACAATATCCAATATAATTTCTTTTTATATTTTCGTAAGACCATTTTTAAGGGGTATTATCCTTAGTGCAAACACTTTAATAACTAAAAAAATGCTCATTCGAATTTCGTAAAAGATACTTACATCAACATTTTCAAAAAAACTATCTACTCAATAGTTTACAGTAAAAAGGGAGGGAGGGGGTTCTCGTTTGAAAAACAGAAGTTTGTATCGCCCCAGGACTTACTTTTTAAGTAGTACAAAAAAATTCAAGAATTCGCAAAAATTATCTCTAAATATTATTTAAAAATGTATAATTTTACTATACATTTTATTAAAATTGGGGGGAACATGCTAGGTGGTGAATCACTCTGTATGTATTTACATTATAACGCAATAATTACAAATTGCTTGAATCATGAAATAATATGCACAAATTATTCGTTTTTAAAAATATAATTTTACAAATTGTGGTGTGACTATTATTACTATTATTGGGCATATTTCTTTATATTTAAATTCACATGTATTACCTATATTTCTTTATATTTAAATCCACATGTATTATCTAATTGTTCCACAGCAATATAATAATATTTTCAATCTATAATTATAGTTATTTTTTTTGTAAATTTAGGCAGCAATAAAAATAAAAACGATAACAACTTCGTCATTGTACAATAAATAATATGTGCATATAAATATTAGACTTGTTAGCAGTTATTAGCACAATGCATAGTATCCATAAAATATTCTTAGTATATGATACGTTTACTTAATCACTTTATAATAATACGGTTGCATCCTAACGAAACCCAATTTACAAAAATCGCATATTTTGCAGAGTGCGAAAAAACGCTTTTAGATTAACATCACGCAAATCATCGCTTATTATAGGTAATACAAGCAGAAATTCTAGGAAAGACAATTTATTTTTAAAATAGACAATTGTCATAAATCTATTAAATTGACATTTTTGACGGATCACGTTATTTTTAACATTGGCACTACCCCCCCCCCCCTCCCACTCAGTAGCATGTTAAGGGTCAAAACATGCGAGGCAGGGCGAACACTAAATAATTGTAAAACAGTATTCGTAATACGGTACAATGCGTATAAGGTACAATCAGTATTGGTGATCGAGATAATAATAATTAGTGTAATTTCATTATTTTAATGCAATATATATATATATAATAATATGTAACTGAATACACGGTACAATTATTTATAGCAATTTTTTTCATTGATGTCACCGCAGTAGCCTAACCTAGCCCGTTCGTCAAATGAAAATGACATGCTTAGATTACCTAATAGTGTAACCGGAACGTGACCTTCCGCCTGTGCAATTTAAAAATTCCTTCCTATTACACCGCTACCGCGTCGCCCTCTCATCGGTCAATTAATGATGACCCGCGCGCCAGAATTACATCCATCCTGCCATCTCTTCTCCTTACCGTCCTCTCCTCTTCACCCCTTCTTACAGTTCCTGCTTCTGCTCTCTCAGCCCCTCCCTGCACATCAACCACGTTATACTCCTCCGCCACCGTTCTCATTTTATTAATGGAACGTACTTGCGTCGCTGTACGTTATTAATGACGGTTGCGTGATGTCATCTCGTCATGTTGGTTTCCGCTTTGTACTGTACACACACACACACACACACTATGTATAAACATGTGTGAGTATAGGAGAATAGTTAATGGAATAGAAGTTTTTCACACACCCCCTTCCCATCGGCTACTGTCGATATTGTATAAAATTGTTCACCACAATAGTATATAGTTCCCAAGTGTTTATTAGTTTTCAGATTATTGGAAACCGTCTAAGTGAACAACTAAAATATACCAGAACTTTTTTATTTTCGTTCTTATTTATTGGTTTCGTTTTTTTTTTCTAAACAACAATAATTGTGCTTTGAGTTGAGAAAATTATGATTTTTTTTTACAATAAATTTTTTTTTCCCAATTGATACCGATTTTAAATCATTACATATTATGTTATGGTGCCTAACCTACCTCCAATATTATTTTCTTATATGATTGTAATTTAAAATATTGTTTATGTTTTTGTATTTTTCGAGCAAAATATGTTTATAAGATACATAATAAGATACATAATATATACAGCTTATTCTAAATACCTACACCGACTTATGATTTTTTTTTAACGTTACTTACTATAGTATGTAAAAAATTACAGAAAGGATTTTGACGGCATTTATGACACGTTATTTGAATATTTAACAGTTTCTTAGAATATTGTGATGATGATTTTTATTTTTTCGCGTTTCGAATAACAATTTATGAAGGGAAAGAAACCAAAAAAGATTTCGTAGAAACTATTTATCCCTAAAAGGCTAATCCGGGTAAATGTAGAAAAATAATCCATAAAGATAGTTTATACAAAATATTACAAATATGCATTTGAATATAGACTTTATACTTAATTTTCTTTCCACTATAAATAATAATAAACAAAATCTACATAAATTAAGACTGACAATATACACCAATTAATAAAAATGTATAATTTTTTTTTATTATTATTAATATTCAAAAACTCCTCAATACATTTTGAGATCAAAAACCACCCTCGATGTTGAATATTTAATCAAATTTCTGCTCAAAAATGTTATAAAAAAACAATTGTAAAACCAATACACCGCTCCACTTAGAATCTTAAAAGTTCTAAGTTTAAGTTCTAATTTACTTATGAGTTATAGTATTTAAAAACTTATTAAAATTATGTCAAGACACAATTAATTAAAAGTAAAATCAACTTGAAGAATTTGTTTAGTAAAATTATGTGTTTTCATATTTTAACTATAAAAAGGGGGTCAAGTGGATGTCGCTCCGCTGTACAGCATGTTACAAGTAGGTCACTGTATAATGGATTGTATTAAATTTGAATTCAATTAAATAATATCATTGTATACGAAAAACGATTCTGAGCCAGTGGCGTCATTTGTGGGGGGGGGGGGGCAAGGTGGGCATTTGCCCCCCTTGTCATCAGCGGGCCGCTGGCGACCTACTAACCGGTCGGTCGACCCGGCCGGCCCGGGCCGGGTATATGGTGCTAGTTTTGGCCCGCAAGCCCGCAAACTCATATTTGGTGCAAATAGGACATAAATTGGGGTAAAATTCCCCTTAAAATATGTCATCATATAGTAGCTAATAGCATTGAGTATATATTGTTTACTCAATGCTTAATACTAAATACTAATAGGTAATATTGGGTATCCCTCTACATATTATATTTTATATACCTATGTATTAATTAGTCATTGTTATCTTTCAAAAATGTGTGTTATTTATGCCTAGAGGAACCACAGTTATCTCAGATAACCAACTTGTATGTATATATAACTATGTAAGAAGGCTGTTTGTATTGAGATAAAAATGTAATTGTTAGCTAGCGGTTTTTTTTTTAATTATGGGCCGGTCAAAACTTTTGCCCCCCCCCCCCCTTTCAAAACCTGAAATGACGCCACTGTTCTGAGCGGAGACGGTATGTCGGTCATGATTGATAATTTTCGAGATTTTGATGAATTTTATCAAAATTCGAACTTTAAATGCTTATAAAAAATGTGTGACTATATATTTTTAATATTTTTCAAATGCTATTGTAACAATATATCAGGAGTCTTGTATTCAATTTTCATTATTTTTGGCCCAACAAATAAAAATGTATTGGTATTTATATAAAAAAAAACTAAAAAAATTTAAAATTTAAATGGTAAAAATCAAAAACATTCAAAATATATTCAAAACTAGATGGTGTATAGAAAATGCTTATATAAACATTCAGTGAAATTTTCATGCATTTACAGTTATTAGTTTTTGAATTGCAACAAAATAAGAAAATCGCTACATGAGAAATCGAATGAATATCTAATCTTGTAAAAATTTTAACTTAAAATGCTCATAAAAATTTATTTTGACTTGCTTATAAACATTTTTCTATTGATAAAATTAGGAAAACTTAAGAGGAATCTACATTTGTAAACCTTAGATTTAAAAAGAAAATTTTTATGAATTTCTAACTCAAAATAAATTGCACATTTTCGTCATTTTCACGTATTTTGTCAAAATTTGAACTTTGTTTACCTATAAAAAAAAATTGTGACTACGGATTTTTAATATTTTTCATCTGCCTTTGAAACTATTTATTAGAAGCCTAAAAAAATTGTAAACTGAAAATGTCCGTTTATAGCTCAAAATAAGTCAGAATATTTTTAAAATGCTATGGTGTGTAGAAAATGCTTGTATAAACATTCAGCAAATATTGCATATATCTACCGTCATTTCTTTTAGAGTTATACTAAAAACCAAAATCGATTTTGTCAAAAATTGGTTTTTCGTAAAAATTCCCGTTTTTCCATTAATTTTTCATTTGTTTTTCACGGCGCTTTTGAAAACTACTGGGAAATTTTAACTTTTGACTTCCCAAAGTACCAACTAGATTCACTTTTCTATCAGAAAAAGTACTATTGAAGAAAATCGAAGCATTTTTACTGTCCTAAAAGGTGATGACAGACACAAAAATAAAAAAAAAAATAAAAAAAACACACATCATTGTAAAATCAATACATTTACATCCGCTCAGAATCTAAAAAAATATATATTGATGCAATAATTTTAACTTTGAGGTTATCACCAAGTATTCTAGTCCAATAACTAAACATATACATTTTAAAATTATTTATTTACAAATTTCTACCTTTTAGTTAACTTTTTGGTCCAGCGAATTTTTTAGCTAAATGGTATCATTTATATATTTTATTATTGTAAATAATATACATAGTGATGTAGAAGGTTAAAGTTGTTAGGAATTGATGATGCAAAAATGACGGTTAAAACATATTGTAACATACGAAGAAAAAAAAACAGTAACTATTGTACAAATAGTTGTAAAATACAAAGTTCCGATTTATTTTCAATTCTTCTCATTGACAATGTATCGTATTCATGTATGAACATTTTCCATCCATACTTTAAATCGGCAAACAAATAGGATATTAAGATAACCTAATGCTTTGACAAATTAAATAAGGAGTAATATAATATTAGGAGTACTTAACTTTAATAATTAATTATTAATGTGCATTATACTGATAGAGTATGTCAAAACTGAAAATATGTATCCAGCTTTAATAAATTTAACTTTTGACTGTATAATACCTACGTGTTATTAACAACATAAATAAATTAACAATCCAAATAATGTCTGTATATTATGTTGGTATTTAACATTGTAACATTTTAACAGCCTACTGCATAAGTATATAACTAATTTTTGAACAGTTTAATATAATATGTGATTCTAATTTATTCGTGAAAATAAATTTATGTCAAAAATATAAACCATTAGCAGATTAAATAAATATGAGATTTGAAATTTAAGAACCTAAAAATGATTAAATTAAATTTACAACTAAATTATTCAGTTAACTAAATACCTAGTTATTTAGTAGAACTTACGATTACATATGTATATGATACATACACACGCATTTCTTATAACCTTGTCAGTATTTCCATAAATAGTAATGCATTGTTTAAAAATAATGTTAGCTATCATTTTTAATAACCATTTTAGTTGTTAGTTCCATGGGGGATAATCGATTTTCGAAAAATACATAAGCCTTGAAAAATATTACGTTAAATGACACCTACACATACGAAATTTGCAATTAGTTGTCGTTAAACGAGAAATCCGATTTAACTATCCATGTACATAAATGCATATCTCCCTAATATGCTTGACATTCGCTACACGGGAATAGAATGCATTATTAATCAAATTATTTTTCTTTAAACTATACTTTAAAAAAACTTATTAGAAACTTGGAATTTAGTATTTAAAAAATACTGAAAGGATAACCAGAATAAGAATAGTGCATTGATTAAAAACTAAATATTTTTGAATAACCATTACCTACTCTTTAAAATATAGTTCTTTTAATAAAACCCAGTAAGTACTACCTTCCCAATATTAATTTATAGTTTCACCAATATATTGTAAAATTGTTTGCTTATTGTATACTATTGAAACTCTAAGTTAATATTGCACGTAATTATGGCATATAATAAATAGGTAAGTACTTTAGTTGACAATTGTATCAACCCGGTGATTGGTCATAATGTGTATTTTTTCATGACCATTGGCCTTGTACACCAGATGTATGGAGGGTATTGACCCTATCTTGGGGTTTGATTAAAATATGCCTGCGCACTGTAGTCTTAAACGCACTCGTTGGTTAAAGGGAACGGACGATAGAACCCACAAGAGGACGTCGGAATAAAATGTGTATAGAGTAAACCCTATTCCACCACAATGTGACAATATTAATATTACAATACATCAAGGACCCAGTCGAGTAACTTTACACACATTACCCAAACCCAGCGATGAGAGTAGTGGCGGTGGTGAGGTTCTTGCGCTTGCTTGGGTCATGGTGTGTTGTTGCAATTAAAAGTTGCGATTTTGGGTTCGAGTTTTAGCGTCACAGGAAGGGAGTAGATGCGACGAAAGTGCGGAGTCTAGTTATTTAAACTCCCCACAGGAATTCCCCAAACTCCGTGATCTAATCCCGAATCGGTTCGAAAGCCTACCAGCAGTGGACAAAGTCCAAATATTCCTGTCGTTTATCCCCCCCCCCTTCTCAATCCCAATTTACCTTATTTACAGAGAACTCATTTCCTTTTTAAACTCATTAAACTAAAGGCTATTAATATCTATTATAGTTCAAAATTATTCGAAAAAAATATGTAGGTATACCAGCTACTTATAGGTAGGTACAAGTTTTTTTTTAAGTTTCTTTTAGTTCACTATCACTAAAACTAGGTTATTACTTATTATGGATGTATTATGACTGTTATAAGTTTATAACATACCTAATTCAAATTTAGGATAAAGTTTCATATTGTTTAAAATGTATAAACCTATTCATTAAAAACACTTAATATATTTATTAGAAGTTATCATGTCCAACCACCTATCAAAAAACAAATACAATCAGAACCAGCAATCAGTTTAAATGACAATATTACAATAAAATACGTTATATTACAATTCAAAAAAACTTGTAGCATGTTATTATTATTATTATTATTATGTTTGAATATGATATTTGAGTTTGAATTTTAAGTGAGTGATTGAGTGAATTATGATCAAAAATAAATTACCTACCTACATTAATTTTCAGTTTTAAACAATCTCGTGTATTAAACGATATGAACAGTAACAAAACAGTATAATTAATGCTACAACTGAATGAAGTTACATACTATTTTAATATTTTATGTAATAGGTTTTAAATTGTAATCAAAATCATATTTTCTGTGTTATAAACAAGCAAAAGAGTAATCTGATACGTTATTAATATAGAAGACACTTTTAAAACAATATTATACGCAGAGATTACAAAACGAGGTCAGATATCGAAATGGTTTATGCCAGTTATAGTTAAGTAGCACACAACGAAAGCAATTAGGAACGGACGCATGATTTCTACGAAGGAGCTAATAAAAAAGGTGTTAGATGACAAACGAAGTTAACAATAATGTGGACAAAAAGCAAGTAAACTGAAGAATTTAGCGCACAAAAACATTGTAACAAATGAACTATGAAGCACGTACCGCAGGTCATCTTATGACATTCCAGTATCACGACAGACATATTATTATAGAATGGTAAGTAAAAGAACAACTTTTCTCGGATATTCTCAGTTTTATTACATCCCAAAAAAAACAAAAATGGGCAGTGGCAATGAATGCGAATTTCCACGAAGTACAAAATATATATCAAAATAATTCTGGAGGTACATAATAAACAGAAAACTGTCTAGACTTGTGATAGTTAAACTGATTACAGATAGAAAAATAAATATAACGATTAAAAATAGACTTTTTTCTTCGGTAATGATGAAATATATTTTGCAGCAGTAAAGCACTCGTCAAAAATATTTTTAGGGCAATCGAATAAGTTTCTCAAATTTAGGGTCATCATAATTGATCTATTGACGATTAAATTAGATTTTATACTATTTTACGATTCACACGTTTTTTTTTTTTTTTTTTTTTATTTTGGTTAAGGCTTCAATTACATAGATTATTAGCCTAGAGTTATTTACAAACTAAAAGTATTTATACAATATTAAGAGCGAGAAGAAGAAACACTTGATATATACAGGAGTATTATAATTTATCGACAAAACCAATTAATTTAAAAAAACTGAAAATATTAGTACTGTTGGTTGGATTGAGGGCTTCTTCAAGTGTTGTAGAGTTGTTGAGAAGGTGATGTGAAGATGTGTATTTGGGGCATTTGATGATTATGTGTTCAATTGTTAGGGGGATGTTGCATGAGTCACACATTGGTTTGGGTTTCTTGGTGATTAAGTAGGAGTGGGTGATATTGGAGTGGCTTATTCTAACACGTTTTTATTAGTACATTTTCGCAAGCATTAATAACAAAAAGCAAACAGTAATTTATACAGTACATTTTTTCACCGAAATAAAATGTATAAACATTTGATGTCAAACTGATATTGCCACTTCCATGCCTGTTAAATCTAAGAAAAATATAGTCTAATGTAAAACAAACTATTATTGGTTATTATTTATTTACCTCTTTAGAATATATCTATGTTCAAATTAAGTTTATATATATGCTCGATTTTTTTTTTTAAAAGTCAATAGTTTTATACTTGTTCTTAAATACCATCATTACCTACCTATGTATAATATAATATGAGTGTTAATGATACCGAAAGTAACGATACTGTAAATAGATGTTTATTTGTACTATAAAACTATGTAAGTATATAACCTGATTCATCATATTATGTTTAGGCTAGTACAAATAACAACTAACAGTAAAATACAATTATAACTTTTCAGATTGAGCGTCAACTCAAAACATCACCAAGAGATTAATTTGAGAAAAATGTCAGGAAACGTTCTTGAGTTAATGGCAATCGAATATATTCTCTTCCTAAAAAAATTGCTCTATCGTATTTCTTTGTGCAAATATTCAATAACAGGACGTGCAGTAGATACCTATCACAATAAGCAGATTTGGCCGAACTTCAATCCTTGATCCGGGTTTTTAATAAGTGGACGCATTTAATGACGCATTGCTATGAGAGTAATATAAGAAAAAATGTCAGTGAACGTTTTCGAGATAATTGAATTTTAATAATATTTCATTGTAAAAACAATTTCTCCGTCGTATTTATTTTTGTAACTATTACACAACGTGCAGTGGATATCAAAATAAATAGATTTGGCCGAACTTATTCTTTCTGTGACTAAACGTTTATCGTTCTTAAATATCACGCAGACAACACAAAATATTTGTGATTTTACAGTCCCTACTCCCTAATATTATTAGTTAGTATATAATATTGTCTATCGCTAATATTATTGCTGTATATTAATATTCTAATAATTCCCATGATAAATTGTATATAATAGTTTCGCTTTTCTTATATGTAGGTTGTTTGACGGTCAAACACGTCTTAAGTCGATGAACTGGTCATGCGCGTTTTTTTATCTCATTTGGTATTGATGACGATAACACTAAGTAACAAGAAAAAGTTGTTTTCCGCGGACCGAAAAAGTGCGCAATTCTACTAAGAACCCAGCTTATAATTCTTAACCATATATACAAGTAATTACCTAACAACAACAATCCGGCACACCACAAATATTATTATTATCATAAAAACTATAAAATATTTACTCGGCACAATGATAATGATCACTGATAACTGATAAATGACATAATATAATTATACACATTACACACGTGATACCGTATATTATCATGCAGTGGCGTATGTTGGGTAAAGGAAAACGATTTAGTCGGATGGTTTCCGGGAAATCTTCGAGTAAAAAAAATTCCAACAACGTGACGAAATACTCGCTACAATGAGTAATTAAGTTCTTTAACAACCATACCAATGTTAAAAAAAAAAATAAAAAACTATTATTGTCATCAAATACGCTTATAACTAACGAATCGTTGTGTTTCTAAATTTCTAATATTATAAATGAATAGGTAGTGAATTCAGTGGCGTAATTGTGTCATGCTTTGTGCCGGTGCGAGGGATATGACATCTTTGTGCATTTTACCTATTATCTCCCAAAAAATGTTTGTATGTACTCACGATAAGCACCTCACCTCTCATACAACCATTAAATACACATTGTAAGCATAGAAACAAATAATTACATAATATTTAAATATATTCACATACAATTATTTATATAGTAATAGATTGTACAAGTTAACTGATAAGCATTGTCACCCCTTGATAAAAAAAAAAAGGGGGGTCAAGTGGATGTCACTCTGCTGTACAGTAGGATACGAGTAGATCATTGTATAATGGATGGTATTAAATTTGAATTCAATGATATAATATCATTGTATACGAAAAACGATTCTGAGCGGAGACGGTATGTCAATCTAGGATATTTTAAATTATATTGATATTGTTATTTTACGGTAGCTGCTTAGTTGAATTTATATTAGGTACTCATATTATTTAATTATTAACATAAAATTATCAGTGATGCTAGAAAAATATTATAATATATACTTTTACTCGTTAAAATTGATTTTAATATGTAATTTCGTCTAAATTTTAACTTAAAATCTTTGTAAAAAATAACTGTGTTTATATTATATTTTTAGATTTTTTGATTACAGTATGTATTATTTATTAGAATCTTTATTTAAAATTTTCAATCCTTAGTTATAAAAACTGACAATTTTATAATTGTTTAATTACAATGATCGATAATTTTCGAGATTTTGATGAATTTTGTCAAAATTGGAAATTTAAATGCTTATAAAAAAAATATGTGCCTATGTATTTTTAATATTTTTCAATTGCTATTGTGACAATATATCATGATATATTCTGCAGGAGCCTTGTATTCAATTTTCATTATTTTTGGCCCAATAAATAAAAATGTATTGGTATTTATACAAAAAAAAACTAAAAAAATGGAAAATTTAAATTATCCGTAAAAAGCTCAATAACAGTCAAAATATATTCAAAATTAGACGGTGTATAGAAAATGCTTATATAAACATTCAGTGAAATTTTCATGCATTTACAGTTATAAGTTTTTGAATTGCAACAAATAAGAAAATCGCTACATGAGAAATCGAATGAATATCTAATCTTGTAAAAATTTTAACTTAAAATGCTCATAAAAATTTATTTTGACTCGCTTATAAACATTTTTCTATTGATAAAATTAGGCAAACTTAAGAGGAATCTTGTATTACATTTGTAAACCTCAGATTTAAAAAGAAAATTTTTATGAATTTCTAACTCAAAATAAATTGCACATTTTCGTCATTTTTATGTATTTTGTCAAAATTTGAACTTTGATTACCTATAAAAAAAAATTGTGACTACGGATTTTTAATATTTTTCATCTGCCTTTGAAACTATATATTAGAAGCCTACTATTAAATTTCCAAGATTTTTTACCAAACAAATAAAATGTTATTGACATTTATAGAAAAAAAAAACTAAAAAAATTGGAAACTGAAAATGCCCGTGAACAGCTCAAAATAAGTCAGAATATTTTGAAAATGCTATGGTGTGTAGAAAATGCTTATATAAACATTCAGTCAAAATTGCATGTATCTAACGTCATTTCTTTTAGAGTTATACTAAAAACCAAAATTGATTTTGTCGAAAATTTGTTTTCCGTAAAAATTCCCGTTTTTTCCTTAATTTTTCATTTGTTTTTCACGGCGCTTTTGAAAACTACTGGGAAATTTTAACTTTTGACTCCCCAAAGTACCAACTAGATTCACTTTTCTATCAGAAAAAGTACTATTGAAGAAAATCGAAGAATTTTTACTGTCCTAAAAGGTGATGACAGACACAAAAATAAAAAAAAAATAAAAAAAACACACATCATTGTAAAATCAATACATTCATCGCTCCGCTCAGAATCTAAAAAAAAAAGTATTTTATTGTTGAGTGGTTTATTTTCGTACCACAATACAATAGAATATTATATTATATTTGTGCAACAGTGTTTATAGTTATAAAGTTGTATTAACTTAGTTATATACCGCAGCTAACAAATATAATTCAGTTTTTTTTTTTTGGTATTATTCCTATAAAATAGTGTTAAATAAAGTGCATGTCACAGTTTTAGAAAAATATTATCATGGTTGGAATCTGACGCCCTCAACCATAATCACGCCAATGATGAGTGAGTTATTTTGTATAAGTCTATTTTAAATCTGTCCAAGTGTAAGGTTTTCTAGGATCCGATCTCTGGTGGTCTTTCTCTATTATCTTTGATGAGAAAAATATTCAGCGGGTACCTACTTGATAAACCTATATCACGGATATGGCCATAAGTCGAGCTATATCCTTAACCAGTGGCGCCAGAGCTTGAGATATTACATTGTAAGTTTGTGTGTTTTTTCAGTTATGTGGCAAAACTTCCCTGTCCGCCAAATTATTATAGCTATTGTATAAATATATACACTTTGGCTAAACAAAGACGCACTGCTGTTGCATAAGGTTAATTTTATGACCGTTAAATAGCAAAATTGAATTTGTCGAACTTGTCTCGTGATCACTTTTAAGTATCTCAGAATGTTTATTCTTTAATCCGATCCACTGTTCCTTTATACGCCCCACACATGCCACCACTAATAAAAGGTATTTAGAAAATAATCCGTTGAAACGAGGAAATGACGAACTCCAGTGTGGGCTCAAATTTTCAAACACACGTAAACTTTTATTTTTAATTTATGGTTATTGAAATACATACCCTGCAGTTATGCTTATCGATATTTATATTTTACCAATGTTGATTTAACCACATATTGTAATATCTTGATAAGCTTACTATGAATTGTAAAATATGTATATAAATTGTACATAGTCACTGGCTTATGCCATAAAGGGCCCAGCCCGTTAAAATAATACTTTGAAGGAATATATTAATTGCGGTTGTGGTGATTGTTTAAGCTGTTCTAAAGAAGTATCATAATAGAAAAAAACAACTGAATATGTAGAACAACGTTCCGTCCGCGCCGCTGCCACTTTCGATTTTCGCCTAGTGCCGGCGCGGACGCATCACGCGAATAAATAATAATAGTAATAATAACACAGTGTATTATAATAGCGTCAGCCGTGCAACCGTAACGACTCAACGATTTTGATGATAATGATGATGATTATGATTATGATAATTCGCGTTTTCCGCTATGCTATTGCGAATCCTACCGGTTCATCGTCGCGGGTAACCTTGGCGCGTGTGGCATTGTAAAATGCATTTTGCCGTGCAACAGTCATCTATTACGTAACTGACATATTATATATATTATTATTATTACTGTACAGTGACGTCACGTGGTGTTGCGGATTTGCCGTTTTGCACGGATGACGTGTCGTGTCTTGTTGAATTCCTGTATTATATTTATATGTATCAATATAATATGATTCAACGCCCTCCCGGCTCCCACTCGCTTATGTACATGATGTACTTTATGATATAGGTACCATAATTTATTGAACATTGCTGTCGGTACCAAACAAAATATTATAGTTAACAATCACCACAAAACGATGATTACCGCTGTTTATATTATTGTGGATTTAGTGTGTCGGCAATAATATATTAATATATCACCTACCCCTAGCAAGTTCAATCTAAACTTTAAATAGGTACCTAATCGTTATAACTTATAATTATTAGTGATATCGTAGAAAGATATTCAATAATTTTTACCTAACCTAACCTTTTTTTATAGAGAACAAAAATAGGGTTCGTTGTAAAATTTAATTTGAAATATTGTTTTGTTTTCGCTAATATTAAAAATGAAAGATTAGAGACGTCATAATAATCGGATCGACATTAACGTATAGTCTTACTTATTATATACTCCGTGGCTAACCACAAAGTTTTTTTTTTTGTGGCCAATCATTTTTTATAATGTTTTGTTCTGTAATTAATTATCCAAAGCTGATATTTTACATAATTAAGTCGTGCTAGATGTAAGTATAATATTATAATATAATATAAAAGAATACAACTATTATTTTTTCTTTGTAGTTCGTACAATATACGCAATACCTAGTACAATATAGAATGACTCGTGGAATGATATTTTTCTAAAATTAATTATTTTTTATCTTATTACAGGTATTAAATTATATATTATATTTATATATGGTAAATTAATGGTGATACAAATATGTTATGAATACTAATTTAAAACCCGTTTTATATTTAAAAGTATTAGCTATTTGCATCTTTTGTGGCACATATTATGACGTTCAAAATTAGTTTAATTTCGTAATCGTAAAAAAATAAAATTGTATATAATAATTTATTATTACAAATGAAAAAACTCAAAAAAGTGTTTAATTAAATGTATAATTAATTTTGAATTTGTTTTTTAATGAGACAACGTAAGTAATAAATATAATTTCTAATTAAATATGAGTACAATTATAACCATGTAAAAAAAATATCCATGAATAATTGCTTTATAATAATATGTAAATTATAGTCTAATGCTCTAATATAATAACATTTTTTGTAATAAATTCATCAAGTACATTGCACATAATGTTCACCTATACCGGGTTGACCATTTAAAATGTAATCAATATGGTATTGCGAAAACGTTATCACTTGTGTAGTGTATTTTTCAATTTCTTTTCCATATTCCAAATTAAAAAAAACGCAGATAAAATAGTGAATTCCTTTAGCTGTTTATCAGTAACTATGAGTATTACTATACAAATTATATGCGATCAAAATAAATAAAATATAATATTAATTAAACTCATAATTATATTTATATTTATATATATTTGTATATTTTATAGATTATAACATATGTCACAACATTTGTATGTTATTTATAAAATGAAACGAAACACTACAACTGCGTGTAGTTGAGAAACGTGGCCAAACTTCCATTATATGTAGTAACGTTTATAAAGAAATATTGATATTAATGAATAATGATTAATAGTTGAAAAAAAATTAATGAAGTATAACGCGCGTATAGAATAAAATAACGTCATTGTATAAAGTGGAATAAATGAAGTGGACATGATAAAGTATATTGAGTATAAGCTCCGCGAAGAAAACAGATTAATGCAGGGATTAATGGCGGATGTATTTAAATATGATGAAATAAATATAAATTGACGAAATACAGCAGCTGTTAATAGAGGTATAATTTAAGACGTCCTGATACTGAAGACGTTGCCATTATATTATTATATTGTTGCCGAGATATGACTTGTGATTCTATTATATTGGTAACTAAAAAAGTGTGATTAACCAAATAAACATAAAGAATATAGGAGTGTTCACTATTCAGTAATTAAATAATTTAATTTGGTATCCAATTATTACAGTAAATATACTATAATATTATAAGAGCTAAAACCCGAATTTGTGATAGTAGATACTTGTAGTTCTTACAATGATTTACAAATTGCCAATTATACATATTAGGGAAGGGCTGTGTATTTACATAATAAACATAGAGATAAAATTTTTTACGGAAAACATTCATTACGTATTAATTTTCGTTGCTTTGTCAAAACCTTAAAAACGTAATACAAGAGACACCCCAGGTTAAAAAATATCAAAAATACGGTCACTATTTTTTTTATAATTGTTTGAAGTTCAATTTCCACTTTCAACTTTAAAAAACCATCATATAGAAATAGGTATACAAACATGCTACGTAAAATACACTATTAAATTAATATCATCAATAATTAACCTCTTACATTCTGTTATTTTAAAGATATTTAACAAATAATATTTTTTGTTTAATTGATAGCAGTGAACAAGTAAGTATTTAAAAAGACTCTAATACCAAAAAAAATCATGTGTCTTAACAAATGTCAAAATAAAATGTAAATCTATAATATACGAAAGCCAATACTATCATGATGATAAATTTTAGTTTTTCATTTTCAATTATGGCCAAAAATCATAAAATAAGTATTATACCTAATGCACGTGTCTATAAAAAAAATTGTACACTATTTTTTTCAATAGTGTGATTTATTCTGTGAGGACACTTCTTTCACAGTTTGTTGTGATGAAATTCCATAATTATATTTTTGGTATACTTTTTCGTGCCTAATACAAAAATCATATTATACTTTATCACAGAACGTATAATTTTCAAATAAAAATCATTATTTTTTCGAGTCTTTAAAAATAGATGACTGTGTGTCTGTGTGTAATAATAATCGTAGCCGAACAATCCAATTCAAATTGGATGTGTGCCCTACAGCCACACTTGATTAAAGTATGGAAGAACGTACACAATACAAATGTACATACATACAATACAATATACATTCATACATATATATACAATATATTATAGGAATGAATATGCGTTCCTATCAGACACTTTTAAATATATTATTGTCGTATCTCCATCCTAATAAATAATATATTATATGAACATAATCTACTAAAAGAAAACCCATCCGAACTAAGGAAAAAAAGAAAAACAAAGGGTGGAAGAGATGCGTGGAAATACGCATTTTTGTTACCGCAGTGTTCGGCCTCCTCTTGGTACGTGTCCAGGTCCGCACTTCATTTCCCGGACTCGTCCTATATGTTACGGCAGTTCAAGCAAAAATTTCTTCGTCGCACATCGTCTCATTAAAAAAAATACAAAAAACGTTGGACATATAGTTGCGAAAGTCATATTATATGCGTAGGAAGAGGTGAATATGTACATATTATAAAGAAAAAAAAATGGAATGCATGTGTGTGTGTGTGAGTGCGTGCAAGTACAGTACAACACGAGTGCAAAACTGCAATTTCTTTTGTATAAAATAAAAAAAAATCTAAATAAACAATAAATTATAAATTAATATCAAATGTGCACCCGGGGATTGCATTCCGGCCGAGAAAGTAGAGGCTTGACGAATCATCTGACACGTATTCTTACTGTACGCAGCATATAAAAGACACAAGTATTTGCATGTTTCGTTATAGATTTTTAAAAAACCCTTTATCTACAGCATTCGTACAACTTTAATAAGAGTCAACGGACATAACAGTAACTGATGACACCTCATACATGTGATACAATACAATATCTACTGGTGAAATAAAAATGTCTTCTACTATAACACCTAATAAATAATATGTATGGTAATTCAAAAGACGTGAACTCGTGTTTGTGAAATTAATCATTATATATTGTTCATTTGTTTAGTCACGAATTCAAATTCTGTCATTTTTTAGTAAGTCATTTATATGTATTTGTGGGCACAAATTTAGAATTTTAAGTACCTACGTCCCACTCTGATTATCCACAAATCATTATACCCCAGTTAACTTCTCGAAATCTGGCCGCTATTTAATATCTCAACATTTGAACATACCAAATGCTAGTAAATCATTTCCAGGTATTTGTAAGCATAATGCACAACATCAGAATTGAACACATTGTGAACATCGAAATACCATAATATTATGTTATCACTTTATCAGTTTATTGCCACTTATAAATATAGACCCTCAACATCACTGCGAAGTCTCTCTGAAGTAGATTTTTAGTGTATTATCTCGTCATTGAGTCATTTACTGAATTTACATCACATAGGCATAACATTAATCATTTTAATATTTTATCATTGTTATAAGTATTTGAAAATTAACACCACGTACCGCGTAGTGAACTGTGAATAGATTCGTCGGTTAGATTGCTTAAAATATATTATTAGTCTAAATATTTTGAAAATTAAATAGTGTGTATGGAACATAAAAATAAATAAAATGTCGAATAGCTTCGAGTCTATACCTAACGTGAAACGTTCTTAAATAAGTCACACAAATTGCAAAGTTGAGAATTATATACGTACCTACCTATTAATAATTTATAATGATTCAATTAATTTACGTACAGTTACAAATAAAGCCACTGTGACTGGTACAACAGTATTTGACAGTTTGTCGAAAATAGGTCAAAAAGCTTATAAAATATCATGCATTCCCGTAAGACAAAGTAGCATGTTATTAGATATAACGTTGGGGGGAGAGATAATGATCATGTTGTTTCCTCATGCCAGCGGTTCAACCGGAAAACAATAAGTTATAACAATTGCCGTTTTTAAAGCTGTATACACTACTTATATGACATCATTCGGTACTCGATACAATAAGTCTAATTATTTCTCAGAAAATAATAACTTAATAACGTAAAACAATAATTAAATTTAGTTTAAAAATATTCATGTTCCAATATTACAAAATAGGTGCAACTATTTGGAAAACATTTTTACATCTCAGTTTTTCCTTATAAATAAATCTTTTGTATGTTTTATAAAAATAAAAAATACAGTACAATATCGATAAATTAGTATGAAAACGGTTCAAAATATTTAAAAATTTAAATCAATAACTAAGTAATTAATATAATATGATTAGTTAATAGTTATTAATATACAAATATTAAATTAATAAAAAAACGTTCAAACAAAAGCAATTAAAAAGTACCTAGATAATAAGTAGTTAATATAATATGCCTACTGAAGTTAGAACTGACAAAAGTGTCTAAATATTTTATGTTCAGATACGTTCAAGCTTAAATAAATTAGCCCTAATGTTATCCACTAATTGCTAATCACATGATTAATAGTTTTAAATATTATTGAGAACATTTTATACATAAACAAAATTATAATACAAGGTATTTTGTTCTACAAATTTCTATTTAAAAATCAGTATCTATCTAAAATTAAATAGACGTTTCAAATAATAACTTTGAAAATTGTTTGACCCGGTTAACACAAAGATAAAACAGTATTAATAATATAAAATATGAAATATAATACAATTTAAATCAGTTACATTTATTTCATAGAAATTTAGATAGTGACTTCTTGCTAGTTGGTTATATTTTCTATTTTTAAATGATTATGGAGAGTATTATTATAATATGTATTATATCTGAGTTTAGATGTAATAGTAGGTACAAAGTAGTTGGTATAATATAGGTAGGAATATCGGTATATTATGTTAGTGGTGACTGGTGAGCACAAGAATACTTTCTGTAAAAAAATATAACTTGAAATAAATAAAAAATATCGTTCTTTCAAATATGACGTGTAATACATGATATTTATGTGTTTTTGTGCCGAAAACACCGATGAAGTCAATGTGTTTTTTTATTTTGCAACATAAGGTCAAATCATAACTCGTGTACGTATAAATGGAGACCCTTTGTTTTTATTTTCGTTATATTATTATAGTATGGGTGAACAAGAAAAATTATTTTCAATAAAAATCAAAACAAGCCAAAATAGTTAATATTATAAAGTTTTATATATAATCAGATAGTTCTTAGTTTGAAGAGTGTTTTAGTTAAGTCAAATAAATTAGATGATGAAATAAACATAAAAGATTTCCCTCATCTATTTAATAATTTCATTGAAATCTTGGGATTTTAAAACGTATATAAATAAATAAATAATAATTAATACATTTCCCAAACCTAATTGTACATTTGTACCTACCTTTATAATGTAGATGGACTAACGTAGATTATCCTTACGTAGATAACTTCAATACTTTATGTACTTTCAAACGTGTACCAAGTTAGGTAGGGGATAATATGTATCGATCTAATTATTCTAAGAACGTAGGTTTGGTAAAATATATAAATTAAGTATTATGCCATATTTCAAATATCGTATTTCAAAATAATTAATATAATAAACTTTGGTAGTTAAACCAAGCCAGTAGTATAAATTTAAGTATTCAACAGCGACTAAAATAACACTCAATAAATTATTAAGTCCAACATAATAATATAGAATATCAATAAAGTATAATAGATGTTATATAATAAATAGATAAGCAATGAACATGTATAAGTGTTATAAATTTATATAAATAATATTTTTATTGTATCAACCATTTGAATCAGAGCATTATTTGAAGAATAATATCAAGAACTATATATTTTATTATATTACATCAAACTTAATATTCAAAATTATGCTAAAAAAACATAATAAATATCAATAATAATAAATATGTATGGCTATATTAAGGTATCTATACGTCATACTAGTTCTGTTTCAATATGACACATTGAAAAAAAAATATTTACGATTTTACCTTAATTATATATTCTATATCATGTATTTATTTTAATAAATTTTATACTAATTATACTATATTTTACATAACCTATATTAATGATTTAAATAAAATAATTACCGTAAGTTAATACGACTTATTTTTAATTGTTATCTTTTTCATTAGTATTATTTAAGCGCATTCAACATTATCCAAATTTAAAAATAGGTAACGAAATATTTTAATTAAACGAGACCAAAATACCAAATTATAATTAAAATATTTGTGATAGTGTATACTTAAAATGGTAGGTTACTTTGTAACAATTAATTTCTAGCTACAATATGAACTGTTTATAAAGTTTTAAATAGTTTTAAGCGTTTGGTTCTAAATCTGTAGTACTTGTTTCCATAAAAACTAACTTATAAGGAAAATGCAAAGTAAAAAACATTTACCTAAGGCCAAGACTCAAAATTGAAAAACTACAAATAAAATATTTTACTCATCAAATAAACTCTAATTAAAATTTAATTAAGTATTTTTATATGTACGTAGGGTACCGCTACTATGTAATTGATAATTATTGATGCAATATTTTTTTGAATTTTGACCAATAACTTTTATTCATAGTTTATTTAAACTGTGGAATAACGGTAATTTCAATTTGTGATTGTATATAGGCCAAATAAAAGTGCTAAAGGTAAGTCATAAAAGTTTAAGTATACAATATCTAAACTCAATCTAATAACAAATACGATGTAATTCTCAGTGTAATTTATACACTTTTAATAATAGTATTAATAACCATGGCAACAAACCTTATGAACGGACCCAACGAGCTTAAAATAGGTTCTACAAGTATTCTACACAAAATATAAAAACCTAAAATCGTAATTGGTACCAAATACATTAAGAAGTTCCTATCTAATTTTCTTATAATTAAGCTATACTCTCTTGTAAAATATTTTTAGTACATGATTAAGAGCAATAGACATACATGTATCACGATAATATATATTGGTTAAAACTTATAGACATTATAAATTACACATTTATGTAAGAACATTAATTAGATAACATATTTAACACTTATTTTTAGGATTTTACTAATTATGTTCTATACAAAAATATATAGTATACAGTGACCAAAATTTATCTTCATTCCATATTAGAATCAACTTTCATAATTTAGTTTTTATGCAGTGCAGTGTTTCATAGACTCAACACTACTCACTATTGATATTCGAAAAAATATGGTTATAGTTGTAGTAGAGGAAATATAGGTAAGTCTATGCAATCAACACATTTTAAATATAGTAAGTACCTACTAATATGCTGTAGATAATTCACTTCATCTATACAGTCATGCAGAGGATAAAAATTAACATGCAATTTAATGGATGATGTAAATGACTATTTTACAATGACCTTAAAAACAACAATAGACGATACACGTTAACCACCGTCTTTGTTGGATAGTTGTGAAATAAATTTTATACTAATATTGTTAATATAAATTCGTCGGTATCTACATTTTGTGTTTTGTTTTTGTAGGTATTTCATTTTCTACGAAAAATTATTTAGACATTCAAGGACATTTCAGCCTCGTGTCCTAGAAAAACACATCCAAACCACTACCATAAAGTATAACCGTTAACAGTTTTATTATTAATGACTTTCTGCGCCTGTGCTTATATTATAATGTGACAACTGACAATCGTAAGACATTTTTCAGTGTATTAGTTCTCAAGACCGAGAATATGTAGGTACATCGTTTTAGAGTGATTGATATGACAATATATATGGTTGTATAGATACAAGAAATAGAATAAGAAAGGTTCCGTATTGATATAACTCGATCAGACTAGGCATGTACTTATATACAAAATTGCAGACGTATATTGTAAAAATCGAAATACGCGCAAAAGAGTCGGTTGCAGACTTCGATGAATTGGATAAAGACAACGACAGTACCTACAACCCCTATGGTCGCGTCGGACAGATATGTAAATAACCGGCTGTTCGTACAACCACAGGACGCGACTCCGATGCCGATGACTGTCGTCGGTATAGGTTTTAAACGGACAAGGATGTGGCCCATGATATTGTGTTCGAGTGTCCTGGAAAGGAATAACTTTAATATTCGTGACAAATTGGTCGTATCGTGTGGTTGAGATTATGCAGGTGCACGCGCACTGTTGATTAATCAACATTTTAATATTTCTATTTCAAAGAGAAAGTTGTTGATATCATACTATATAAAATATATTTTTATTTTTCGAAAAATCTACAATCTGTGCACATTAGATGACATTTGTTTATTTAATTTATACTTATAAACCAAAATCGATTAAAATAACAAACATTCATCGATCGCATGATATTTTTTTTGTATGTCTTATATTCGATTAACGTTGAGTCGTGGAAATAATGTCATTTTAATGATTTTGTAATAAATAATATGTATATAGGTTATAAGTTAAAAATACGATAAGTATATTTCGACAGAAAAAAAATATTACAAATAACTCCTACATAATGCTTGAGCAGCCGGTGTCTGTGGTAAAAAGGGGGGTTATCATTTGAAAAACAAAAATTTGTATCGCCACAGGACACTCCTTAAGTAATACAAAAAAATTCATCAATTTCAAAATATGATCTTTGAGTAGATATATAAAACTTCTAAAAATCAGAATTTGAATAAATTCATTATTAAAGGAAGAAATGGGGGTGAAAATGCATGGTGAATCATTCTGTATAAAATAATCATAATATTATATACCTAAATATGTATTAAGTACTGTAATATTGTAAAAATAGGGCTCAGCCCGTTTAACCTTGACAAATGAATGATAACACATTTAAAGGTTTTTAACTAACAAACTACCTATAAATTATGCTACTTAAATATAAATGTATTTATTTAATTTATCTATGAATGAAACGCTTGTTCGTTAACTACTGCAGTGGCCCACCAAAAAACGGCTCAACCAGTGACCATTAGTAATTCACAAGATACCCGGTCCTAGGTCACGAATAAAGTCACATACGCATACGATTTGTAAGTACTGGAGCCGACATCTCTGGTTTTAATAAAACACCTACCAACAATTATGTCCCCGTCGATAAAACCCCTAAGAAAATGTTTTCCCCGATGTATTTACCAATACCTGACGTATACAAAATACTTTTATTCGCGTGCACTTATAACATAAAATAGTATACAAATATTCTTTAATACAAATCGTAGACGTGGAAAAAAACTTGAAAATCGAAGACCTGAAGTAAAAAATCGATGGATATCACCGTTTTACTCTCGTGTATTATATATACCTAATATATATTATAATATCTAACCTAAAAAATTCGCATACAAAAAGTGGTCAAAGTACCTTTTCTGTCAAACCTACACTTCACACCTGAACCTTAGACATAAATCTATAAACCCCGTGTGTTTTATAATAACCAAACACGTCGAAAACTAGTACCTATGTCGGTGGCACGGACGAATGGAAACTAATATGGCGAAATCCTAAGATAAATAACTGCAGCCTATTCTATAAACTGGAAACCCATGTCCCTGGACAGCACCTAACCCCCTCAAGAATGCAGAGTAACGCTAATTAATCAATTACGCTCAGGACATGGCCGCTCCAGAGAGATGCTCTAAAAATGGAAAATTAAGGACCGGCCAGATTGTGACTGCTGCCAATACGGTCCATCTCCCACACTATCATACTATAAACAGCTGTCTTCTCAGTGACTTCAACTAGGGGGGGGGGGACAGTGGGAGAACTCTACGAAGTTACGGACAAGGCAGTCGACTAGATAAGGACAGTAGGCACTTAGGCACTTTAAAATACATATCTGACAACGCGGTGGAAAGTTACCATTGACCCTAAACTATATTTTTTAACACTTTCGTGTGAGTTATATAACAACTGTATCTGTTCTGTTATGATCGCGGCTCGCATATCGTACCATAATAATAATAATAATAATAATAATTATAATAATAATAATATATTGAACGAGCAATAAGTATAATAATAATAATATAATATTGTAGTGTATATTTATCGTGACTTTGGATTCGCCAAAGTTGTGCAATTTTTATACGTGCCTTAACTAAAAAAAATATAAATCTCTGGGTACTCACCGGTAAGCCGGCCGATTCCGTATCGCCACCGCTGTCGCACATACCGCTCAACTCCCGACGACGGCCGCCATTAATGACGCACTTACACTTATTCGATACACGCACGCACCGCACAAATCACTGTTTTTTTCATTTTTATTATTAACGCGAGGGGGTTTAAAATATCGATATGGCGATTAACACGGACGCCATGACGGGGACAGAAATAAAGATTACCTACGTTTTACGCGCACTTGTATAAAACAATGGCGACGGCGAAAAAACCATCAGCGCAAAGTTCGCCCTCGATCGCCGCGGATCGCGATCGCACTCTAACGACGCAAAAGGAAAATTACTTGTGTTACCGACCAGGTGACATAATATTTGTAATTACCTTCATTAAGTTTTCAAACTCCATCGAATGTCACAGCCCACGCGCCGTGGACTGTTTTCGCGGTGACTGCCATTTTGTTTGCCACTTCGGTGTTACTGCCGTTTTTTCGGAATTTCCAACGTAACTGGTTGAACATAAGTCGACCAAAGATGTTACAAACAATAATATGCAGTAATTACCAGGGTGGTTGTGCAGTTACCACCCGGTTACCGCCGTCTTCGTGGAAACTACAGAAAAACAGTAATACCAATGTAAAACATTTTTCTGAAATAAACTACATATCAACAAATTCCTAAAATTTTGTTAGTTTTACTAAGAAACCAAAGTTTACGAGAGTCTATTCTGAGAAGTGGGTCTCAATAATCAGTTGTTTCTCGTCGGTTTTAAAATGTGCTGTGTTGCCAGTTTCACAGTAAGTGTTAGAAGCTTTCAAATATTATATAATATAGGATTTTATATGATCAATATTATTTTTTGTTTTAAGTCGTCAAAACCGTATTTAAGTAAACCTGTGAAAAGACTCCGTGTAGTTGGAACAAAGTTTGGTAATATCTCATATTTTGGTATAATATCATGGCGGCCAATTTGTTAATATTATTTACCATACAAAATGTGCATTCAAAGTTGTGATTGGAAAAAAAAATATAAAAAAAAAAATATTGTGCGTTCGTAATAAATGCTATCGTTCGCTATCGCGATGGTCGCTAATAACTAGAGTCTGTTAACTTTTAACCAAAAATACTATTTTCAAAATCGAAAACACACAGGTAAGCCATTATAATGTTAATGTATATTTATCAATTATCATAGTATATAGAAACATTATTAACCACGTTAGTCGAAGTAGTTAGGTTAATAATTTAGTTCAAAGAAAAAAATATTTACCATTATTTTACTCGTAAAATTATTTTTAATATAATTCATTGGAATTAAGACCAGAATATGTATTAATGACGATTTAAAATGTTAAACCGTCGATGAAAACTTTCTACTCCCCGGAACACCACAACTATATTATTATATTACCTACTTTAACAAATGTACAACCGATAATTAGGCATATTTGACATTATCCTAATAATTTATATTTGATATAGAGGTCTGGTTCTTTAACTCAGGCGTATTATATAATAATATATACATCAGTGTGATAGTGTGAATGTGTGTAATCATATAATACGTGCGATCAAGTGATTAGTCCGGGGTTGTCTGTTCGGAATAAATACACATATTTTATCATTTCATATATTATAGAACCACCGTTTGTTTAAGTGATTGTTTTAATACTGGCAATAACGCAATAGTAAAAAATATTACGATGTTGCTGTATTGCCTAATGCACACAGTGAACATATTATATTATAACCTTAAACAACACGATCGTACATTACGTATTATAAGATATAACATAATAAGGAATTATATTATTATAAGTTAATATTCATAACTATTATTATGATTCGTCGGTTTGGTTATGGGTTAATTGACGTTTGATGAAGGTTTAGGCCGTTAGGAGCATGCGTATAAATGTATATAATAATATTTTATATATATATATATATACCTACGTCGACACGAGGTATACAAAATTAAAACGCAGTTACAGGCCTATTATTCTTAGTTCTAATGGTATACAATTGATTTCAATAGTAACCATCGTATTCGTTCTACATAATATCGTGTACACACGTCATTCGTTCAACTCGAAGCATATGTATAATAATATGCTCGGACGGCGGAATAGTTGTGTAGTTTAAATTGACTGTTATTTTAATACGGTTTTATTTTTTCGTCGTTCATATAATATAGTGTAATTGGTACATTTTGGAATGCACACAGTCGTAATTGGTCCATCGACCCTCCGATGACGACGACGACGACGACGACGATGACAATATATAGTGATTGTGTGTCTGTGTGTGTACCCGTACTGCAGTGTCCCTTTAATGTCAGAGCAGCGCAATTGGTGTACGGAATAAGGTTATACACTTATATTGAGTGCAATTGGGTATAAACACCCTCCGTTCAATAATTTAATTTTTTTAAGTGGCGATATACATACTTGTATATATATATATATATTATATATATTCAAACTATATTCAGAACTTTTTAGATTTTTATCGACGCTAAGTTTTAAACCGAAGAAAATAGCTGAATGCGGGCGTACTGCACGGGGTACATTGTTATGTACTGTACGCGTAGGTTCTGTTACTGTCTGCAAATTTTTTGAAACTAATAATATCGATCCCGTCGTACTGCAACGAGACAATATAATACTTAGAAACGCGGAACTTTAGAAAGTAACGGATATCTTACATTCGTACTTACACACACACCAATACACGCCTATATTATTCTTCGTAACCATTGTGTCAGAGAAAATTCAACATGAAATATTAAATTGAAAACAAAAATTGTTTCGTGTCACAGTTATTTCTACATAGACAATAATATAACGACTAAATTATATATATATACACATTTATGTATACAATATACATTAATATGGCGCTAGTCAACAGTTTTGTAATGGGTTCATTGCAGACGATTTCGACTAGACGAAAAAGGAAAACCAAATGATATTTCAACACGTTTCAAAACGATTAAAGCATCTGATTGCGTCAGTTTCAGATCAATAAACTACTTATATGAGAGCAGTTATTAAAAAAATAAATATGTACCATATAATATCCATAATATGATCAGATATTCATAAGTGATGACATTTGGCAAATGGTATGCCATAAAGAAAATGGTGCCTATCTTACAAAAAAATAAAATAATATTAATAATAAAGAATATTACAGCCAACAATATAATAGTCTTTCGTTCTCTTTTTTCATAAGTTAATCCAAAATATGAATCTATTAAATAATCACATTGAAAATTACCATATAAATAATATCTCATGAAAATTATATCACAATATATCTATAAAAATATACATCATCTTTTAAAAATATTATTTTATAATTAATATTGATATTGCCTCAGATATTGCAGCCTACCAGTTAAATTACTCCCTCCACATGTTATATTATATTATAAACACGACGGACAAATTAGTATTACTTCATACAGAAATTGCTATATTATGATCATTAATATTATAATCAACTTTACATTTTTTGTGGAACCAAGTATAACAGATATTATACAAATTACTTTTAACATGCGTGACCACTAAAGTTCAGAAGCTTTTGCATTTTATAAGCTTATAATTGCAAGTTTGTTCCATAATATCATTAAATAATACATACCACTATACAATATGTGAAACGTTTGCAGTAATACTTTACTCTGTCAATCTGTCCAGCGAGAAAACGCACCGATTCTGCGCATCCCTCCACATCACACTTATCGAAACCGGTTGCCCTATGGCAGGGTGTCCCAACGTGTCGCTTGGGGATGAGCAAAAACCCGATTTTGATCGTCCCGTGGCACGTTTCCTCACTGTAGATGGAGCATAGTAATAAGTAGTAACCACAAAGTAACAATATTGATATCACAGAATTGAATTACATAGTCTGTTATAATAATTATTATTAAATAACGTAAACTATTTATTTATCAATCATATTATATTATTGTAAACTTTAAAGCTTTAATAACTGATGCGTTATTTTCCATAACAAAAATACGACTTTATGTAAAAATATCCCATTTATAAAAACAGGGTTAAAAAATAATAGCACAAAAAAACCATTGAAAAAATATAGAAAATTATCTGCAGGAACTATATAACCAATTATAAATAGATTTTAAGTGAATATTATATAATGATTGTCAAATGTTTATAATATTATACAGTGAAAACTGTCTAAAGCGGACCCTGAATAATACGGAAAACTATCCAATACGGAATTTTTCTATGGTCCCGGCACGTTCCTATAGTTTAATATGGACGCTCAACCTCAATAAAACGGAACCTTCATAACACGGAAACGGAACGATTTTGTAAGTCCCATGCAAGTAAAAACCTCGCATAAACCGGAAAAATGACACGCGCGTGTCAAATCTAAACCAAAAATAAGGTATAAAATATAGATGTGCCGATATGCGTATGTACAATGTACATCGTTAAATAGTGATAAATAAAGAAGATAAAATTGTTCTATAGGTACCTACATATTCGTACAATATATTATGTAGATTGTGCATATAATGCATTATCGCATCTTAAACGATACGAAATTTCTTCTTTGTAACTGTGTAACAGTCTTACACCAACAGTCGTACGTACACTTTTAATTTAATTTTATGATAATCTCCTTCAAATGTGTTCATTGATCAAACAACACACAGAAGAAAAAATATCAGCAACCGTGACAAAACAAAAAACACTTCATCATTTTTGGAAATTCTAAATGTATGTCATATTTAATTGCCTTAGCAATAAAAAACCTATATTTTAGTTTAATTTTAATGAATTATTTTATTGAAGACAATAATTTTAAAAATATTCTTTGGTATTTATTTGAATTGAATAATCCGGAATTTTTCCGTTTTATTGAATAAAGCGGAAAACTGCTTAAAGCGGAATTTTTTGTTGGTCCCATGCGATTCCGATTTAGACAGTTTTTACTGTACTATTATTCCATAAAAAAATATTTCCTGTACAATATTATATTATTATTATACATTATAATTTATTACGGGGGTCTGAACCAACACTTTTTATGTCCAAAATTAAAGACTCCTAATAGGTAAATATAATATTAAATTATTTTTTTTTAATATTTAAACGAGTAACATCGATATTATAATTATTTAGTTAAGTACTAATCACTCGCAGTATACATTTCCAACATAGCAATAATATATTTTATATGGGTTGTACAACTGCAGTTGTACTCATAAAAATTATACACAATAAACTCTAAAGAAATTAACTCTAATAACTCTAAATATTACTAAAAAAAACAGCTGAAGCAACGAATTCACGGCATTTACGGCATTTACAGCATTTTTTTTGTTTTTTTTCTTCCGTGGTGGGCAGTCACCGCAACACTTTTAGAATCCAAACGCCGCCGGTTGGGGATCGACGCATAATGTACAGGTACCTCCCACCCACCCTGCAATGACCACCCACACGCGTCGACTGTCGAGTATATATAAACATAATTATATATAGTGCCCATGTGTAAAACGCGTTCGTTGTCGGTTGGCGCGTAAATTAGAAAACTACTTAATTTCCAAAACTTTTTTTCCCCCAATTTACGTCCCGGCATCAACCGTAGGTATTTATAAAACGAGATACGGTGCGGTGGCGTGCGAATAGTAACTACGGTTTTAAAACTTTCTGGTAACTCTACCGCCTCCGTCACATGGATCGCATAATATAATATCAGTGTCCTGCAGGCATAATATATATGTCAGTGGATAGTACCTATAGGACGCATACACTTAGCGGAAACATCATCCCGGACCCCAGTCAGTGGCGTTTTTTTTGGGTGGGGGAAGGGGGGTCTATATAATGTCTAGACGCCCTTCGACTTAAAAAAAATGAACCAATGTATTTTAGTCATGCCTATCAAAATATTTATATCCAAACATTCCAATTTCCAAACTGCAAATGTGAAATTAATTTTTTTAGAACTGACCGGTGTTGTACGAATGAGAACGTATTACCTTATAGTATGTTAAGTATCCGTTTCGAGCATAGAATTATTATTATTTATTAATTATATGGACTGCGCCGTAGTCCACTATACCCTACAGGTTGTCAAGTAGCAACATTGTTAGAAAGAAATTATCAATAAATAATATGTAATATAATGTGACCTAAGCACAGAAGTATATAGTACCTATAGAAGTCTGTGGACGGTGGACCTAACTACCTTAAGTGTATACTATCTTTTTCTAACAATGTTGGACCTCTTTCTCTGTTATCGCTTTATAAGTCAATTTCTTTATAGGTCTATAGTTCTATCAATAGTTTCGAGGCTTAAATCTTATACTATATGATCTAAGTTTCGAGGTATATTTTAAAGATAAGTTGTCATTTTATCAGAAATATCCATGAATTATTCAAATTAATTTCTCTACGTCATTAGATGATAAAAATACCCGCAGCTGAACAACGAACATTTATAAACCTAGGGTACAATTTATCTCCTTGGCGAATTATTCATTATTAAGTACTATATATTAATTTGAATTTTTGTCATTTATCAGTTGATAATTTTATGAAGTTTGTGAAGTTTCTAAAACTTTGGACATGTCTCGAAAAATCACCAAAAATACGCCACCGATCCCATACCATATTTAGAATTACGATATTATAGGTAATATCGTATATAATATCGGTATATATCTGACTAGCAAGTAACACGATTGCGCAATTTAAAATTGTTGTGTGCCGGAAAATACACGACGCCAATCGAACTAATTTAAATAAATTAAAAACTTTTTACGATATTGTTTTTCTTTTAACAATAACTAGATACTTCAGCATATACTATTATTTTTAAATTACATTCCTACAAAATTATTATGAGTTTATAAGTAGGTACGTGTTATTGTGGTGTAAGGTGTTATGGTCTTCAAACGGTGGGTCGTAAGCTTTAAAATTGGGTCACGAATTCTGTTTAAAACTGTAAAATGTAAATTTTTATTTATTCAGTTATAAAAGCACTTCTACAATGGTATACTAAGACATTAAGCAATTCTAACTTTTTTTTTTTGGTATCAAAGCTGACATGGGTCGCGAAAAATGTATGGTAAGAAAAGTGGGTCGCGAGTCAAAAAGTTTGAAGACCACTGGTGTAGACAATAATAAATACATATTATATAACGATATAATAATATAGCTTTAATATTATGTATGTTTAGTTTAAGCCTAAATAGCTTATACGAATTTTTACTGTAAAATTCAAAGATTCAATTATGCCAATAAGTAGTAGGTACCTATAGGTATTATAGGTACTCAATGAAATATTCATTAGATACCTATCTCCTTTTTTTTCTAAATACAAATTTAATTATACTATCAAGAACGGGAATTGTGAATTTATTTTCTACAGTTGGTGTGCAATCGTGAATATTAATTGGTATTTTTTACTTTTTTTTAAAACTTGAAAAAACAAATAATAATAACCTGGAATATGAATTCGTGTAAACGGAAATTCAAATTCAACATTAATTATTCATAACTAGAAAATTACCTAATTGCTTTTTTTTTAAACATGATATCAGTAAGTAAGCCATAAATATATTAAAGCTAAAAATATTGGTTTCGATTGAGTGTATTTTTTCAAATTTTCCGGTTCAAATGGACATCGATCCATAATGGTCGTTAGCGGATTGGTTCCAGTCCCTGCAGATGAGGTCCTATACAGGATTCATCTGTAATCCACCGCAAGACTTGAAATCCTGCAATGTTTTATTTTAATGAGTTTCTAAAAATATAATAATAAACGTATAGACTATAGGATTTACACCGTACCAAATCAATGGTCATAAATCAAATCACGCGACCATCCGCGGTTTTCTTTTTTACAAACAGCTACGGTCGTCTTACTATTCTCGCAGCTCATAACAATAATAATATATACGACATCGAAATTCCGAGAGAAAACTACGATCGAACACGCTCCGTGCACTCGCGTGTACAATAACAATTAATGACAATACGTGTTAAAATTATTGGTACCTATATAGGTACCGCCGGCCTTGAACCACGCGTGACCTCCCCATGGCGATGTGATGTAGTTGGGTATATAATTATAATACCGAAATAGATGAACGGATCTCATAACGATTTACCAATATATTGTTACGTATGTCTCGTCGATATCCACACGCAAGAATGACGATAAATCAAACACAAAACGTAGATCTTGGTGGCGAATCGTGTATTATGAGTGATTATTAAACTTTGAATGACACTTTTTCGATGATTAAACCCATCCACCCCACCCCCTAGACGAATAACAATAAAACATTTGAATAAGTTTTGATATGGACACTCCTTCGCAAAAGTCGTTTTGTCTCGGTTATATCTTTTGAAATGTATACATTTATATTAGGTATATATAAAAGATATTTATAAAAATAATTTCGATTTTCCGTCTATACTATCATCTAGATAGGTATGCGATGCCCTATATGTTTTTACGGGTGGGTCTATTTTCCCGCAAAAACGAGAAACTATTTTCCTTCACCGTATATTTTCTTTCACAAAAAAAGGTTGGATTCCACATTCCTCCAAATATTAAAATATATAGCAGATATTTTAGCCGGTACCAGTAATGTAGTGTTGGGCACTGTATTATAAAAGGAGAATAACAGTAGATAACATCGTAACGTCGTAACTATTATGCATAATTAAAGTTACTACATATTTTATTTATAATTGTTAATAATATTCCAGACAAACATTTATTTTTATTTTTGGTTGGTGTAATAATACCTATGACTTAAAAATATATTTGTCATATTCTAAATCTCTTATTGGAGGGAAATGGTTATACTGCTATTTTCCCGACCCCTCGATCTCACCATTACGGAATTTTATGAAATTTTTTTTGGCTAATATTTAAAACTGATTTGGTATGAATAATATTTTGTATACGATGGAAATCAAAATTTGCGGCGTCGTCGTCGTCGGCCGGGTCTACTTCGCGTTAATCAACGCACTCGCCGCCGACACCGTTTCGAGCAGCGCGTGTCGAAAACGCGACGACGACGTGTACTCGATATTATAAATAGGTAATAATAATATATACTTAATACCTATATTAACATAAATATTTATACGCTTCGTAAACGGACGAAGTGTACGCGCGACACACGTCGTCTGCGTATACATAGACGGTGCAGTATTATGTTAAAAGACCGTCATTAGTACGGCGTTTTCGGCGCCCGGGGAAATATTCAAATCACTCTCGAAAGCGAGCGACGAAGACGACGACGGATTAGTCTCGGACATTACGCCCGCCGCCGACAACCGGAACAAGTCGTTTTCGGCTGTAAATCACACTGAAAATCGTGCGGCCGTCAAAAGCGCCTGCGACCGTGTCAACTGCCAAATTATTTCCACGACGTTACGATAATAACAATATTATACACTCGAGACGAAGACGACGACGACGACGCGTGGCAAACGTTATCCGCCTCCGTCGTTATTGCGGTCGTAGCTTTTTTTTTTCGTCACTCATTAGCTTGCTGTTCGTGCCGTTATAATATTATTATTATGATGATAATGATATTATTAAATAAAAATATTTTATTATTATTTACTGTTTGCGAGCGAACCAATGTCATGGCGAAGTCTGGCGGCGAACTCGCGCGCGGCAGACTCAGCCACAGATGGCGTCACGTTGCCACGAGTCTGCGCCACTGACGCCACTGCCCGGCGATAGATGGCGGGACGGTTCTGAAAAAACAACACGCGCGACGGCTCATTGACTTCCTCGCAAGTTTCCTTCCTTCTCTTCGACGTTTGATGACGGTCGTATTATTATTATTATTATTATTAGTAGTAGTAGTAGTAGTAGTAGTAGTAGTAGTAGTAGTAGTAGTATTATTATTGTAATAAGTTACTTAAAATGTCACGCCTAAGTAACGAGTCTGTACAAATTCCGTTGCTTCGACTTTTACACGTTTTTGATTCTTATTTTATTACCTACCTAAATTAAAGTCGTTTTTACATTTCAAACGCGGTCTGCATCCTTTAATTGCCTATAATATTATTATATTTATAATAAATTTGACATACCTAATCACGCAAGTGATATCGGAATTCAGTCGGATAATACTTCCCGATTGCTAGTTTAGTGACGCAATTATTCGTACACATTCCCTTCAAAGTACTCGAGTACGAAACATCCAAGTTTTCAAATAATTAACGAGTTCTATGCTACAACTAATAGCTATGAAAATTTTTAAACACATAGACCACAGACTTCAAAAATTAATAAAAATATAATTTTTATTATAATTACAACAGTATGATACAAATATGTGAAATTTGCTTAACGACCAATTTCTTTGAATGTACCATTATTGAAACCAGACGCATAAACTATACATAAAAGGTGATGTTTGTGCGAGTGTAGCGATCCACAGCCAAGTCCATCTCACTCGTGGTTCTGATATTACATTGCAGGTCCGAGGATGTGCAACTCAAAACCAATTTTTTTAATTCAACATTTCAAGATGGGTTTATACAGGGTTTCGTTGGATCAAAAAAAAACAAATATTCATTTATAGGATTACAGAAATAAAATAACTAATATTCGATATAATTTTAACCTGTACTTAATATTTGGTCTAAACCTTCCAAATTACTGTGTTAAAAATATGTAGCGATTTGTGTATGGTTTACATTTAATGGAGTTTAAGCATAAAGACTGAGTAAATCCATGGCATTATTTCATTTTTCACTAGCAATTCCGTGCACAGGATCTTTTATAACTTTTAATTTATAAATATATATCGGGACTATACAAAATAGTAAAGTTTAAACTTGAAGTAATTTTACTACTATAAAAAGTAACATCAGACGCTATAAACTCACAGACACATAATTACAACCAATACACCCTAAGGTTAAGTTTACTTTAAGTCGTATCATGTAAAAGTACATACATTCAAGTTTCTGAATTACATGCTTTAAAACGACTATATTGTACCCTTATATACTGTCATCGCTGTTTTTCGTAACAAGTCTTCAAGGGATGCTTACAATTTTCAGAAGCGTAATAGAGGCTCTAAAGGCCAAATCATCGAGTGCTGGACGTTTGAGTATGATATTCGCCATAGCCAATTCGGCAAACACCAACAAATATTCCATGCACCAATTATTCGAGCGTTTGGCACTTGTCCCTGCACTTTGTCCGGCAAATCTAAAATATCTCCAGACTTAAGCAACAGCTGGCAAATAAATAACACCAGTGACGAATCGACACTCCAGACGGTCGATAACCTTTGTAGTTGAAGACAGAAGAGTATAAAAGATTCACAAATGTTTACAACACCATTAATTTCATAATTTAAATGCGAAAATTACGCGATTAACATTACCTAAACATCATAATCAGGATTCAGGACTTCAAGTATTAATTGCTTAGATATTTTTCCGGCTTGACCCAAATCTTGCTGAACGATAGGAGATTTATGTTATGTACAGTTTAGGTAACTGTAATTTCAAAGTTTAAATTTAAAGTGCCTTTTTTGTTTATTTCACCGTGTTTTACGTTTTTTAGTAGTTTTCTCTGCTTTTTAAATTTTTTAGAAACGACGGAAGCAATAAGCATCAAGTAGCAACTGACAAAAACTAATTGGTTTTTATAGCCTTTTTTTAAAAATTTTTTCAGCACAGCCACAAGTACTTAAAATTTGTAAAAATAAAAGGAAGAACTTGATTGAGGGGTGGTAGAGGGTTACCAATTATTTTAACATTGCCTTATTTTGCTTATTTCTAAGTATTTGATGAGGTTATTTTAGTTTTTTTGATGAAGTTATGTTACTTATTCTTTTTTAAACGCTTGTCTATTTATGAATTTTAGCCAACTATTTTAGGTGCTTTAAAACCTGAAACCGAGGAACTCTGATAAAAAATTTACTAATATGCAGATACACCGTAGAATTTTCCAGCAACAGGTACCTATAGCTATTTATTATTTGCGACAAAAACTCTAATAGGTACTTCAGTACGATCGTATGCGCATATTAATAATATAGGTGAACGAGCGAATGGTAATTTAAATATCCCGGGGGCCTACACGACACTGGCCGATAGTAAGTTTTTAGCGGAATCCCGACAGTGTATAAAATACCTATTAATATAATATTAATATATTATATCCCTACTATATAGCCGTTGTGGGAGATACTCATCGTCGCGTGGAAACGATGTGCATACAGGCTTACGAGCTCACTGACCGTCGCAGCAACCCAGATTTAATTCGACCGTTAAATTGTTTTTATTTTATGTTATATTTTATTACTATTATTATTATTATATAAAAATTTGTAATTTTTTTTCACCTACCAATCGATATATTGTATATTATTATTATTTTTATTATAATACCTGTATGCGAAGAAAAACCCGCACCTCACCGCTATAAACTGTTCACGCGGCGTGTACCTACCTATAATGATAATATTATTATTATAATGCGTACCTATATACTACAAAAGGTATTTAAACCGAGGACGTCGAACTGACCGCTGCAATAAAATATATTATCATCATAACGCTGCCTACGTTATTGTTGAGCCACGCAGCACACCACGGGTTGACGCGATTCGATTTTTTACTGCAGCCCGCGATAATCTATAAAGTCGTTCAAAACCCGGGCATATGAATAGTGCCAAATACGCGTGTAAAATAATATAGTATTATACTATTTTAAGCTCGTTTATTATAAACTCTTAAGCTTGAATGTTTCAACGATAATAATCACGAAGTTTTAAAATTTTGGACGGACGCGATCGAATCGTGTAGGATTACCCATAAAACGGTTTCGTCGACAGTGGTTTCTGCGTCTTCTTTACATTATAATACCTAATATATTATCTAAATATTGTATTACAGATATTTGTTGATAACCAAAAAAAAAATTGTCTGTTACCCTAAAAATGTGATACAACTAAGTATAAATATAAACATTAAAAATTGTTCCTCCCAATGGCCACAATGTAGATATAGGCTACATTGTCATTTCGAATATTTTAATATTATGACAATGTCCTTTCGGTGTTCCACCGACCTACTGAGTAAGTAGGACTAAGCACGCTTTGACTACAATATAGGTATACATCCGACCATAAACTGTCATAACATGCGTTTATTGCATCGGTTTAAAGTACATACATAAAAATATAAAATACATATATGGTATTTGACAACAAAAATCTAAACGAAGATAAACGTAACGCTTTTTTGCCCGTATACCCAGTATAAAAAAAATAAACAAAAATTGTAAAGATACGATGTTGGAGGGATGGGTAGGAAACAGAAAAAAATTCACGAGGAAAAGTCCCGGAAAAAAAACTGGAAACAAAATACCCTTAAATAATGTATCGGAGGAAAAAGTTAATACAATTTAAAATTTGAAAAATTTTAATTTTAATACCTACATTAATATAAATAATTAGTTTGCGTACCTAATTGTACCTACCTAATACCTATACGTAAAATATGAAATTAATTGATTAGGTATACTAAAATAAGCTATTAAAATATAATATAGCTTTAGACTTTGGCAAATTAGGATCAGAACTAACTGTATGAGCCAGCAATGAAAAAAGGAATAAACAATGAAAATATAATCAAAATTAAAATGTATGCTCACGTTTTAAGAAACATAACACAATTTAATTTACAAAATTTTTGAAAACTATAACTAAAAATATAAAATGATTAAAATGGATATTTTCTACTAACATATTATTATATTAATTATTTGAGTATTGAAATAAATATGTTTAATACAATGTAATAAGGTATAATTTAATAACTACAGTAGAACTTCCATATAACGGTCATTAACACACGACGGGACCAAAAAAATTGACCGTTACATAGAGGTGACCGTCCTATAGAGGTGACCGTTAACGGAAGTTTTACTGTATCTATAAAGTGTATACTTATTACTTACCTAATTAACATTTTACTATCCATATACCTACGAAATGACTTTATTTATAGATATTTTTTTCTCCAGAAACTTATTTTCCTTGATATATATTTTCCTATCATTAACGATCCAATAACAATAGCTTAACTAACTCAATAGTATTTTTTTTTATGTACCAATTTCTTACCTTTGATGTCCATATAGAATAATATGAATAACAATTATTCCAGAGATATCTTTGTCAACAATAATATCATAAATGGCTCACCAGGGTTCACTCTTCACACGTGAACTCAATAAAGATAAATTATTATATTTAACACAACCGCATAATCCAGTAAAATATAGGTACCATATATATAATATATATATATATGTATATAGGTATTATATTTTAGATGACAAGGGCGTTTTCGGAGTATGAATAATGTATACTATATTCTTTAACGTGGACAAGTTAATGAAAATAATGAGAGTTAGTTAATTTAAGCCATTATTCAGAACTTTGTTAAGTTATAAGTTCATAACTACCAAATAATACGCTAAATCATTAAAGTTAATAAAACTTAATCTGCAGGGGGAAAATATCAACTTAACTTATAATATAAAACCTGTAATTAAGTTTTAAAAAAAAGTTGATCATTTTTGTTTATTGCTTATTAATTACCACCTGAGTTACAGAATTAAAGTGGCTGTGCATCTTTCAATGTTTTTTAAATACTAATTACCTTGTGAAAAGTGCATTCTGCATCCTACTAATCCTATTATTATTGCATTGTAGACTATAGTTATTTAGGCTATAATATATTTGTGTCTATTATTAAGAAATTTTTATTTTATTTTTATTTAAAATCATTGTCTTGGTTGTTATTTTTTTATTTTAACAAGAGTTAAGTAAAGTTTAGATTTGAATAGACATGATTTTAATCCAACTGAAAAAAATCTAAGTTATTAGACTGAACAATAGTTATTGAATTAATTTTCTAGCTTACTTAGATTGAAAATTAACTAGCTGGTTAAAATAAGAAGTTAGAAAACAATAGTTTTAAACTTTTTAACCTTTGAATTGTTATTATTGTAATTATTTCTAAAAGGTACAACATCACGACAATTTATTATAATATTAAACTTGTAGAGAGCCAGCGACAATTATTACTATCATTGTGCGGTTTTCGACGGTTATATTGTGTCCAAAAAAAATGTGAAGTCGCTCACATTGTATATGTATAATGTGTAATATATTAATACGTACACAAAGACGTGGTCTATACGCAATTAACTGGATGATGTCATCGTCACCCTACGACTATAGCAGAAGGATTTTTCTGTTTGTATTTTTTTTTTTCAATTCGATAAATCGAAAACTGGAACCGTCCCAACCGCGTGTAAAGCCCTCGTTATTCCGAATGAATTCAGCGTGATATACGAAAATAAATACGTCGAATAATTTATTATTTCGGTGTTTTACGTTGGATTTATCTTCGCATCGTTTTGAGACGCGTATACCACAATAATAATACACATTGTTAAAAATAATAATAATAATATTTTAATGCGAACTCGCGACTGCGTTTCTGTATACCTTCTATCATTATTTCACAACAGTTTATTTGGTCGATTTGGCCGTATATTATCGCGCGAAATTTGTGAAATCTTAATTTGTTTTTGTTTTCAATTAAGTCGTCAGCGTTCGTGTATAATGTATATAATTAATTATTTACACGTTATTTAAATACACTCGAATATACTGTAGTTGTGTGTTACACTTACACATAAAGTGGCTTTTTAACAAACTATTTTATTGCGTAACAACTAACAGTCACAGTATATTAGTGCTGCAGTACATTATGATACATCCCTACCAACGAAAATAATTTATTTTTTTAAACGTGACGTATTAAAAATATTTTTAAGACATAACGCGCGCGCAGTAGTCTAATTTTGATTTAAAATCAATTCATCCGCTCGCGTTGGCCTAGACCCAGTTTCCACAAAACAAGAATGACGCCCACCGGAATAATATGTTTAGTCTAATATTGTCAGCTCTACGTTATAATATATACATTTATATCTGATATACGATCGGTTCACATGTTATAGTTTACATACTATAAATACTATCACGGGCGACCGAAATCGGTGGTAATAAAAAAATATCGAGATCAGACACCGACCGGACTGCTGTGCGCGGCGACGATGGCCAACAGCGGATGAGAAATGTCGAAAATGAGCAATAGGTATGGCTTCCGGCTATAAAATTTAATACATATTACACTAGACCACCCAAATAACGCGATACGTAAATATTATAATAGTCGTCGATCGATATATTGAAGGCATATCTGATTCGTATAATCCACTCCTAATCATAATATCTTTCGAGATAGATTAATATTATGTTTTTTTTTTGCCATCGTCACGCGTGCACATAAGTAATAATACGTCGTATATAAATATATAATATAATTAATAACAGACGTTTTGAAAACCCGTGGCACTCGTCTATAAAATATATGACATCTCAATACATGTTAATTTTATAAATACAGACATATTATCATATTATTATCATGTCGTTTATAGTATTAATATTTAATAGTGCTAAGTATAGCCGTATAGGTATATTATATTAGGTAACTTGGACAATTTTTCGCAGGACAAACAGGTACTATATCCGCCCTTTCAACGGTTATTGACCAAAATGCTCAACGGATAAAAATTATAATATTGATATGATGTAAGTATATTTTTTACTCTCTGGAGAATGGCAAGCAAGTAAATCACTTTACTTTTGATTGTCTAGGCAAGTAACTATATGTCTAAATAGTAGACTCAAGTGGTATTAATCCTGTACTTTAGTTTAACACGTCGTCACTGAGAAGAATTTCATACAAAATATAGGGTTTTATATATATTTAAAAAAAATGTAATTTACGTATAATATATTATTATGTTTTTCAAATGTACAAATTCATCAAATTAAATATAAAAGCCATTAAATATAAGTTATGGTTTTGTTTAGAAATATATTTTATTGACTAACTTTGGGCGGCTAGGATAACTTTTCAACCATAATACATTCCGCAGGAAAAATGCTACGAGATGATGCCCTCGGATATTAATTTCATTATTTTTTATCGCATAGGCGGTTTTAGCTCAATCCAATAATTTATGACAGAACTTCGTTAACCATTATTTTTGCTATGTTCCACGTTGCAAGACAGAGATATACAAACCTATCTATATTATTCGTGTGGCCGTTGCTTATCGATATTTAATATTTAGATTTATAGTTTTCACCGTTACTTTTAGAAATGGTTGGTGCGGGTCGTACCTATTATTTTTTAATCTGAGTTCAATATTATGTTATGTACGAATTATGAAAACTATACGTCAGTCTTATATAGGTACTCTTATACTATGTGCAATCTATACGCGTTACTAATGAAATAGAAAAATAATATTGATTTTCATTTTTTTAGGATACAATTATACGACCTTTGTTAATGCAGATTATACCATGATATAAAAATAATACGTTTACAGTTAGGATTGTTAAACAGTTCAATGTGACATTTACAACACATTATATTATTATGTGGTGTGTATAGACGAAGGTACGCTTATATATGTATAACAACCTAACTCGTGGACTGCTTAATTTTTTTATACATTTATTACTCGTTTTCTTGCGGCCCACGCGACTTCTAAAACTCGCATAATTTTATATACATTAATTTAATATCGATATGTCAATGCGATTGTATGATATCGGTTTATTTCGCCTACACAGTTTGGATGGTTTTTTTTTTTAAATTAACATGTCCGCGTTTAATAATAATTATGACGATCCTTATTTATTCCCTTGACTCGCGGACGTTTACTATAGCATAGGCATTATACGTGTATAAATATTGTCGACAGGGCCCAAGTGTACGTTTCAACATTTCATAACCGTATACATGTAATATAAAGGTGTATCCAAAACTGAGGTAAGTGTGTGAAGTCAGCATTACACATGTCGTATAATCTTACCAAGACCCGTATACACACAATACATATTGTAGATACACATTACGCAGTATGCGTGCACATGGACAATAATAGTTGAACACTTTTTGTACGGTTCCAAGTGCCAACAAAATTATTATTCCCTAATGCTAGCCGTGAACTCGTCATTACCAAGTTCAAAGTTAAGTATCCAAATATAGTGTCCTAATGTCCACTCCGTATTGATTTGTTAGGCTATTGGACATTGATGGAACCACACTATTTGTATACATAACTTTGAACTTTGTAATTACTAGTATTTTGTTATACACATAGTATGTAAAAATGCCAACTTCACGTACCTCCCAAACCCTAGTAAAAACACTAATCTTCAACGAGCTGTCCGTAAAATAGTCACTTTCAGTTAATCAAAATGACAGGTACTTAATAAAATATACATATAATAAATATGGTCATTGGAGGGGGCGTGAGCCCCTCGTGCCCCTTAATTACGCCTCTGGACGTAAATAATGTTATACGTTAGGACCGTTGTGCTATTATTCCGTGGAAATAGATACCATTATTGATATTATGATAGACGAACGTATATAATATTATAATGTTCTGTCACCCGCGGCTGAAGCCCCGAAAACACAACGGGTAACCACACATCTGGTTAATCGTATACCTGTATTATCTGTACAAATACTAAACTTCAGTCAGTGGCGTAATGTTAACCAAGAGTTGAGATCTAACCGATCGCTTTCCTTAAAAAATTTCCAATCAAGTTATCTAATCCTGTTTCACCCTGCGGACGACAACCGAACGATTTCCGAATTGGTCATAACCGTGGTCGGTTCCAAGGTGCAGGTTAGCTGGGCCCACATATTTTTTAAACGTTCGGCGCCACTGCGGCAAATGGTATATCGTAAATTGACGATAAGAACAATCACGATAGGTTTGGTATAGTACAATGCAGTTGTAACGTGGCGATGACTTAAAAAACCTATTGTACCTACGTATTATAGACAAATAAATAATAACGCAAAGAATTACTATGGGCGGTAATAGAGTTGGGGTCCGAATACGAATAGCCCCGGTATAGTATATACAGTGGTAAGATAAATAATATACTATGTAGGTATGATATATATTACAAACATATTAGGAAATACAAAAAAAAAAAATATATCGTAACGATTGTGGTGTAATTGCTGCAGTAGTAGCAATATCCGACACGTGCGCTAACATATATATTATAATATACCTATGTATTATGTAGGTATATTGTTTTTTTAACCGAGTGATCGATTGTACATATATCATTTCCCAAGGTCGGTGGACGAGTGAGCGATTTAAATACAAAAACAATAATACTAACAAAAAAAAAAAAAAAAACAAACCAAACCGTGCTGTTTGATCCAGTTAGCTTTGTGTGAGTGTGTGTATTTCGTAACAAACTGCGATACACAAGGTGAACTTTTTTCACGCACTAACAGTATATATGGCAGTCTTTTTTTCGTCCTTACGTTGTTTTAATTTTAAGTTTTTCGTGTGGCTCAAAAAAGTTCATTTTTCATTAAGTTTTTGCCGCAGACAAACCGCGGTTGGAAACAAATAATCGACATGAAGTGCATTTCCTATCGGTTGAGCACTGTTTGTTTCGAATTAGAAAATACCCCTGCATAATATATGTGTATTAAGTATGCTATTTGTTATTCTCTGATAAATATGTGAAAAATCATTTATATATTTTTAAAATATATGCATATTATAGAATGGTAGTTAATATATTGATATGGTTGTGAGCGGACTACCACTTCTTTTAAAAAAAATAATATTTAAGCGTACCCCTTTACTAATTCTTTCCTAATCAATATGAAATTTAAATATTCGGGTACGCAATTTTTATATTTTTGCATTTCTTTTCTATTTTTTTCTATTCAAAAACTTTATCAAAATATATTATAAAATGATCAAACGATAAGTAATTACGTCGAGTATAAAAATCGAAAACACATTATTTATCGAGCCCGTATAATAATTTAAAATAATAACAATTATAGCTATCTGGGTACACGCCACATTATAATAATATTATTATGATTATTATTATAGACGTCGTAAATACGCGTATATTGTCGGCGGCTGCGAGTAAGGTACTAAGGTGGCACATATTATTATATACCGTTCGCATTGTTCGAAAGCGGCGGTAGAGGTTTGACATCGTTTTTTTTTTTTTTTTTTTTTTTTAATTAATTCGTACGACGACGGATGGAGAAAAAGAGAAAAAGAAAAGAATGGGAAACAAAAACCGATTTTCCGATTTGATTATTCTTTTGTGTCGGCACTCGAGCGTATTGTGCGGCACTGTAAAACCCGCGCGTGGACGGACGACGCGATGGAGGAGTGCGCTTATAATGTGACCCGCGGGACGCTGGAGCCGCAACCGCACGTGGGCGTCACGCCGCGTATGGAAATTAAAAAGCTAATCATCTCACCGCCGACAACAATGCGCGAATCTTCGTATCATTATACGTAATTTTATATTTCTATATAATATATTATATACATATATATATATATTGTACGTTCATTGGTATTGTTTGAAAAAAAATAAATATAATATAGGTTATAGGTAGGTAGTATAGGTACCTACCGGCTATGGTATTGGTAAGCATTATGAAAGACATTACATTACTTAGTACTAGGAATTAGAACGTAATATAACTATAACTTATACAAATAAAATTTCAGTTATAACTTATAATAGTTATTCCTAACCACATAATATTTTCAAACTTAAATAATACATAATATACTATAATCGTCAAAGCTGATGATTAATATCAATATTATTTCACCAAAAACAAAATATTACACTTGGCATTTCTGCAGTATCTAAGTTGCGATGGTTGCACACAAGAAAGCATATTATTTTATTTTGCTAACAATAAGCAATGGATTGACACAACGTGTAAATATTATAATTATTATTATTACTATAAAATTTAACATTACCCTACAATCAGTGGTGGATTTACACGGAATTTACAGACGCGAGACGCCAAGGGCAGGTTTTTATTGGGTCAAGTGAATTTGGTGGTTATGGCGGTAATTTTTATTAAATAGGTATATAATATATAAATTATAACTGTTCCACTCTGCGTTTATACTATACTTAGATTATATACCATGGATATAGTAGCCACAGCGTATTTATTATTATTTTGTTGCCGATATTAGCGACGAGTCTCCAAATTCGTCGAACGATGTGTACGAAGCAACTTCTAGCATAATTGTCCATAGATTACTATCACAGAACTGTTCTAAATCTTAGTTTGTGGTTTGTTAAATTATTATAGCAACTATTATATTATTATAGTAGGCATTAAACTATTTTTTAAATATAATATTGTAATATTTACGTTTAAAACGTAGTATGGTGATTTGATAACAAATTATCTGTGGATAAATATGCAGGTTGCGTCGTGCATAGGCTATCGAACACCTAATTGGTGACACCTAACATAATCTAATCTGATATTAGCAACATTTTTTTAAACTAATTTAACACACTGTGGCTCCATAAAATATACTATATTATGTAAGATAATATACTATCAGTAGCTAGATATATCAACTACATATAAGCTAGTTATCACTTTACATTCGATAAATTTTGATTAAATCTCAAATTGTTGCCATCTCAATATAGACGCTTTTTATTTTTATTAAAATTGGCTGAAAAAATAAGTAATATAAACTCACTAAGTTTCAAGGACTCTATTGAAAATGTTCCAGTAGTCTTTAACTATATCATTAAAAACAGATAGACAGATGAACATCCATTTTTATATATTTAGACAGATATATTACTAAAAATAATACTAAATCAACAGGTACCAGAAGAAGCAGAATATATTGACAGCTAAACGCCGTTTTCGATACGTAACGTGAAGAATATTGACAGGTGTAATACAAGTAACTGAAGTAACCCGTACAAGAGATGTGCTTAAGGGTTGAAAAGTTGAATAGGGGCAGAAATCGTGTACTTCCATATCTGATTATAATAATACTATAATATAAACGGATGTCGAACACTCAACGACTGTGTTTATATTATTTATTTTCATATCGTATTGTCGCCATGACGATGACGTGACATACAAATTACATCTGTCGTCCGATATTGTAGAGTTATCTGGCGCGTTTATTGGCACGTGTGCTTCTTATACGCGCACTTATGACATAATATTATGCACTATTATACACCACTACGTAAATTATATGTAAATAATAAAATATGATATGAATAATATGCATTATCTTTGGGCCGCCGACACGTGCGGTCGAAATCACAATATTATATTCGCCGGTCGACACTCGACGAATATCGACGACGAATGCATATCGAAAGCGACACAAAAATAATAAAATGTAACGCGTGGGTTGTATACACACTGATATATAGGTACATAATATTATTATAATATGCCTATCCGGTACACACAATTCTATAGCAAAATACCGATCGAGGAAACATAATATTATAATAACGATTTATTGTTAGGTAATCAATTGTTTTTTTTTTTCGATATAGTGAGTAAAATATTATGATAATATTATCTGTCCACGATGCATAAATGGGAGAGATAAAAACGCCCGAAGTTATAATGTGATATGATAATATTTCTATCATAATTGAACTATATGGCATAAGTCTGCGCGTGGCGTCGAAAGTATTGCTGTTATGCGTGCGTTTCGGAGGCCTTTCGATTTTCGTCTAAAAATATTATTAATGTTATTATCCATATCATTTATATCTAAATGATGAATAATATTTATCAAACACTATAGCTGATGCTACGCACGTCGTTATTCGTGACAAATTACGTAAATACCCGTGTATTTCCAACCCTTAAATAAACTCAGATAAATGTAGACTACACAGATTTTTAACACAGTTATTTGGGTAGTTCGAAGACTTTAACCAATAATAATTACTATTTTTTCCAAAACCAATAACAACACTATAAAAAAAAAAAAAAAAATGTTTTTCGTGAGTCAACTAATTTGACATATATTTGTTGAAAAATAAAACGTAAGTAATAAAGAGTAGCCCTATGACATTAATACGAATCTTGCTGAATCTATTTATTTACTTATTTGTATATCTAAACGGGCGTGCCTAATTACAAGTATTATAGACATATGTCTAGAATTTACAATACAATTGTCATATTACAGTGACAATTAATCTTAAATATAATACATCAAGTAACAAATAGTAATATAATCAGTAAATACCTAGATAAGTTTAAGTAGGCATAATATATGTGATTTTGTGAACGTTAATAACCAAAATAATTCAATAAAAACTTAACTTAAATGTTAGTTGATATATTGACGAATATCTTATGAAAATCAGTCGAAAACTGTGGTTCATCCGCTATAGGCCTTTGGTTTTATATATAGGACATAATATATATTTTATTAATTATAATAATTTATTATACACGATCCTGCACGGTGTATGCCCATTACAAATCAAATACTGCCAATGGATTCATCCTATCTATTATGCACATATTTTTAAAACGCAATTATTTGGGTTGTTTTTATCAAACATAAAATACCGACTGGTCCGTAATTATAACCAATTGTAAAACTATATCAGTTTCTGTAACCAGTGGCAACCATATACAAACAAAAATATATTCGTTTTTCACGATCAAACACTGTGCGAGCCCCACTTTAAAATGCAAAATTTAAAACTTTTGCTTCGTGGTGCATAGACTTGGTTACCTGTGAGATTACCCATGTACCAAATTTCAGAACTACGAGTGTGATAGAATTTGCTGTGGATCGCTTCACACACACACAAACATTGTATTTTATTATGAAGTAGAAATATGCATTCTTATCTATGTACTTGACGTGCAACAATATAAATTGTATAATATCGATTATTATAATAATACCATAATCAATAATTATACAAGTATAAAATAACAAGAAATTATGCTTCGAAATTGAAAATATTCCTGTTTCGAAACCGATTATAAAAATTCATAATCATGTACAAAAGTCGGTATTAGTTATAAAACTTAACCTGATTCAACCAAAAACTACTATCGTATAACGATATACTATACTTTTACTAACCTAAATTGAAGACGAAATAAAATCTTTAAATCATAATATAACGTAATATATTTTTGTAAATTTTTGGCACTTTAGTTGCGCTCCTATCGCGGAGCTTTTAAACTATATATTTGCAACAATTCGGAATATTATATTATAGAGAAACGTGATTCCGATATAAAGGTAATATAGCTACGAAGATAGATATAGATACGTAGCTGTAATATAATATCGTGTTTATCGTATCATTATTATACTTTCGCGCGCGTCTGACGAATATACATTTTCCTTTCCCCGTCGCGATTAATAATTAACACATAATATAAATATATACCTTACACGCGTTACGAAACTGCGTAGCGGTACGCGAGGACGAAAACAACCGAAACAGCAACAACAATAATAATATATTTTTTATTACCTATATAGGATAATTTTTATTATTATTATTATCATTACAAAGCGCGTACCGACGGCGTTCGAATGGACATTATCGAAACGGCGAGGCGCAGCACGGATAATATGAAAACGCGACAAAAATCGGCTACTCCTCACTATGATATATTATAACACACTATATTATTATTATTACGTACGTCAACAACGACGGTCAAAGTTGTACACCCCGTGGGCGTTCGTTCGCGCACTCTCTCTCTATAGGCGCGCTGAGCAGCGGCAGCACCAGCACCAGCAGCAGACGCCCTTGTCAAGGTGAATATCGAAACACAATAAAGTATTTATAAATATATATAGACTTGTGTATACACGAGCACGCGTGTATATTCACGTATATATATATATTATATATGTACAGATATGTTATTATTATAATATATAATATATTATTTCGTCGAGACCGTTCGTTCGTCGAGAGAGGCTGCCAAGAGACGACGGCCGCGACGACGACGACGACAAGACAACGCGCACCACATATTTTACACATATAATAATATATAGTGCAGTAGGTAATAATATATACATACACGCACCGAGCGCTCGTGAACCATGTTCGTATAGGCATATAGGTATATAATGTGCCCACTATAAATATATAATATACGCGTGTGCGACGACAAAGGAATTAAATTTAAAAGACACGCGCTGCGCTCGAACTATAACGGTGGACAGGAGAAAGGATCGACCGAGCTTGTTGTGTCGTATAGTGTATATAGGTACACATTACATACGCGTGTGTGTGTATTGGTCATGCATAGGCAGAGGAATATAAATAAATACATATATATATATATAAAAAATACTATATAATATCAGCTCGGCGTTGTCGTTACACCCTCTAAACGCGCTTGTGTACGTATACAGAGTGATTCGCCAAGCACCCCCCCTTTTTTTTGTTCAATAGGTTATTAAAAATCTAATTTTTGGAATTTTTAAATTGGTATAGGTACTTGCGAAGACCATAGCTCTTGAGATTTCTTGTACCACTCAAAGTGTACCTATAGGTATATCCTGTGGAGGTACAAACTTCTATTTTTCAAATGATAACCTTTCTCTTTTCTACTGTAAAAAATCCGTTTAATAATTTAATTCTGCAGTGAACTAAAGACAATAGGTTCATGGGTCCACATTGGTTAGTAAAAAAATGAGATTTTCATTTGAAAACAGACATTTATATCACCGCATGACTCCTTTAGTACCTAGTACAAAAAATCTCGAGAATTTGAAAATATAGTATCTTAAAAAATTCAGAATTTGAATAAATTTAGTTTTAAATTAAAAATTTGGGTCGATGACGATGAATCACTCTGTATACATGGTTTACCTGACTATAAATATAACAATAAAAAAGTACACGCTCGCGGCGTGTGTAGTGTTACCTGCAGTCGTACAAGTACCTGTACAAGCTCTAAACCCGCCACCGATACGCTTCCATCATCTGAGTCGTCGCAATCCGCTGTCGCGTATATTCCGCGTGCTGGTGTTTTACTATTTTAATATCATGTTCGTCACCCCCGAAACGTGGGTGTGAAAACACGTATAAAATCCGCGTGTGAGTGTAATATACTAATATATACACACATTTTAACACGGTAAAAACGCTCTGGCCGTGATATAAAAAGTCACGTAATGTATATTGTGTTGCTATATTATATATAAATAGGTGTGCCTTGAGTTAATGCGATGTCTAATCCGCAAGCGTATTACATTAAGGCACCAGGTGCTAGTGTAATTTTGTTCTAAAAAATACCCTCCACGAGAATATAATGATCCTATCCTGCAATTGAACCCACAAAATTTAATCATTTTTCTTTAGTTAGGTTAGAGGGAAACGTTCTACAGCCCTTATTGAACTCCGTTTTCAATATTTTAATCTTAAACTTAAAAATATGTCTTAAAAAAAACCATAATTTGAACTTTTTTACGAAATATTGTTTGGTGTTTTAAATAAAATAAAAGATCATAGTTTTATGCGAGCTGTAGAATGTCTTCTTCTTTTAAATAAAATATCAGTTTGAGTGTTTCTTGTAAGCTCATTCTTTTTAAATACTTACCTTTTTTTCTCTTTTTTTTTCATAGTATGGTGGACCGGAGGAAAAACTGCTATTGGCAATACTTCTCCTCCGGCCACCATCGCTTATTGTTGACACCAAAACAAATTAATTACCACAATAGTAGCGCACTCACGACCTGGCAGACTTTCCTTAGCTTTAAATACTTATCTAATATATTACACCGTACTCTAAATAGGTATCTGGCAGCATATTAGTGAAGAGTATTAAAATAAAATTAAGGTGGTGTCTAAAATATAAAATATAAGTTTCAGATTTTACGAGAATGGCGGAAAATTTAGAAATTCATCATCGCCGAACAGGCCGTTAAACTGAGCCACTGTGAAGATGGCTCACAGAATATTATATTATACTATTATGTGGTCATAATACTATTCACTCGAGTTCCGCTTTTACGGTTTCTCCGAAAATCCACTTATTGAACATTAGTACGAGTAGATAATATATGCATGCTAAAAATCACCGAGTATTATTAATAATCTTGCTGCAAGAATAAACGCATAAAATATTTCCGTGTCCACCACGCCTTAGGAGTAGCGACAATAATATAGGTTGGAGCTTGCAGGAATCCTGAAGCGATGGCGCATGACAGCGAAAGGACGTTTTCTGAATTTTTTGTAGTAGTTGTTCTGCCGTGCACGCGCGCGTTTTACAAGTAATTTACTCAGCGGCGGCGGTGGCGTTGGCGAGAGTATCGTATGGATACACGACGAGAAAAACAGAAAAAAAAATCCAATATCGTGCCGTGTTTGACAATATTGTATATTATTATTATTATTATTATTATTATTATGTATTATTTTTTTCTTTACACTCCGCAGTCGCCACCGCAGTATTATGTATACGACGGCGGCAGCCACGTTGAGAGTCCCGCCTTCGTTCTATATCGACCACGACGAATGTCAACACAAATACAACTGCGATGTTATAAACTATAATAAATTATATTATATAGGTATATTATTATATGAGTTTAACTACAAACTTCTCAAGCCCCTGGTTTTGACTTGCGGAAATATTGAATTATTCAATTTGGGACAATATTGGTTAGGTCTGTCGATTTTAAATATTATTATCTAAACACCTAAGATATATAGATACGCATTACCTATATAAAATGCACTGACAGTCGAAATTAATAATTTTATTGGTTAATATTGTATAGGTACCTCTACCAATTCCTTTGTTGCGGTATAGTCGGTCATTTGTGATAACACTAAAATAAAAAAACTATACAAGTTTCCTAATAGGAATGAAAATTTTTCTTTTAATACCCGTTAAATCGTACAGTTTATATTTTTTATTATAAATTGTTATTAAAATGTGATAATAAAATGTGTAAAGCGTACGTAAATGACTCTACAGGTTGTAGCTGAATAAAGACACAATATATATACGCGTACCTACAACTGCCAATAAACACAGATTATAATTTGCAAATTCAATACGATATTAATAGCAATAATACTATGTATACTTATAGTTCTAGTTGTAGGAAATTGAAATCGGTGAAAATATTATGTACTAATATTTTTTTTAAATATGTATTTGCATACCGATTTGTTCTCGTTCTATCCCGGAATTAAAAGTTCCTATATATGCGTATAATTATATTACGACTAATTACATCACATAAGTACTACTATACTATACAATTGCACGGTTGTGGATAATATAATATTATGATCTATAGGTATCTCTGTAGGTAGGTATACAAGGATATTATAATCACATTAAAATACTTTCGTCCGTCTCCTCATCAGTAAACAAATAAAAATAATAAATGATTAAGCAAGCACCATAAAATTGTAATATGGTAATATGGTATATACATACGAGAAGAACAGTTCACCATAAATTATAATTAATTACTTGGCGGCGCGCGCGAAGTCTTAAAGTTATTAAAATTTAAATGATTAACACAGTCATTAATCTTGGAAAAAAGTTGAATAAGTATACAGCAGAAATATTTAATCTATAGAACCATGATATTAGGAAAAATATAAAAGCATATTGACGTACAATTTAAAATGTCAAATAGTCGAGTAACAAGTCCTCGCCAAGTAAATAATTATATAGTGTAGCAGAAGAATATATTCTGGATTCATTTTCCTTGGCTAATTTACAGTAAGACATCACAACTTCATGGTACCTACATGTTTATTGCTTATATATTTTTATTTTATTTTTGTTTAGTAATTTTCTTACAACGGACTTGCATGAACTGTTTTCGCGATGTAATTAATATTATATAATTTTCTGTTTCTTATTTATAAAATCGTTATGACGTATATATTTTATTATTTATCCTGCAGTATGGCATATATACTATGGTATTATACTCGTGAAGTTGTGTAGGTATACAATATTATATTATTATATATTGCTTATGTCATATCCATCCCCGAGGTACGATTATTTATAAAAGAAAATAATTATTAAGAACGCAAATAAGCGTACGGTTATATAGCTCGAACGAGTAGTAAAAAAACAAACGAATCGTAAATGGCACATGTACCCACATAATAATTCAGTTTTCAATATGATTGATGAAAGTATTGAACTTCACAGATACATTATTATCATGTTCTGTGGCTGCAAGGTACAAGATATCTGTATCTTTTTCATACTTTTCATATTGGTTTGGTGCCACGACCGCTAGACCCTAGCTCTTAACTCAAACACACTATACCTATAATGTGCATATATAAATCGGCTAAACTATTTTCTTTTAAATATTTCACACAAACTGCAGATTTTCATCTTATCTTTATTGTACTTGTGTGTATATACTATGCGGTTTATTAACTTGATTAAAGAAACCGCCCGACGTTGGCACTTAACCGTAAGGATAAGTTTCGACATTAATTAATCGAACAGAAAGTTTCCGGACCATTAGTATCTGAACATTTTTGGAAGATTACCAGGTAAGGGGTCGGACATAAAATTGGTCACGTGTGGGTTGATATAGTTTGAAGGCGTTATTCGAATTTATTTCATAGTACTATTTCGCTAAGTCGCTGACAGTTGATGTGCGTAGGTTGGAGCGGGAAGTAACTTTATACGGAGAAACATGTTATAAGCGCATATTCTAAATTATGCAAATCGGTACAAAAGCGCTGATAAGAATAAAAAAATTAAAATGATACGTTTGGTTTTTATACTATTTAGTTGATTTGATTTTTGATCGTTTTCCAAAATTGGACTGCATTCATTTTTTTTTTTTTTGTACACACAGTATTAAATAAATCGTTTTATATTCTGAGTGGAGTGATGGATGTATAGATTTTGTAATGATGTACGTGTTTCTTTTTGGGTGTATGAAGGCAATAATTTTTATTAAATAAAAATACTTCAATTTTGAACTTCAATATCTTCTCTGATAGAAAAGTAGATCTATTTGACACTTGGGAGAGGTCAAAAGATTAATTACTTTATGCTAATGTCTATTTATACTACAAACCTATTCAGGTGATGTTCTTCGGTAGGTTGGTATTTACTTAAAAGTTAATAGCATTAATTTCCGATATACAATATAGTATTTATTAATATACTTTTATAATAATATAACAAAAGCAATGATTTCGTCAAAAATTAATTCAAATTAGAGTATAGCATTGAGTATATATTCAATAGTACCTATATACTCAATGGTAATACGTTATTATATAGTAGGTAGCAATGTAATTAATACTTCGTCAAATCTACCTTAGTAGTTAGTAATATAGGCAGACCGTTCAAAATCGTTTTTCGTGAACAATTATTTATCATCGAAATAAAATTCAACACATACATTATATTACTGTGGCTTACTCAATGACGAGGTACCTACACAAGACACCTACAGCTTAGCAGTTATCTATACTTTCCCCCTTTTTTATGTTTGCTGTCATGATAATTTGATAACGACAAACAATTTATTCGAAATAGAAGTACTGCACTCGTTAAGAAATAATTTTTACTCGCATAATTACCAACCTACCTCGTTATTTGGAATCTTGGATAAGGTCCATAACTATCATATTATACGAAAAGTGATTTATCATCGCAGAGTTATACACTCAAACTTTAAACTGTTAAAGTACACCTAATAAGTACTAATTCTTTGAATATTTCAATTAGAAAGAATACAATTTAAAAAAAAAAATTTAACTTTAAGAATCATTTGTCTACTTTTATTTTAAAAATTTTAAAAAGTTCGTCAAATTTTGAATTAATTGTCAGGACATTTTTTAAACAAAATTAAGTATTCATGAATTATGAATACATATATTTATATGTCATAATATATGATTTAATGCTCAGAAAGGATTAAAAGAAAGTAGAAAAGTAGAAATGTATTTTCGTTTTTCTCAATTTTAAACTAGCAGAAAAACTTGTTATTTTAGTACCTATACCTATCCTAAAACACTGAATCCAAAAATAACTTTGAAGTTTCTCGTTTTGATTTAAAAACTATAAGACTTCCAATCAATTCTGTAATTAATTTTTCATACACATTTTTTTTTTTTTTTAATTTTAAATAATAGTTTATACAATTTAAACATGGGTATATGACATTATGGTAATTGTGTCATTCACCAACGCAAAAGAAAACCTCTCTTAATTTTATTGTAAAATATATACATTTTCTAAATTATTAGTATTTTTACAAATTGTGTACAATTTGATAGCACTCAGAGAATCCCACTGCTATTCTAATAATTGACGGATCTTAGTTATATTGGAAAGTTTAAAAATCATAAGATACGGTAAAGGAAACAATTTGGAAAAATTCCTTTAAAATGTTTGGACTAATAAAAATCTATAAAAATATAAATATAGAATAAATAAAATAATAATAAATTGTCAATTAAATGCGCACTGATACAAAAAAATGCTTTTAAACTATAATTTTACATTTATCAATGAATCAATTTACATTACGGTTTTAAACTTCAATATTTGTTAATCGTTATATTATGTGGTTGTGTAAAATAAATTGTACCTACCTTGCCTTTAGTTGGACTTTACATACTATTCGTCAAAACTACGTCTATATACATTACAATTTACATCAATATTATAAGCCATTATGAAATAATTTTGTATCGACTTTAACAGCTCCATGATGAAAACGTGTATGTATTTTTTGGAATATTAAATCAACACCTCATGTTTAAAATTGTTTGACCAGGTCTTGGGTAAGTATGTAAACAATTATTCGTCGATATTTCGTGATCATAATTCATAATATTAATGACCAACATATATGAATAAATTAACAATGACATATTATAAAACCGCACTTTCACTAACGGACGAAAACATTTTTCAATAAAAAAATAACGATATTATTATCCTTCTACGACATTTGAAAAGTTTGAATGGCCGAGTAAGTTTTAATTATTTTTAGCAGAGGCACTAATAATAAGATTGTGTAGAATTTGAAGTTAAAAATGTATAATATTTATAGACATAATGTTTAGTGCAACTATAGTGTCTTGTTTATATATCCTCATATATATAGTATCTTAGTTTATTTTTACCTCAAGCTCATATATTATTTATCATGTTACCACCAATCGTTTTCAATTTAAGTTCGATGTTTTCGAAAATAAATCTGACAATTATTATAAATACACGATGATGCACTCTAGACCACAATTTTCAATAAACCTATGACATAGCCATCATATGCGTAATTGTATGCTCCAAATCAACAAAAAAACGTGCCTCTGGTGTTTATGTAGTTTAAAATTAAATACGAGTTGCCTCCCAAGAATTTTCACACTAGTTGACTCCTGTATTGAACTAAATAGTGATTCATAAACATCATATTATAGTACACCACGTAAATATATACATTTATGTAAGTACAAACATTCACATATTATGTTATAATTATAAAATATTAGTTTACAGTAAAATATGTTTGATATAATATACATTAGTACAATAGGTATTAGATAATTATAAATATATAGATATATTTCAATATTATAGCTTGTTTCTGATATGTTAAGCACGTCAGTTTTTTTGAGCGAGCGACCTAATGAAAGTCTTTTGACGGCGGCACCCTTTTACATCCAGTATCAGTGGCGTAAACGTGGAGGCAGTGGTAGTTCGAAAGAGGTATATTTGAAATTTGAATCATGTGGTTCAAAGACGGGTGCCTTATGGTCGGAAAGGTAGTTCGAAAAATTTCTATAGGTTATTTTATCATTATTTAACCACTAACCACTTATAAGTTCCCTATTTGGAGAGTAGTGAAATAATATTCAGGCTGGATTGTGTAAAAATATTAAATATACCTAAGTCAAGAAAAATAAGTTCAAGCCGTCTATGCATGTTATACAAGTATGTGCAAGTATATAAATTAATTATTTATTATGTTCAAAGATAATTATGTCATTAATGTTTTTTTTCCACCACAACACTAAGATATAATGCCCAAGATAATTTTCATATTATTATAACCACATAATTTTGTATTAATATAAACGTGGCCAGTTTTTAAAGTGTGTCACACATTAAGTTCCAAACGACAACTGTTTATCTATCTTAAACTACGTACATATATCTACTACGGATAACTTACCACACCAAATTTTTTTATATTATATACATAAAACATACACATTATACGTCTTACATAGTAATGTAATATACCCGATAATTCATTTATCGTAAGCTACTCATTATATAAAAAAACTATCAACGTGTTTGAAAATATTTTTTTTACATAGTTTGAAGCAGTAAATAAATTTACTTTTTTTACTATTTTTTATCGTAATCATTTTTAAATATATTACTTTTTTTATGACGAAGACCGTTTTTAAAACCTTATTCTAAAGTAGAGTATTTTTGGTAGTTCAATGTTACATCGACTTTAAATATACATCTATGAATTTATTACGCTTACATAATATGTTAAATTAAAGAAATGTTGTGGTATCTTATTTTTCATGGTCAAAACACCGATGACATATTTTATCTATACACTGTTTTTTCGGCGTATTTCACAATATGATGATCTGTAATCGGACATATTGGAATTCTAAGGACGTCACAACAATTAAGATCAATTTATTTCAAAAAATATTCTGCTTTGGAATGATAAACAAAAATGCATGTTTTTACCACAAAAAAGTACACAAAATGTAAAAATGATAACGTTAAAAAGCAGTAAACATACATATTTTGTAGAAAAATGTTGTTAAAAAAGACTTAAAATTATGTAATATAAATATTTTCAAAGTCGTCTGTGGGTTTTCTGTAATAATAATATTGTCCTTCCTTAAATTTATCACCACCACATAATATTTTAATATATATATTGGCACATCCCTTTTATCTAAAAAGATACCCGCCACTTCACAGGATATTGTGTAGTATCATTATTATTATTATTGGTAAAGTATGATAGTAATAATTATGATATCGGATTCGCGACGTCGAGGTGTGAACGTGCAGGAGTAATAGGTAATACATAACAACATAATATCTTATACATTATTATTACCCTGCACATATCATCATATCGAAACTGCTGTAGCATCAACACCGTCGCCCAGGAATGCTGCACAGCGTCTGCTCTTGCACTATATTATATCGGTAACGCTATAATACCATAATATACCTACACGATCAGCTCGCGTTCTTCCCCGGTCGCGGTCATAGACGGCGTGCGTACCTGTATCGTATACCTACAACAACTACCCGATTGAGAAATTCGCGTACGCCTTCTCTCCGCCGCGTGCGGGTTTTTTATATTATTTTTTCTCGTGCCCCGCCGTTGGACTCGGTCCAAGCCTTATGATTTATGACGCGGAGAAATATTATCGCAATTAAGACCGACCCGGAGAAGTTGTTTTGTCGGGTCTGACGTCCCGAGTGCAGTGCAGCATATAGGTACCTACGACACACGTACCCGCCGCAACGCAAGTAGTGATATTCGCGCGCGCGAACGCAACCGAATCGAGTTCGTTTATTATTAATTATGGCGAGCGCGCTTTTTTTTTATTTCGGTCCACCTATAATATTATAATACATACACCTATATAATATATAATGTATACGTACTAGTCTCGCGACGTGTTTATAATATATATTACAATAATAATAATATATAAAATACTCGACGCACGTGTGCAGCAGCAGTAGTGCTGAATATCACCATTCGCAACACACCCGTTCGGTGAAAAATATAAAAACGAATCTAGGCGAGTTTTTATACACATAATAATAATAATAATAATAATAGTAATGACAATAATAATATATATTATTATTATAGAGCACGCTGCTAACCCCGCGTGCAGCAGTCGTTATATGTACGTGATGTGTGACGATGATAATAATAATGATAATGATATCGCACGCTCGTGCGCACCTCTTCTTTATTATGCTATACATATATAATATATAGTATAATTTATATATAATAATATATAACGCACGCGTATCTCATAATAATAATAATAATAATATATTATATTATCCTGCACCAGATTATAATAATAAACCAAACACTTAAATACTACCCAATAATAATCTTACACGCAGACCGCGGTCGACGGGACTACTTGGGAGTCGTTTGATATCGTTTTCACATGTCGGGACACCGTATAGGTATTATACACAACATATACGTAGGTTAGGAATAACCTATATACCAAATACCAGCTATATACCTGTATAGTGTCATGTGTCCCGGCCGTGAGACGGTCACGCGTCGTCTGGCACCGTATTTAGGGCTGCTGTGTGCCTAGAGGGATTCACGCGGTGCACGGGACACGCCAGATATGTTACGCTATACCTAGGTATAACTGGCTATACCTATAGAATATACTGAGTGTTTCATTCAACGTACGATGCTCATTATTTCAAAAACTATTAACGTTTTTGAAAATATTTTCTTAACAGAATATTAAGTCGTTGAAAAATAAATTTATTTTAAAAATGTATAAATATTTTTCACCATTTTTTATTGTTATAATTTTATTGCTCAATCGTTTTGATTTTTCGTTAAATTACGATTCACATTTTCAATTTCTCGTTCCAAAGCAAAATATTCTTCGGAGTGCTACTTTATTTTCCGAAAACTGTTGTTTCTTAACGACTAAAATTATGTAAGATATAATAATAGTGTATTTCGTTTAATGGACCATTCCGTATATGACAATTCGCACGCATAGGTATGCGTTACAAAATACCATCAGTCCTTAGAAGGATTACTTACACAGTATAATGTAATGGCTAGCTCGAACACGTATTACGACTAGCATGTGGGTTTGCGAGGTGTATTATTATAGACGAAAAGTCCAGCAGCGGCCATTCTGAGTCGTCGCTTCTCTGTTTTACGATATTTTTGTGCAGTTCGTATGTAGGCTTGTTTGAGCGAAATCAGACAATCATTTGTCTACTTTTATTTTAAAAATTTTAAAAAGTTCGTCAAATTTTGAATTAATTGTCAGGACATTTTTTAAACAAAATTAAGTATTCATGAATTATGAATACATATATTTATATGTCATAATATATGATTTAATGCTCAGAAAGGATTAAAAGAAAGTAGAAAAGTAGAAATGTATTTTCGTTTTTCTCAATTTTAAACTAGCAGAAAAACTTGTTATTTTAGTACCTATACCTATCCTAAAACACGGAATCCAAAAATAACTTTGAAGTTTCTCGTTTTGATTTAAAAACTATAAGACTTCCAATCAATTCTGTAATTAATTTTTCATACACATTTTTTTTTTTTTTAATTTTAAATAATAGTTTATACAATTTAAACATGGGTATATGACATTATGGTAATTGTGTCACTCACCAACGCAAAAGAAAACCTCTCTTAATTTTATTGTAAAATATATACATTTTCTAAATTATTAGTAGTTTTACAAATTGTGTACAATTTGATAGCACTCAGAGAACCCCACTGCTATTCTAATAATTGACGGATCTTAGTTATATTGGAAAGTTTAAAAATCATAAGATACGGTAAAGGAAACAATTTGGAAAAATTCTTTTAAAATGTTTGGACTAATAAAAATCTATAAAAATATAAATATAGAATAAATAAAATAATAATAAATTGTCAATTAAATGCGCACTGATACAAAAAAATGCTTTTAAACTCTAATTTTACATTTATCAATGAATCAATTTACATTACGGTTTTAAACTTCAATATTTGTTAATCGTTATATTATGTGGTTGTGTAAAATAAATTGTACCTACCTTGCCTTTAGTTGGACTTTACATACTATTCGTCAAAACTACGTCTATATACATTACAATTTACATCAATATTATTAGCCATTATGAAATAATTTTGTATCGACTTTAACAGCTCCATGATGAAAACGTGTATGTATTTTTTGGAATATTAAATCAACACCTCATGTTTAAAATTGTTTGACCAGGTCTTGGGTAAACAAGAGTGTAAATGTTTCAAAATGTTTGGTGTATATTTCGCGCATGTCCAAACAGTTTTACGAAATATTTCTTGTTGTGTAAGTATACGTACTGTGTACCTTTTATTTAAAACGTTTACTACGTCTGGTGCATAATGCATCTTCTGTAAGTTTTAAATAAATATTATTTCTTTTTATTGCAGGGTGTGTTATAACGGTTAATATTGCTTATTAGTCGCTGTGTATTGAAATTTATCTTTTTTTTCATATAGAATTAGATTAGTATTAAAAACTACATTGAATAATAACTAATGAGATTTATGTAAGAGCTTAGCCGTTTTAATTTTTAAAATGTGTTATTTAATTTGTTTATTAAATAAAACATTAACATAAACACAGTGTATTACCCACAGTGGATATATAAGTGCACTTTGGTTTATTCGTATATTTCAATTAAAGAGTTTCTCACCATTCCGATAAGAATAAAATATACGCCTAATAATTTATATACGTACGTGGCTACAAGCCAAGAAACGGCTTTTTACGTTTGGAACATTGTTATAGTGGTCGTACGACGTATATAATATTCTGAAGACATTGACTGGACATTGATTATTCTTCGGGTCGTACACGGCCCTATAAGTACGTAATTTGTACGGATCGTTATATATATAATCGCAGTCTGTGCCTGTAACAATGTTTATCAAATTATTATTAATTAAAGTGTTTTCATACATAGTTAGCGTATATCGCACACATGCAATCCAGTAAAATGGTAAATTATTGTCATTTTATATAAGAAAATATGATAATTTTGATTTTTGGTTAAGATGTTGTAGACGTTCTAAAACTTATATTAAGTCAGTAAGTTATACTGTTTAATATTATTTCAACTGTTTAAATACCCATAGAAAATAAAATGGATGACACATAAAAATATCAATATTTATAAAAATATAATAATATATGTGAACGAAAACGGTCCAATATAATACGACTGTGAATGGTAATTTTAATATGTTATTATAGCTATCTACATAGTTCTACAGACTACAATTAATTTATAAGAAATACAATTAAAATTCACTTATAAAATAGATGAAACGTTTTTCAAATGTTTGTCGATTTTAATTGTGTATAATGTCATATCATAGAAAAAACCGGCTTCGAGAATACCTACTGCATATTGTGTTAATTTTCAGGGGCGTGCATGCCTAACCTAGCATTGAGGTCGTAGGACGGGTGTCATATCCCCCCCCTCCCCGTGGATATTATTTTTATTATTTAATTAAATATAAATACAAAAATTCTAATAAGAATTGAAAAAATATAACAGTTTAATTTTTAATAGGCATGTCAGATAATAGTGTGTACGAATGTTGAATTATTAGCCACTACTAAATAAACAAATTTTAAATTATTTTATCTTATTATACGCATAAGTAAAATGATTTATAACACCTCATTTAAAAATTCTAAACACGCCACCGGTTAACCTCACAAATTGACCACACTACTTTGCACTAATATCCACACAAATATTCCTCTGTCATCATTTAGTACGAATAAATTCTTTAGAAAATACATACGCATGGACAAACCAGAAATAAATACACTATTTTAGATTGTTTTTAAACAATATATTTTGACTGTACAACTCACCAAAAACCGATATTTTTTACGAAATATTTAGATTCATACGACATGAAACTTATGTATTACGACAAGATAATAACGAATCATTCTAGTCGAAATATTTCATTTATTTGTTACAATTACTGTTTTTTACGCATTTAATTAAATTGTTACTTTTCATAATACTTAGTCTCTACCCAACACAGTCTATTAGTTTCCACACTTTTTCGAATACAATGTCAGTTATATTATTATTTCAAAAATAAGATTGGACATATTTACAATTCATAATCTCATAAAAATATTTTTACTATCATTTTTTTCTTTTAACACAACATTTTTGTAACACCACCTAGATGACATAATATTAGAATAATAATACGTAGTATTATCAATCAAATATTCAGTATCGATAAATTTGAATTTTACTGAATTTATCATATTAAAGCAGTTATATCTAATTTACATAATGACGATTTGAATAAGATGTAGTTTATTTATGGTCTATGCTTAAATGAATGATTTATGGATGCATCGAATATTTGGAATATACTATTATATGGATACGATACAACCATTATACATATATAAGTACCTACCTAAGTATAATTTAATCTAAAACTTGTAATATTCATTAAAATAATTTACCTGACTTCTAAGAATTACCTATTTTGTTTGTGCGATTTATAACGATATAAAAAGTATATAATATCATGATATAAGTATATTATACCTAGCTCATAATATATGCAAGAAGATTATCAGCCATTAATATTATAATTTATAAGGTATGGTACCTATGCATATTATACGATTGTGTAGGTAGAAAACCACTGCTTCTCGACTTCTCAGTTCTCACCGATAGTTACAATATAAACTGTACAATGCAAATTAGGCTATTAGATCGTAAATGATCATTGCAAATTTCAGATCGTGTTATATTACTCACTTTCACATTTAATAATAATATAATAGGCACATATGTAGGTATAATTATTATTTTGTATTCTGAGCGTATAGCATTGAAATGCTTGAGATTGAGATTGAGATTTTGTTTTACCTATTATATATATATTGTATATCTTATTAATAATGCGTTTTGGAGCTAAGATTTAGCTCCACAATTTTCAATATTCAGGCTGGTTTTTGATACCAAATTCAATCTAGTTGATACTCTAGAGAAAATCGGCTTTTAACTAAAGTTATTTTGTTATAATTCTAAATACATATATCTATAATAAATCAAAAACATACATACTAATGGTATGATATAATTTATCAATAAATATAATATTAAAATATAAACCATCCTTCAAAATATAACATACGCTGCTCTGCCTATTTCTTATAATTCTTCGCTCAGAGTCGTTTTTTTGAGTACACGACGATTTATCAAATTGAATTTTCGAATAAATTGAAATTTAGCACATCCATTACATCGTGACCAACTCAATGACGAGGTTTACTACTGTAAGCTTATATATACAGGAGAGCGAGTTTTTTTTTTTATCGTATGGTTCAACTTGTCATTAGATGATTATTGGGTACAGAAAAAAATTAAAACAACTGTAGGCGGAACGAACAAACAGTAATGATATCACTGCGTTATTATACGGGCGAAATGTCATCAAGATAAATGTAAGTAGTTATGCACACCGAATGTCACAAGTCATGAAAACAAATAGAAAATTATAAAAATCATTCAGCAACGATAATCTATTCGTATCATGGGTGAGTATACTTACGCACACACATATATATTGTACATATTATACATGCCACGTGTTTAATATGTTACGTGTACCTGCAGGATAAACAATCGAACAATGAATACAATATATGCCGCTACAGGGATAAAACAAAAAAAGGACGGGTTACTTCAAAGTGAAAATATGACGACGGTGCAAAAACCGTATACCTATACTCATAATATAAATAATAAATGATTTTAACCCAGATAAAAATAAACACGCGGATTTTGAAAGAACCATTCGTGTATAGCGATCTTGGAAGTGTGTCCTTTAGCTCAAGATTGTCAGTTTTACTTCTTGAGCTAAGCCTGGTGGAAGAGCTTCAAAAATATTACGACTTTCCTAGGTCTTTAAAAATAAGAATTTCGAAATAGGACGAACATTAAAAATATGTTATAACTTATAGTTTATCCTTATTATCACCCAAAGAATTTGCTAACGATTAGTTTACTAATGTTTCAATGTCAATAAAATCAATTAATGATAGGATTGAAGAATTCTTTAATTATACCTATTATTTACGAAATTATTTAAATATTGAAAAAGGCAGCACATTTTCACAATCAATGTGGGCCAAATATACGAGTATTTTAGAACGGACAACTAATTGCTGTGAGTCATTTCACAGGAAATTCAACTATAGTTTCTATTCCGCCCATCCCAACATCTTTCAATTTATCGATGTGTTAAAAGGAATTCAATCTGAAAAATATTATAAATGAAACTATATAGGTAGTACAAAAATTAAACAAAACAGGAAATCAAAAATCAAAGAAATATAGTGTAAAAAAAAATAAATGAGATAATTTAAAAACAATTAAATATTTATAATTATATATTATGATTATAATTCATAAATCATAACTAATTCTGTGTGTAATACATTTTTACCTAAGTAAAATATAATAATATAAAGTATAAAATAACAAAATAAAATGGTTTCATGATGGTTTATGACCTATTTTGAAATAAAAAACATAATTGAAATAAAGGAAATTTAAAATTGCTTTTAAAATAGTTTGTGAACCAATAATTCGGATACACCTACGTATAATATGAATTATAAATTATCATGACTAAATGTATATGTAAAAAAAAATTCATAGATAAGCAGTAGACCGATATGACGTCATATTTTTGGACATTTTGACTTATAACTGGGTAGAGTTGGTGGTTCTCGCGATTATCGGCATTTAACCAGATGTGTCTAGATAAAAAATCACTGGCACATCAGTGGACCATAAGTAAGTATTAATATTATTATTATAAAATATATTTGGTAGTGTAGTGGCGTATAGAAAATTATTTGTGGGTGAGTTTTCATTAATTACCACCACCTCCAACATCGTAAACACAACCAAAACCACCATATGATTAAATGTACACCATAAGAACGAGTAGAATAATAGGGAACTAATCATACAATAATTACATTTTGTCATCACTTCTTTTAATACACTCAGTCGCACTCATCAAGACAACAGAAATTGTATAAAACCCAAACATAGTAAAAATGTTAAGCCTTATTATGTTCCGAACGTGAACTAAATAAGTTAAAATGTAATAGTAGAGATAGGTACTACTAAATAGTAAATACGGACAGTTTCCTATAATAGAGAAAATAGAACTTAGAGAAGTATATAATAATATAACAATCACTGTTTGTAAGTTATATCATAAACCATGGCTAGAAGTATCAATATAAGTGTATTATAATCTACAGGGGGTGTAGGGTCACCAAATGGCGACCCGCGTACCAGTTTTGGCCAGTGGACGAACTTTAACTGCGGCCCGCAGACAGTAAATTAATTTTTAAAACTATTTCATTTATTTTTATGGTAAATTAAATGATATTTGCATTAATTTTAATTTAATAATTTTATTTCACTTTTACTTCATCACGTAGGTGTACACAATTTTGGCAGGTACCGAAAACTTCCTAAATTCCTAATTAGGACTTCCGCAAAAATATTAATTTGTAATTCCCGACAAACACTCTTATATGGATCGTTTGGTAAGTTAATGTATTAACATTGGTAAAAAAATGACGACAAGGCACAAGAAAAAATGAGTATTGACATTATTATAAGACAAGTTCGCGCGTCTGTGTCTCACAGTGCACTTGTTGTATAGGTACAGACGCACACAAAACACATAATATATTGTATGTATACCTTGACCGTAAAAGCGCGTGTGCAGCGACGAGTGCACATTATATAGTGTAGTGCAGCAGTGTACACGGATGTTGTTTCGCGTTTGTCATTCGTATTGGCGACTAATTGTTTGGTCCACGACGGCAGCCGGAGCTGCTCCAACACGGTCCGTCCATATTATATTATAGTCGGTCTACCCGTGCGGATCGGCACGGCGGTAGTCGCATGATTTATAGCCGTCGATTGCGATATTAATTCCAGTCGGCGGCGGCGGCTGCCCACGCCCGGCGGCCGGCCCCGTTACTCCAGAAAAGAAAGAGAAGAAGGAAGGAAAAAAAAGAAACAAGAATCCGGCAACACATTAATAAACCACGCACTATAGGTACATACATACATATATAATATTATAATAATAATATGTAGCTGCTGCTGGCCGGTATGTCAGTATATTATATTATATATATTATTATGCGCTTGTGTGCGCGCGTGTGTTTATACATGCTGCTGATACTGTACAGGTACAACAGGTAGGTACGCGTATTGGTAATATATACACGACTACTATTACGAGTACCTACGTGTATGAGTTTCGTTGCATAAAATCCAAATGCTTGTCGTTGTACCTACTGCACATATAGACTACACAATATCTACCTGCAGAGCGTGGTGCGTGCGCGTAAAGGTACACGGCTGCGGCAGAAGTGCAGTGCAGTATACATGATAAAATAAAAATAATAATGTATAACAATAATTTAAGTATACAGGGAGATAAACCAATCATGCTCACCCCCGTTTTTTTTTTTTATTTAACGAATTCACTGGCATTCAAAATTTTTAATTTTTAAATATGCGTATAAACACCATATTTCCAATGAATACTTTGATTTTTTATTAATTCAAAATTCGAACGAATAGGTAGGTAATTATTGTCGGTGTACTGCACATGGACTATACATATCTACTTGAATTAATGTGTGCGCTTAAAGGTGTAGTAATATGGCTCCAGCAGTGTGCATTATATATTATAATAATAATATATAAGTATGTATACAGGGAGATAAACCGAGAATGCTCACTTACGTTTTTTGATTTAATAACGAATTCATGAAAATTCTGTTTTTTGGAATTCTTAAATATATAGATACCTAACATCGTGATTTCAAATTCTTGAGATTCTTTGTTTAGTTATTTTTAACTACTTAAGAAGTGGACATACAAACTTCTGTTTAAAATGAACCCCCTCCTCTTTTACTGTACATCATTGAGTTAATAATTTATTTGAATTTTTAATGTTCCTATTAATGGATTTATTACTTAAATCTTCAACTCACAATAGTCCCCTTATCATTCAAACCCATCATTATGGACCTATTATAGTATTATCCTTAGTACCTACCTACACAAAATTAAATTACTCAAAAACTAATATTTCAAATTTAGATTTTGATACGTCAACATTTTAGAAAAATGATCCACTAAATAATTTACAGTGGAAAAGAAGAAGGGTTCACATTTGAAAAACAGAAGTATGTACCTACAGGACATTCCTTAAATGGTACAAAAAACCTCAAGAATATGAAAATATGGTATTTAAGTAAGTATATTTAAAAATTCTAAATATGAGAAAAGTAATTAGTAAGCATGCTTGATGAATCACTCCGTATAGTAAAATAATATAACATAATATCCTCCTTCGGCGGGTGAAGTAACACTTGCGCCAATATCGTTTCGTTTGGCGCAACGACAACTGCACAAAAATGTACACGGATTTTTACTTACATGTAATAGTAATAATAATAATAACAATACACTCTAGGCCAGTGTTTCTGTACGTGATTGATGGGAGAGCGTGATAAAAGAAGTCTGATTGCAAATACCACTTAACCAAAAAAAAAAATAATCAACATGATTTTGTATAAAGTTTAATAAAAATGCACAGAAAGTTGAGACTTTGAGAGAGTTCCATTTGTTCAAACCATCTATCATTATATAGTTTTCTTTATTGCGTTAAAGTCTATGCCCTATGGTCAAATAATTAAACATAAATACTATGCATAGCCGAGTGTGCTAATCGGTGTACCTCTTACTTCTTCAAAATAGTATAAGATAAAAAAAAACATTAATAAAAACTAGTAACTAAGCGTATTTCAGTTAACGTTTACGTTTCGTATAATATAAACTAATAGAAGATCAATTGAAATTAAATTTTCAATAGTTTACGTTTATTAATAAACATTAATAAAAGTTTACAGGACTCACAAATCCCTCGTGGTTTTTGGATCGCACTTATAGGTAACAATGAATAGAATACAAATATCAACGCAGACATGAATGATATATTATTAGTTTATGTATTATTCAGAAAGTAATAAACATTTTTTTTAAATATTCATTTAACTTTTTCAGCTTGCAAACGAATCGTAGAGGTCCCCAAACCTATATTAATATATTTCAGAATTTTATCTTAATCATTTAAAAAATCTTGTGCAAAGATTCTGAGTTAATGGAAAACAATAATTATTGTTAACGATCTGTTTTTGATAGTTTGCATACGTGTGTTTTTACCTTAATTCAGAACGCTTTCAAATGATTTATCGTAAATCAATCACAAAAAATAATATTCATACACAATCTAAGAGAAGATGAACAAAAAAAAAAATAATAAAAACTATTTGATATAAAATCATTTGTATTTCATTCATCTCCTGGAATAGACCACGTTTAGCATTTAATGTATAATAGAACACTCTGATATAATGTATGCGATACTATATTTGTTGAGGTGTTTGTACATCAGAGGTAAACGAATGTATTTTGATACGCTCGCAGTATTTAAATTACGTCCAAGGCACGTGTTCAAAACATATTATAACAAGTCCAAGGCTTTCGACCATCGATACATATTTAGTCCGTAATTAACTATGTAGGTAACGCGTACCTACCTATAATACAATCGCTTTGATGTGCTATTCAACTAAAACCGTTTGAAATATTATTGAGTAACTTTCGGGAAGTGTGTTCAAAAGCACAATTAAACGATATTTAGATTACATTCCTAGGTAGTTATTATAATGAAGGGAATTACGAAATTGGCAGAGCATCCTGCAGTACTACCACGCGGTGTCTATCTTAAAGTGTGTGTTTTTTATTTAACGGCCTATCCGATATACTTTATCGTTTAAAATACCTCTCTTTTACGAGACACGTTTAAGCTTTGACGTGGTGCGCGCAATGTGCGTATTAACTTTTTCGCGTTTGTGCGTACTGCTGAACGTAAAATAATAATAATAATATTATGTTCTCCCGTAACGTACCTATGTATTTAAGACGAATGGCGATAGGTGATGGGTTATTAAAAAATTATGCGGTTTCCGGTGTCGGCGGAGTCAACGGTGTCGTTAAAATGCTCTCGGACGTTTATGGATTCCGAGAACGAAGTGGTGGACGGACAGCGAACAACCGTAGTCTCGCGCACACGCACACGTGGCGGCGGGTCCGCTGATGATTTAAGTCCCACTTTGCCGGGTCGGTGGCGAAAAATCGTTTAAGAGTAGGTCAGTGTGTGGAGAGGTGTGCCCCAGAATAACATTATAACGGATCATTTATGCAAAAATATATTATAATATATAATATTGTCATTCGTTTCATTACATCGCTTATAATAATAATAGTAACATTATACATTATAATGGTGTAATGTTATGTGTGTCATTCAGTTGGACCGCGATGTCCGCATTTATAACATTGTTGTGTTATTAGTATTGTGTTTTGCAAAGTCAATACGTTATAGACAACCCGGCCCACGTCCTGACATCGTCAAATCATCACGGCACAGGGTTAGGTTAAGTTAGGGATGATTCGATTTGAAAATCAATGTAAAAATAAAATAAATACAAATAGGACAGTACCGTTGAATTGGCGATACGCGTTCATCATTTGCATATAATATACATCGGATGACAGAGTTGGGGTGTGATAGGATTCTAGTAGTGTCATCGTCATTTTTTACAAAAATCGACAACGTTAAAAAATGCACATGCACTTACTGCAACTGCAGTTTTCGTTACAATCTATTCGCGAATCGATGAAAATAAGTCGAACTCGTGGCCAAAGGGTAAATACTATGCCTATAATGTACTATAATGTAATGTATGATGTACGTATTGGGTTTATAATTCACAATAGTTGTAAAAACCCAAACCGGGCAAAATATTATAACGTGCAAGTATAATATTTCTTTTCAAACGTTTCACGAGTTACAATGTTGTACCTATATAATATATCCGGTAATCGATCAAGTTTTATGCGTTGAAGCGTATTCGAGTATAATCGCTTTCTACACGCATGTGTTTCGAATGACCGAACACCAAACAAAAAGCTCGTCACGATAACACTATATTATGGACAAACACTGCGCATCGATGGTCGTTTTAAAACGAAATAATATTATCTCCAGCGAGAATTAACAGATTTTTGTGTTACATAATAATAATATGCCTATAAGGTATACTTCTATATAGACTTTTATTATACTATAATACCATAATATTATGTGATAAATTCATCGCACACAACAAAATATATTTAATTTTATTTATTCATATTTATATTATTATATTATTATAAACATTTAACGGCACATGGTCACAACTTTTTTTACAGTCGTAATCCTTTGCGTTTAAGACGAATAAACCCGTACTGCGTAAATTTAATAGAATAATAATTATTATGAAGATTGACATCGTTTTGGCATATTTAGTTCCTAAGAATTCATATTTATTGCAACGCAGTCCATTACACATTACGAACCCGTCGTTAAACAAATCAGTTTTATAGTGAATTTTTAAACGTATAATAATCAAAACACATAAATTGCAAGCTTAATACGTCCTATTCAGTTTGTACGGTTGAAAAATAATATTTTGCATGTGCACAAATCATAATATTATATTCAGCTAAATAATGTAAATTATTATTTTTTAAATCTCATAGAATAAGTCAAGTGCTCAAGTCGCAGGTTATTATCACCATAATATATTATAATATATACCTACTAACATTTTAATGTTGTTTTCAATTATTGAAATATAAAAACATTAGTAAATCATATTTAATTAACATTTTACGATTATACCACCGTAGTAATAACGTCTAACGGTTATATCATAATAAGGAGGATTGATAATATTATTGAATATAACACGGACAAATATATGTTCGCCACCATCACGAGTTTACGTATAAATGTATATTATAATATACAAGCTTATAATGTTACGTGTAGCCTAGTCACTGTCTGGGCAAAGCTAGAGGACACTTTATTTTAAATATTATTTTTTATATGAGACATATATAATATTTAAGCCTCGATAATATATTGAAAGTCATGGACATAATTGAAGAACAAGACCTTACAATACTAGTTTGAATAACACCATAAATTAATTTATGTAAATTTTCTTGGAAAAACGTGACAAATATAATAATGAATGCAGTTCTCGATAATTTCAAATTCTATATGCCATGAAAACAAAATTAATGACATTTATTTGGTGACGTTTAAAACGAAACGAGTACAGGTGCCTATATACATTTGCCCGTTTGGGCATAAATTCTTTGTGCATTTTTTAAGCATTAATTTCCTGATTACACGATGGCGGATGATTTACGTAATCGATTTAAATGAATTTACGCATCGAGCTCAAGCGGTGTCTTCACATATTATTATATAATGGTGACTATGAGCGAACTCGAAAAAAAACATTGGCAACAAAATATTCATCAATTTTTCTGGACACGAATTACTCTGCGTTCGTACAAAAAAAAAAAAGAAAAAGAAAAACCATAATTTTAATCCGGTAGATATTATTATATATTTTTTTTATTATTTTTCATACATACGTTATATTATAAGATACGCGCGGTGCTGCTAATGCACTATTCGTGCGTTGACGAGATGGGGAAAAATATAATAAACGTAGTAATTTTCTGTTTTATACGCATTGTTACAGGGTGACCACCGGATCGGAATCTCCGACACCCGAGCACGTAATGGCGTCTGAATTGACCTCTGATAAAAAAATAATAATAAAATACAATAATAGTAATAAAAAAACGATAATAACATTGTCTTGTCACCTCAATTGTAGTCACGTCGTCAGCACACCGAAGACGTACGGCAGAGGTTACTCCAATATACGACGGCGGTGTTGGCGATGCCGATTTTGTAGAAATACTATTTATTTTTTTTTAAGTCTTCGAAATTATTCTACTGTTGAGCAATGAGCAACCCATCGAAACAACAAAATTATGTCACCAAGAAGAAAATAATGAAATTTCACCACGTTAAGTAGCTACAATAAAATATCGCATACACAAAACGTATTATAGAAATCTACCTATTGCCTAAACAAAATAATATAATATTGTTAAGTGTAACTATTAGACTATTATTATTTACCTATATACTAAATATTTGTAAAACCATTTCTTAATATTACATAAGTTGTAATGTAAATAACAAAAATTAGGTAGGTAATAAAAATAAAAATATAATGATTGAAAATACACTTTATCACTGAGTCACGAGTCTTATCGTGGAATTGCACAGATAAATGAGTAGGTATAATATATTGGATAACATATAATACGGAATATATATACGCATGCTTTTTTTGCTTTGGGATAACGGAAATATAACATATAACATTTGTAAAGGTTCAAATTTCGGAAGTACATAATATATATAATATATATCGAATGAAATTGTCAAATATGTACAATGCCGTATAAAATAAAGAAGATAGCTGAAACTACTTATCTTATAAACTACAATTGTAAGCAGCAATATATAATAGTTGCTATTGTTGTTTTTTTTCATCCAAAAGAATGGGCAGTTGGTGCCGACCAATGTGACTAATATTGCTGTTAATGTGTTTGCTATTTGCATTTTAGTAAAATCGAATTCAATTAAATCGTATATTAAACCAAAATATATACATTGGGATTTATTTTCTTTGATGAGCGTCCGCACTAATCGACAAATAATGATATCGTTATTTATGTTAAATCGTATCAAACGCAGAAAGAAAACCAATACTTTTTATTGCCTACAATAATATACTCAGTACTACGTTAAACGTTCTAAGCGGAGTTTAAAATAAGCAACGTATCGAGTGCCAACGCTGTGTTTCATAAATTTATATTAATTTATTTTACTTTTATGCCTTAAAACATGTCAAACGAACGAAATGAATTATCAATTCAAGCGAAAAAAGAACTGTTAATTTGTTATGACGTCGCCCAACTTTCAAACCTTTCTCAACATAGAGCTGCCTCAATTTTGAATATTTCGGTGGTGACATTAAGAAGACTGTTGAAAAACCGTATAGAAATTGAAGAACACCGAATCTTAAAAACTGGGAGAAAAAAATCTCGTCGTCATTACCTACGAGAAAAACGAGAAAATGCCAAGCTACTAATTGACATAGAGGAGAGCATGGTCCGATGGTTCGAATACGCGAGTTCTTTAAGCGTACGGGTGAGTAAAATGATTTTACTAGACAAGGCCAGAAGTTTGGCTGCAGTACTTGGAGTTGAAAATTTTTCACCTAATAATAAATGGATAGAGCAATGGAAAAACAAGTACAATATTTCTGATAAAAGAGTTCAACTGGTCACCGACCAAAATAAAAGTGCAAATTTTCTAGCAACTAACTGCGGCCTAATAAAATCTGTCAAAAACTTTTTCGAAAATGTCATGTCTAATTACGACGCTAATGACGTATATAGTTTATTCGAGATCGGCCTCTACTATCGTGACCTTCCAAATTCAAATTGTGAGTTCAAAGGACCTCCGGATAATAGGGAATGTCAAAAATGTATACACAGACTTAGCGTTATATTTGCGTCCAATATAACAGGAACCAATAAAATGTGCCCCAGAATTATAGATAATATACACATTCCACGATATTTGCAAGACGTAAAAACGTTATCTGTACATTTTCAAGCCAGTTACAATACGTGGATGACGAGTTGTTATGTGTCGATTTTAAAACGGTTGGACGAAGAGTTATCGGGAAGAAAAATTTTGGTCATCATTGACAATGTGATGGTAGATTTACAAATAGAACTGCAAAACATCGAAATCAAATATTTGCCGAGTAGCATGGTATCCGTCCACCCTCTTCGACAGAATATTATGCGCATTGAAAAAACATATGAATATTATCTAAAACAAACGAAATCTGCAACAGCTATTAACACAGTGAACCCCGAAAAATTTCCGGCTTCTTACAATACTGCACAAATCTCAGTCTCGGATTCCATTCATATGATTTTCAATGTTTGGGAAAACATGTCACCTGCACTAATCCGAAATTGTTTTCGGAAAGTTGGTTTTATAAAAACCAAAACCGAGGAAATTAATGAAAATGTGTATTTAAATTTCAAACATTGGATTTATAACTACCGAAATTATTTGTGGATAATTTTCAATCAGTTACAGAGTGAAAAAAACCAAATTATTTCTACTCAAAATAATCTACGAAAATCAAGAGTTCAATTATATACCACAAATAATAATTATTACGAATATTTAAGGTTATTATCAAAACATTCATCCATCGACGAGAATGTACCAAACTACTATCGACAAGATAAATATAACTAACGAAACTTTTCAAACACATGGAATCAACTTTAACCAGAAGGTACTCGACTATAAAACTAATTCAATTTATAAAATAAAATAAATTTTCTAATTTTTAATCATTTTATATTCTAGGACACGACAAATAAGGACAAATTCGCAATACGTAAAGTATGAAATAATAATAAACACCAACCTATAAAAAGTGATGAGTCTAAACTAGGTATTAAAGAAATACTTTAACTATAACTTGCTTTATTACCCTGCTAATTGTAATTATATTTTTTTTCGTACTTTCCGATTGTTATATTGTTATTTTTTTAACATTATAATCATACTTTATTATACAAATTATTTTTTCACAAAATTTATTTGATGAAATCGATTCGTTATACGTTCACATTGGTCACATACATTCTCAAATTAAGTATATATATAGGTATATAATATATATATTCATTATGGCTCACTTAAAATTTAGTTCTGGGTATTTAGTATTTAACTTAGTAGTTTTACGAATTAATGAACATCCATTGTACATGTTAATCATCCCTAAATATCTACCAGATGGTATTAACAAATTGTTTTAGTTTTTCTTCATATTTATCATTAATTAATATCATTTTATGAGTAAATATTATGTCCCACATAAAATAATTTATTATTTTATAATATATCTAAAATATATTAATACCTATATTATTTATAATATATTTCTAAAATAATAACTAAACAAATGGTCATGTTCATTATTATTTTTTTATTTTTTAATGTCGTTTTTGTACGTTATTTTTTTTTATTTGAATACATATGGAAATTAAGTATTCATAAATGTATGTAAGTACTTGGAACTATTTCAAAAAAACAAAGTACCTATAGAAAGAGGTTATTGAAGAATAAAAGCAGACAATACAGTTGGTACCTTCACGTAAACCTCTCCGTATTATACACATTTACGTAAATATAGGATACTTGATAATCAAAGATTTAGAAATTTAGTAGGTAATTCAAGTATTTATATTGTTTTATCTTATAAAATAATGCAACACAGTAAATTAATTTGGAAATAAATTATTTTATTATCAAAAATTAAAATAAGCAAGACCAATACATAGATCATAAGAAGGCTCACACAGACAAATAATTACGGCTTGTGATCACGATTCTGTTACACCTAATGACCACTTTTTCACATTACTCATAACTCACACTATTACAATTATTATGACGTATAATTTATTATTACCTAAATGATTATTATTTTTCACCACTGGTAAAAAATAATGTGCCTAGTGCCTACAATGTTTTTAACACGCTTAAAGTATAAGTCATTCATTATTTATATTATTTAATATATATTCGACCTGTAAAGCTGGTTATGGTAGCCATGAGAAATATATGCGCAAATCTATTTTTTAATTCGAGTTTTGAAAAAGCACACCTAAAAATCTAAAATTAATTTATATACATTTTTAACTCTCATTCATACGTTATCAGATTTTAATAAAAGATACAGGGGAGTTATTAAAATGTTGATTACTATATCGAATGAAAGCAGAGTATGTGTATAGTATGTACATCTGTTTTATTATACGATATAGTATTTATAAATTATATAAGACGTGTCATATTATGTGTATAGATTAAACATATAATTAATATATTCAGAATGTCCAACTATGCAGTTTGGATCAGTGTCCCTACCAAACATCAATACTTAACATATTTCCAAACAATTTGTTTTGAACGTAAGTATCTAAAATCCTAATTGTATAATAATAAATCACTAAGTTTTTAAGCAAACGCTACCCATGCATTTGTTGTCTACGTCTTACACACGTAGGACATACCTACCAAATGTTCATTCGCTTGCTTCAATAGTTTGCTGTTAGTTTTGATGTTAGAGTAAATTAACATATTATCAAACTATTAGGTAAGAACATTTGTCTGTGCTTAAGCATCGGCGATTTTTAATATTTTAATTTTAAAGAAAGATATGAGCATTTTTAATTTGTAATATTTTACACAGCCATATCTTGCTTGAAAATTAAAATATTGAAAAATCACCAACGCTTAAGCAGAGATAATGTGTTTTGAATTCTTACCTAAACATTTTATAATGGGTCAATTCACTCCAGTATCAAAACTAACAGCACACTGTATAATGCATGGACATTTACTAAATCAAAATAAATGTATTTTTCAAATTAAAAATGAAGCAACAAATTTATTGGTTGTATTTTTTTTATTTACCTTTACAGTTAACTTTTATTTTAGTCAACAGAAATTAACAGTCCTACTTGATAAATGATGGGAAATTGGAGCTAATAATTGATGCTCATAAATAGTATTTTCTGGGTTTTCTAATTTTTGCAAGAAAATATAGTACAAATACATCAGACATTGTAATGATAAGCAAATGTGTGAACTATAATAGTTTAATAATTATTAATTTTTAAATAATTTGAAATTTCGGATACATTCAAGGTATAGTATGTAGGATTATATATTATAGTGCAACATTTATAAGTTCTTATAAAAAGTGAAAATTATAATTGCACTGTTGAGTTGTACCTACCTTTTGAAAAAATTGAAGGCAATAATATTAAATAAGTTAACATAACCAATAAAAATAATTATAAAGATCAACAAACTTAATATTCCGTTTCTATGTTTAAATATACAAAACTAATTTAATAAATTATATTGATCCACTAATACTAAAAGAATTAACAGATCCAAATTTAAGGAAAAAAAATCAAGTGAGAAAAAAGTTATTGATTAATTTACTATACTTGGTAAGTTTACCGGTACCTATAATTTGAATGTGTTTGGGTTACATGCCTAGCAGCTATTATACCTATTGTACCTAAATTCATATATAATGTAAAAGATGTAATAACACCTTTAGGGTATATTATAATAAATAATTACAGGATATAAGGTCCATAATATATTCGTGGAATTACTCGTTCCCAGAAAAGTGTAAATCAAAATTTGATCGACACATTTTTATATACAATCCAAAATTTATCTCGCATTCACCTTGCACGATTTTAATACTATTTCTATTCACGAAGATTCATTTATTAAAATGTCTTGAATATAAAAATAAAAATTGTTTAATAATTTATTATTTTATACTGGTTATATGGCTTATGATAAATTGTAATTTATTCACATGCAATAACTAATATAGTACCGACAAAATATAAACTGTTTTTGCATTTATTATTGCAACCGTGTTGTTTCTGAAATATTTAGGGTGTTTTTTAGGTGTAACCTAATTTTGTTAAAAAAAAAAAAAACATAATACAATTTCCTAAGCTATAAGAACACAACAAAAATATTTGTATAATGTATATAAAAAAAATAACGTTTCTCGCATATTATGGTGGACTAAAATCTTGGTGACCACTTTTAACTTTTAAAAGACTAAAAAATAAATCCACTACCTATCAGAAACATCACATTTCAAAACAGAGTTAATTGTACGGTTAGTTTGATTTTTTTTTAGGGCACATAATATTCTATCACTTGTAGATTGTAGTGCATCATACCAATACGTTATAATTGCGTTTGTTGCTATAAAGACCTTTTTAAGTCTACATCGCGGTTTGTTGTCTTTGACATGTTATACTAGATGTATAGATGTATGTAACTCCATCCACACGTAAAATAAACCTTATCATTGACATAACATTGTGTAAACCATAATTATTTTTCATTTCAGTGTCGTTATTTCTATACATATAAACACTGCGTGGACATAGTACTATATTGTAGACTTTACAATCGATTAATATCAGCGTAGTATTATGTGTGTACATAGGTAGTGACTCTATAGTACATTATTGGAAATCTGAAGGTGATTTCATCGGGTCAGTGGGACGATCGCCGTTCGGTTCTATTTCATATTATATTATTGTGTCGTTAGCATCGAATTTTTGCAATACAACATCGTACCTAGGTGTGTATATATATATATATATATCACAAATAGTTCTACTCGTCAATATTCAGTAATGCTGTAGTCGGCGGCTTATACGCGACTTATGTTTCAAATATAATTGCAACAGTGTCAATTGCGGCTGCAAGAAATTACTGCGAACTTTGGCGGGGGCACTGCTGCAGCATTGTAAGCATTCGCAATGTGAACAACGTTCATATCACACTCTGGAAACAGTCGATTACAATTAAGTCATGGCAGGGGACAAGATAATAATATAACAGCCGGTGTTGTATACATACGGCTATGCAAGGGATAGGTACCAATAAATACAGAGTAATTCACCAAGCATGCTCACCTCACTTTTTTTTCTTCGATAATGCAGTTATATTCAAAATCCGAATTTTGTATTTTCAAGACAAACTTTATTTTCAAATTCACATGATTTTTTTTTACTACTCATTACTCAAGGAGTGCCTGGTAAAAATACAAACTATTTCAAATGAGAACAACCCCTTCTCTACTACAAATTATCAAGCAGATCATTTTCCTGAATATTTTAACGAATTTATTTAACTTTATGTAGGTACTGAGAGAATAATAGGTTCTTGACGTCGAGAAGGTATGGGGGCTTTGTTGATTTGAAAAATTTGGTAATCAATATTAAACTAACTAAATGTACAGAAAATATACTAGATCCAATAGTAGTAGGTATACTTAGTTAAATCTATTTTATATTTTTATAACACTATGTCTTAGGACTAATATCCTTAGCATAAATATTTTCATAACTGGCAAATTACTCGTTCGAATATTGATCAGGGAACTGCATCGACCTTTTTCAATAAATTATCCATTAAATAACTTACAATAAAAAATTGGGTTCTCGTTTGAAAAGCAGAAGTTTGTATAGCCACAAGACACGCCTTGTAACACCTACAAAATATTCTCAAAATGTTCAAACATTAAATTGGTCTTAAATACTTAAAAAATTGAAAAAAAATCAGAACTCCAATTAATTCAATTTGAAAGAAAGGAAAACACGGGGGCGATCGTCATCGGTCGTGATTCACCGTGTATTCTACATAGAAGAGCACGCGTAAACAACAATAATAATAAAATGGCGATCGCTCGCGCGCACAAGAGATCGTTGGAAGCGACGAGGACGCAGTCGATCCCGTTAAAACTCGAATAAAAATGTGTGTGTGTGTGTGTGAGCAACTGGTTTTGCGTTTTCGGAGGGCGGTCAGACGTTTTATATTATTATTTCTCATGAAACGTCTCCGGCGGAATGTTGGGTGGTACGCGCGCGCGGTTTCGCGGTCCGAAGCCGCCGGCGAAAAAAGCGATAATTGAACGCACCCGCGCCGGTTAACGCGGCGGCGGCTCGGCGGTAGCACCAAATCGCAGTAGACATATATACGATATTACATATATTATATTATGTGTATTAACAGTCGGCCAATTAACTCGGGGGCCACTAGGTTTATAAGTCGTACATGCTGTATGTATGCATAATATAATATATATTATAGAAATTTCGTTTTTTATATTTTTTAATGAGTTCCATTACCATATCTCCGAGCGATCTATATTATAATTTAGTAATAATATTGTGTATATGGTGTTGTACACACGCGCTCCCGGGTTGACACAATACCACATACGTATATAATAACATCATACCTGCAGTCGAAAGTATATACCACGCAATATATACCTACCTACTATTATTATTATTATTATCATATATGTGATATAATTATTTTCAAAAATCGTTTATATACACGTGGTTAATAATATTTTTGACGTCCATTGGGCCTCCGCAAGCCGCCGCCGGCGTTCCAGACAGAATTGATTATTGTAATTTTTCTTTCTGCACTGCTTTACCCGAATTTATTATTACCTATCGTAAAATACAGTAGCTATCTTATAGATGCAGCCAATCGTGATAAAAACAAAAAAAAAAAAGTGGTCGATTTAATATGTCGTCTGTGCCCGATATTAAAATACATATTACTATATATGAGTGTTATTTAATCATTCACTAAATATTATGCATAACATTACTATTTACCAATACAATAATACTATATAGTAGGTATTATATTTAAAGTTAAAGGAAACAGTAAATATTTTCACGGAATGTCTACCAATTTTATCCCGATTTATTTTACGTGACGGAAGAAATTATTATGTTACATATTTAAAAAAAAAAGAATCAAATTCTTGAGACTTACAGAGGTTAGAATATTGCACACAAAAACATTTTTTTTAAACAATAAAGTGGGTAAGTTTAGTTTTTACACAATCTATGCATTTTGCAAATTTAACGACTATCAAGAATGTATCTATGCAGTATTTTTAATCTATATAATATAATAGATGCCTAATAGGTGAGAAACCCTATAGAATGTAATTTATAAACGAAATTGTTTATTTTATTGTTAGTGATACTAAAAAGTTAAATAATTCTCTTTTTTGTTCAGGATAAACTCTGATACAGATTGATCGTTTTGGTTTGATTCTTTTTTTTTTTGTGTTTATAATATTGTCTTGCATTAAAAATATTATGAAATACAATTTTAGGAAAATACCCCGTAAAAGTAGGAAATCTGGATGTCAAAAATATAATAGCGACACCTTCTGTCCAACAAAGTATATTATACTAAATAATAATATATTTTGTTTTTTATAAGGTTGCAAAATATAAAATAGTTACTATGATTGAAAACAATTTAAGACTGGCATTTTACATTTGGGACTAATTTGGTATTGTGTTACATTTATTTTTACACATTGCCTTCCAGGGTGGCTGAGTTGCACTTACTGCAGCAAGTTACACCCAAAGACTTGAACAATCAACATTTTTTTAAGAATTGTCAGTTTTTACGGTCAACGAAGTAATTCAGTTAGTTATATAATATGAAAAACTATAATTATTCCTTTAGCTTCGGACACTCTGTATTATGAAGAATGCATGTTGATGATATTTAAAATATGAACTCATTGTAGTATACAAGATTAATATTTTAATATGAACATCTCATAATCCGTACATAATTTTAATTAATATAGATTAGAACGAATAACGAATATTTACTAATTTAAAATACTGGGGTATTAGAAGATACAGTATTATCCATAATTGGAAACATCCTTTAATTATAAATAAGTATAAGTCCGTGAGTATAATCGTAACAATTCTCGTAATCTTTAATACATAATTATATACAAAATGAACAAATAGATTACATTAATACTTAAATAAAAAAAGCAACAAGCCTGCAAGTGGCATTTTGTTTCAGCAAAATTTAATTTTCGAACTATTTAAAATTATTAAACTGGTATAATATTACTATATAGTAAGTATTTATTTTAACATGTTGGTTGATTTAATAGAACAATAGTATACACTAACCTGATATTATAAACTGCACAGCTAATGGAAATGCATACAAAATGAAATGTACATATTTACTGTTTTGTGTAATTCAGTAAACAAAATTCAACTTAGTGTATTTTTAATAGAACAATATCTATTAAGTGTGATAATGTAATTATTGCCGTTATCATCACATGATATTAGAAAATTATATTCTATGAATAATAATATAATATATTATCATCACAGTAAAATTTAAAATTTAAATGTATTAGTTGTTCAAATTCAGTAAAAATCTATGTCTACACGTAATGTAATATTATTTGATGTACCTATAATAATACAACGACTATATTAACCTACACACATAAACACACACACACAGGCTCACACGCACACACATGTACCTATTCATATTATTATATACCTCTTATTTAATCAAATAGTTTGGTTTCGTCAGAAGAGTAGTAGCTAAAAACTCTCTGTGTGAACATCGAAAAGTGGTTTTTATGTATCCGCAGGGTATCATTCGTTCCTGTCTGTCTACTCAGAACTGATTGGATACACTAAATGCACATAAATTATTTTTAAACTAAAATATAATCATAACTATGAGAAAAATTAAAAAAATTTCAATTTTTTAATAGATTTAAACCGTTAATATTATAGTTGGTATAACATGGTATATTGTTAGAATATTATAATCAACAAATAAACATGCACACAGGCACTTATTTAGTTAAACCTATACGTATTAAAATATCTATATACATCGAATACATCGAATAAATCGAATGTATTCATACGGAAAGTAGATGTTTATATAATATTACGTCATAGGTACATTGATAATACAATATTATCTTCTAGAATAATTGTCAAGTATAAATCAAAACAGAAATAACAAAAAAATGTTGTCTGGAAACGAGTTGAGTTAGAAAATAACGTTATATGCATCCCCCCCCCCCAAAAAAAAAAAAAAAAATTAATACGCAGTATGAAATTGTCTGGTCAATTATATTATACAGCATAAAATATAAATGCTAGTTACCGAACACATTTTACTTTATATTATTGAAATAAGTGTTTTATTATTCATTGTATCATACGAGACACCTCGTTAATAATGCACGTTTAAAGTAAATAAATGTGTAATGTTCTAATTATTTCACTTAAGTCGGCAAAATCTACATGTGCAGACATATACAGCCACTCTGGTATACGGCCACAGAGTGTTTGAAAGTTAATATTGAGATATGTAAATTGAGGAATTTAAATATTATATACTGTGAATTTATTGTTTGTATTTTACGATATAGCTGTTTACGTTAAGGTTTTAATGCTGTTTGCGGATTCAGTACTAATAGTGCATTTTAAATTCAACGATGACCACATTAATTTCCGAATACAATTAGTGACAACTATATGAACACAACACAACTCAAAATCGTTATTAAAGCATACCTAATAATATTTAAATAAAGACACGCACTCTGGAAGCCATGATATAAAATCGAAAAAAGTCTCACAAAAAGAGAAAATTAAAAACATGGATACAGGTGCAGCTTGATGCAGCCATCAGTTTAGTATTTCACCAAAAATATTTTTAATAATTTCAAATCAAAAATTAAGATATTCTATTATATATTATAAGGTATAACAACGTGTTTTTAACGATGATGCATCTACATAACTTTTGACTACACGTAAAATACCTTGACAAATAAAAATTTTTTTAAAAAAAAGGTAAATTTGGCGATCGTAAAGTATATATACCGTAACTGCAGATAGACTATACTGCATATTAATGCATGTTCAGCAATATGCAACCAAATAGTTACGTTTAGGCTGTAAAACAAAATGGTAAGGTTGTGTATTATTATTCTAAATGTGTGTTATGGAATTACACGTTTTCCTATGCGCATAAGGTGCTCATAACATTCTGTAATCGATAATCTATTAACAAAAGGTACAACTCGAGATTTCATTCTGCACATATTTTCCGGAACGAATTAAAACTTTCTTCTCTTTCTATATTTATTATTTATAATATCCGTAGGCTATACATAATTCATTGATCTTAAGTAACTACTTTAAATTAACCCTACAAAATCCTTGAATGTGAATATGATTCCGTCATATCTACAAAGAAAACAGCAGTGTTGAAAATTTTTGAGCGAAAATTTAATATCATGATATTTACATATGATGTCCTATATAACCTCCAAAGTAGGTATGTAAATAAAAATACTGAAATTCTAAATATCGCAACCCAGAAACTGCAGATAAAAAATAATTTTCAACTGCACAATGGATAATTTCCCGTATATTCTTTCACTATTTTTTTTTTTACTAAATAATTTAATTTAAAAAATGATTTATAAAAACGTGTATACAAGACGATGATTTATAATAGTATATAATTAAGGTGTCGAAGCGATTAATCAATTTGGTTTGACAAGATTGAATTGGTACACCTTTGAACTGCAGCGATTTTCTGAGATTATTGTCGAGATCATAGACATGAGCCCGAATTTAGTATTAACTCTACAGCCAGCACTATCATCGTGTGTAATAAAGACGATGATTATACATCGTACAGTATTGTAATTTATAATAATAATAATAGTAAATTGCGCTGACTGCGTTTTCGACTAGGTTTACATCACGCCTTGTCGCATTCATGTATTATATTATTATTATATTATAATATACGAAAAAAAACGAAACGCATTCGCCGCGGACGTTAAGCCCAAAATGTTGCGGAAAACGGTCGAAATCGCTGGTCGGCTATAAACACTACCTGGGTATAGTACGCATTATACACTATTATATCTGCCTACGTTATAATAACCGTCATCGGGCAATTTTGGGTTACGGTGCACGTCACGATCCGATTTTTTGATTAATGCCGGGACACAGCGTAGATATTATATTATTATAATGCGTACTTTGTATTATACTATTATTATTATACGTAGGTACTACACACTTCGCGCGCGTTTATCGTTATCTGCTGCCAAAGAAGTCGGTGCACCCGACGCGTCAAAAAGTAATTATTATTAACGGTAGTGCGATTTGATCATTGCCGCAGCGGCCGTCACATATTATGTGTAATAACATATATTATTATTATTGCTAGTGGTGGGCGGTAAGTTAATGGAAAAATTTAAACCGAGTCAGTCGCGAATTATATTAATTTTAAGGACCTCGAGTTAAAAGTTAATAGACAATAGTTAACGAAAAAAAAAATTCAACACGTTATATTATGATAAGAAATAAATCTCTCCATAATTATTTCCACGTGTCCACCGCCACCCCCGCTCCGCCAACAGGTGGAAATACTTTGAATTCCAAATTTTTCTCCCGTCAATAATTGGCACGTAATTAAAGCTGAATTTACACTTTGCATGAATATTCCAAAATGTTTACGTGATTAGGATATCGCAAAATTGATTTAAATTTTTTTTAAATTGGCAAATGTCGTTGGCAAAAAAAAATTGCTAATATGTATAACCATTAACCAAAACGTAATATAAAGTTTCGTGACGTTGGTAACCACTAACCAACCCTAGGTATATAAAATATGATATTGACAATAATACTTATATCAACCAACAGTAAATTGCGGAAATATACACTGATTGCGATAATAACTGTGGTCCACGGGCATTATTGACTTAGTGACATACCGTAGTCATTATACTTACATTGCCGGAATTCCCAACATTGACGGTAACATATCATATATATAATTATTAAGTAGGTACGTATAGTATTATATAGGTACATTACATACCAACATATAAGAAGTAAAATTTAGGTCACATCAAATTCACAATACAAATTATTGGTCAACGGTTTCATTTTGTGTGGTTAGGTATTTATCATTGTTTTATGAGTACTTTAACTATAGAATACTGTCCTCCACCAAAGTTTGCCTATTTTTCCCCAATCGGCAATCGTGATGTGTAGAGTAGGACTGTCGTCTAGAAGTGCACATTTGAAATGAAGTTACGAGTTAGGTACCTATCTAATCATATTACCTATATGAATATAATGTAAAATAGCACCAGAGTCAAGGCAGAATTTATACATTATCACTCGTATAATAGTTAAAAATGTACTCGATCAGTCAGATTAGCAGCATTAGTCAGCGGTCGAAGACCATCTGAGACCAAAACCTACGTATGACTCAATCACTGTATGTGTGACCGAGACACAAACTCTATACCGACAAAGAAGAATATTCCATTACTCAATCGCCGTTTTTCAATATAATTCGATATGTAACGGTATACCGTGTATACACGAGTATAGTCAATGTTAATTATTTCTTATCGAAAATATCTATTATTTACAATTAGACACAAAAAAATATTGTTGTAATCAATTGATTACATTTCGATGAAGGTTCATCACCCCATTACTACACTCATTACTTTATCAAAAACACTACTCCTAAACTTAAATCGTTTCTGAAACCATCGCCATTACACGAATCTCAAAATTATAACTTGATCTCGAACACGGAAATCAATATCAAATATATTTCAAATATATTAATATAATATATCAAATAGAATTCTAATATTTTAGAATTGAAGAAACGCATTATTTTTTCCGATTTCGTAATCTTTTACTAGTAATTTAAAAATGATTTTCATTGAATTATAACATTAGGAACCCTACTAGTACCCATTATTGGAAATTGGAATTATCGTAGTTATAATCACTAGGTACCTAATATTTAACTTCCAATAATAAGGAATAATCGAAATTCGGTCACTACTCGCGAACGTTACTTTAATATACTTCAAAGTTAAAAGTAAAAACATTGTAAGACAAAATAATACAATTTTAGTTTTAGATATAAATTTAATATCCAACCTATATTTACTACGTTTAATGTATAATGAAATAATATATAATAGCGTGTCTTGCTGCAGTTATCAAAGAATGTTCAATTCTCAAGTTATTCAATGCATAATTTAAACAAGCACATTTTCAAGGTTGATGTGTTGTTTCAATTTCACTTGATCATTATAAATGGTTAAAACCAAAACATTATATTAATTTAAAAATACAAAAGTGTTCAATTAACTGACGGAAAACCAAAAGAAATTAAAGTGAATATTGTAACAAGATTATAAAAAGAGAAACAACATTACAAATAATAGAACATGAAATATTAATTATTGTCATTAAAGGTAAATTATTATTATTAATATTATTATTTCGTATTAAACACATATTAAATATACCTACTATACTAACATAATATCAGTTGGCTGGACAAAAATATAAGGGTGGGGCTAATTGTATGTAATATTCACTGTACATTATTATAGGTGTAATATAAGAACAATATATCATATTGCGTCGAAAATAAACTAAACCATTGGGGGGAGAGGGTAATACAATATTCATCCATTCGAGTCAAGAGACTATTTTACCAATATTTTACTATTGGATCTTACACACACACACATACGTACTATAAGTGATAAGTACGAGCGGGCATTAAAGCACGATAAATTCTAAATAACGGTAGTGGAAGCATGTCAAAGAGCGTTATCCTACCACGAGGAACTGCCTCGCGGGACTGAATGACATATATAGGTGACTAATGACTATATCGACTTAAGTGCATAATCTTACCTTAACGCCGGGCACGTAGTCCTCGGGAATCACTGTGACACGTTTCGTCGGAGGTGAGACGAGAACCATTTTGCCGGAATATCGTCACACAACAGCACAACACTATTTCATATAAATTATTATAAACGCGGCGAACGGACGCTGAACGAAAACGGTTCGATATGAACACGGAGAAAACAGCCGCGGCGGTGACTGTTTTACTATAATCTATTCATATGTACAAAATATGTACCAGACCAACCGATGAAAATATCGCCGTCACCTGGTCATGCGATTATGCGAACCGTGCTAGGTCGTCCCTAGGGGATAACGAGAGTGAGTAGTACTCTTATCGATGGTAATTGAGGCCAAATGAGTATAATATACCTGCCTAAAACGAGTAATTTTTGTTTCGCGTTTAACTTATTTATATTTTTAATCAGAGTGTTTACATTATTTTGTTTAATGGTCGAAAATTCGCGAAAACGATGTGTTTATGGTTATTAGAGTTTCTAGGAAATACATAACCGCGGTAGATTTATTTTGTATATTATCGATAACCAAACAACATAACCATTTAATTTTGATGGTTACAAATGATCAGTTACCTAAAACCAAAAGTTATTAACAAAAATATAACCAATACCGCTAAAACGACTTGTTCATAAAATATAGTAACCAGGTTACACATTTTGGTTAAGCACGTAAACACGCCTATTATATCATAGTCCGTGGCGGTAACTTGTTTCTTGTTATCACAATGACACAATCAACTATCAGTTAAAATTTTTATTCGATGATTATTTTCATAACCAGTAGGTAACCACATAATTGTAAACATTTGACTTGAGTAGGATTGGATTCTACTTTCTGTTATCTGCAACATAACATAGTTATAAACATTGTGGTTAACCGCTAGGCAACCAAAAGATTCAGCCAATCACAGCGCTGATTTTTTTTTCAGTAAATCACAGTTCAATCAATTCGCCCAATTGCGAATACTCCGAGGCCGCTGTGAGGTTGGTCTGCTGACAAGAGTTTACCGACTATACCGTGGTTGAGTGAGAATAATAAAATTGATTAATATTCTCCTTGATGAACCGACGCCACCCTCAGCTCGTAATTCCTGAAAAACGGATGACGCGAGTACGCGACGCGATTCAAGTCAAAATATCTTTTACGTATTTAGACGTGATACATAAATAAACACAGTTTTTGCTCAAAGACTATTTATAAACGTAGTGGCGACATTTCAATGAAAAACTATGCGTGTTGAAGCCCCTAATTGTTCCAGTGAGTCCGCGAATGGCATAAACGATGAATGTGCTAATTTCAAAACTGGGGCGATAACCATCCCCAAGTTGTGTCTATGTATATAAACGCCAACAGAAAACTTGATTGCAGTCATCACAAGCTAACTTGAACGGCGGAGGCACAAACACTGATCGGATGTCTCAGGTACTTGATGATATTTAGTAAATATATACAATAGGTACTGTAGGGATGTCAGGAACATTAGCCGCACTAAAACGGCGACGCGAATAAATAAAAAAAAGGCACGAGACACTTAATATTAAATTAAACGATTCTTTAATAATTAATAAATTGTGCCTGAGACACACTCAATATAATATAATGACGGTATAACTATAACACTTAACTTGAAAAATGAGCGTCCATGAGCGTGTGCAGTTCGGACACACTCCGCTGGACACGCGCAAGACAACGCTCGCTAACGAACTAACTAACGTATGGTCGGCACGAGTAGACAGTGTTATCAGTGTTATCACTTATCACTACAGCTCGGCCAAACCTGACGTTTGGATCGTCCTCGATCCGTGTAATACAATACAAAACAAGAAAGAAAAATTACAATATAATAGATTAAGTATAATATTATGTATACAATGAGAATAAAAAATAATGATAATAATAAGAAAACACTTTAGCACTTTCTGAAGCACCTGGTAGGTGGTAATACTTAAAAAAAACAAGTGAATACAAGTACAAAATACATCTTTTTTTTTTTTTTTTTTTTACAAAATCAAACAGATAAAATTAATACTGTTTAACCCAACGTTTGATGTCTCTCGCAGCAACAACTGTATTTAGAGGTATTCGGGTCACCTGGTGCCCTTCAATATCAGAGACAATATATCGGTCGTGAGGGAGGACCTTATCTATTTTATATGGACCTTTGAATTTAGGCAATAATTTTTTGCAAACATTCGGTGTAGTATCGACATTTTTAACCATGATATATTCGCCAACAGAATACTGCGTGGCTGGTCGTTTAGTCGAATCGTAGTAAGCTTTATTATTTAGTTGTCCTACACGTATGTTTTCCTGAGCATTTTGCCTAATTTTATCAAAATTACGTTGATCATTTTCAGGTTCATTAAGCGTTTGTAAATATAATTTAACATAATCTGTTGACTCTCCTATTTGATCAATACCAAATAATAATTTACTAGGTGTATTCTGTATTGATCTGTTAAACGTATTATTTACAGCGAACTGTATTTGATATAAATATTCATTCCAGTTTTGACTATGCTCGTGCATAAGTTTCGATAACATAACTGTTAAACCCCTGTTGTATCTTTCTACCTGTCCATTTGCCGACGGTGTACCTACTGCTGTTTTAATATATTTAATTTCATATCGCTCACAAAACTCTTTGAACACATCCGAACGAAAACATGATCCACGGTCCGATATTATTTTTATAGGTTTACTATAGTGTAAAAAGTATTGTGCTAGTCGTGAACATGATTCTTTAGCGGCAACTGTGCGGACTGGATACAAATTCAAAAATTTGCTAAACGCGTCTACCACAACCAAAATGTGTCTGAAACGCCCAGATGTTTGATTTAACGGACCATAATGGTCAACATGGATTGTCTGAAATGGTTTGTCTCCTTTATCAATTAAATTTAATAACCCTTCATCCTTACCGTTTTTAGGCGAAAATATAATACATTTGAGACAATTGCTTATATATGTCTTAACGTGATCACTCAATTTCGGAAACCAGTAAATCTGTTTGACTAACTCAATTGTTTTATTTATTCCTACGTGGCACATGTCGTCATGGCATGAACGGATTACTTGGTCACGCATGCAAGTCGGTACGTAAAATAGTAACCTGTCGTTACTCTTTCGATATACTAACCCGTTACGCGACTCAAACAGCGGGTGTTCTGACCGTTCAAGTTCTTCGGAAATAGATTTAATTTCAGGGTCGGTTTGTTGTTTAATAGCCAGAGCCTGATTAAACGTACAACCTTCTATTACCAAAATATGCTTACAGCGACTTAATGCGTCAACGTGCTGCATTTGCGACCCGGATCTATGCTCTATCTCGTACAAAAAATTTTGTAAAAACATGGCCCACCTAGCGATTCGAGGATTTATATCTTTTTTTTGTAGCGTCAATGCAACACTATTACAATCGGTTATAATCTTAAATTTTATACCTTGTAAATATACACGGAACCGCTTAATGGAATTTATAATAGCTAACATTTCTAGCTCGTAGCTATGATATCGTGATTCGGATTCAGTAGTCCTATGACTATAATAAAAAATCGGGTGGAATTGATTATCGGGTTGCTTCTGAAATAAAATGGAACCATATCCATGGCTACTAGCATCACAGTGAAGCTCTGTTATTGCATTAGGATTATATATGGCTAATAACGGCTGTTCTCCGAGTTTCAATTTAATGAAATCGAACGACCTCATTTGTTCCTCTCCAAATTCGTATGGAATATTTTTTTTGAGCAAACTATAAAGTGGTTTAGCAATAATTGCAAAATTCGGAATAAATCGTCGAAAATAAGACGATAAACCAATGAAACTTTGGAGTTCTTTATTATTTTGTGGTACAGGATAGTTTTCAATTATTGAGACGTTTTTTGGATTCGGTTGAATACCGTTTTGATTTACACAATAACCTAAGTAGATTACCTCACATTTCAAAAATTGGCTCTTGTCCAGACGGATCTCTAACTGTTTGTTTTTCATTACCTTTAACACATTAGACAGAAGCCCTAGATGCTCTTCGATAGTTTCTGTGGCCAACATAATATCGTCAAAGTATACAATCACCTCATTTTTACGAATAAATTCGTCGAAAACATTTTGGATAAAACGACTAAAACACGATGGACCATTGGCTAACCCAAAAGGCATTTTTAAAAATTCATACTGCCCTAATGGTGTCGTAAAAGATGTAAATTTAATCGAATCGTCAGCGACATATACATGGTGGAACCCATCCTTCAGGTCCAAACATGTAAAGTATTTTTTCCCGCGCAGTAAATCTAAATTATCATCTATCAGCGGCAGGGGGTATCGGTCTTTTACTACATATTTATTTAATTCGCGGTAATCAACACACATTCTAAAATCTCCATTTTTTTTCTTTACCAGGACTATAGGGCTACTGTATTCGGAACTACTTCGTCGAATAATACCTTTGTTCAACATATCATCTAACATTTTTTGTAGGCAGTTTTTCTCAAAAAAAGACAAGCGCCGGGGGCGAAAATAAAACTGTTTATCATTTTTTAATATAATGCGTATTCCTGGACGATAGTTGTCAGTCGTACTAATGACACTTTCGTGGTTAACATATGACTCGACATATATTTTTTTAATTTTTGTTTTAATATCGTCCGGCAGAGTATCCTCAATATTCAAACTAATATCAGCATCATCTCTATTATGATCAGTGTAATTAACAGATAAAATTTCGGCAAATGATATATTATCAATATTTTTAAAGCTTACTTCAAAACGACCATCCGACACATTCAGATTTACTCTAGGATGAGATAAAAAATTGCGACCTAATAGGCAATCATTATTCATGGCATGGCTGGGCACCACGTGAAAACATAAATTAATCGGGGCATCAAGGTCGGTATGGAGAATATTCGCATCAAATTGATCTACAATGTTTAATTTGGAACCATTAATACCTACTAAATCCGATTTTGGAGGCACGACCCCAGAAACATATGGGATAGCTGTCGATTTGATGAGACTAACCGGACTACCCGTATCTACTAATGCTTGTGCATCGATTGACTCGCCATTGGGGAACTTAATGCTAACATCTAACATATATGGGGGTACAATATGTGTGGGGGACCGTTCTAAAACAGAGACATGCTCACCACCGTTGTTGTCTTGACGCTCACCTTGGCGACCTGGACAGTACCGCGCTGAATGGCCCGTTGATTGACAGCTATGACAGGTTCTCGTTGGACACGAAGACGCCAGATGTCCGATTTTTCCACAACTATAGCACGTGACATTCGACATATCCCTTGGTGGCTTACTTCTTGAATCAATAGTGGATCGTTGTACCGTATTTCGGTCTTTATCACGATTGTCAGAACTGGCTTTCCGATTGCCGGTATGACTTTGAGTTGTCTTTGCAGGCTCGGTCGATCGAATTCGACTGGTTCTGGCATTTCTCAGATTATTGTACAGATTTATATCAGCTAATAATTCGTCCTCACTTAAATGTGTACGCGCTATCAAATAGTTACATAAATCGTGAGAATAAACACCTTCAACTATCTGTTGTTTAGTCTCGTTAAACGGTAACGAAATTTCACGGCATAGGCGCGCTTTGTGGTGAAAATATTCTATAACACACTCGCCCTTGGCTTGAACGCGGTTCGACATAATTCTAACGCGATCAACTGTGCACAACTCGTTTCCTACGAATGTATTATTAAACTGGTCAACAAAACTTCCCCAACTTGAAAATGTACGACCAACATACCAATTTTTGGATGGACCGTCCAATTTTGTACGTACTATTTCTAATTTAAAACTGTCTGGCCAATTATGCAATTTTGCTACGCCTTCGACTGATTTCAGCCACGCTCTCGCATCTGTATTGGATTCGCGACCAGAAAAATTATTAATCGAATTATTAAAGTCTGGCATGACGTAGTAACCGTTGTTAGAGGTTGACCGCACTTGTATGTTATCGTTGTTAATGTTGTTATTGCCTTCATCACGCAATATCCGCGATAACAACAATCGATTCTGCTCTATCAGCGCTGACAATGCATTTTGCATTTCACTATTACCGGCGGTGGTTACACTGCTCGACGGCTGGTTGGAATTTTGTGGTAACATGTTTGCTGTCGGCTGCGTAATAAGCTGCTCCGTATTCTGCACTGGTGGCTGCCCTGTAGCCTGCGACCCGCTCCGTAAACGACTAGATGACCAAACCTCGTGATCACCGGCGTCACTCTGACCCGTTTGATTAACGTCCATTTTGAATTAATAAATGTTACACAAAACAAAATATGCGCTACAAACCAGAACGACACAATGACTAATTCTTCGATTATGTCAAAACACAAATTCTTTGAGGGTTGCTGGATAGAATTCCACTTCTGAACTGTAGGGATGTCAGGAACATTAGCCGCACTAAAACGGCGACGCGAATAAATAAAAAAAAGGCACGAGACACTTAATATTAAATTAAACGATTCTTTAATAATTAATAAATTGTGCCTGAGACACACTCAATATAATATAATGACGGTATAACTATAACACTTAACTTGAAAAAATGAGCGTCCATGAGCGTGTGCAGTTCGGACACACTCCGCTGGACACGCGCAAGACAACGCTCGCTAACGAACTAACTAACGTATGGTCGGCACGAGTAGACAGTGTTATCAGTGTTATCACTTATCACTACAGTACATATATAAGATATACAGATTTTTAAATTTGTAGGTACCTATTTTCGAAGAATTACCACACATTTATAATTTATACTACTAACCTAACAATTACCTACGATAATAAATATAACATACTCGAATTATAGATGTTATATTTACATTAAAACATTTATTAATAAAGTGTAAACATTATTTTTCTAATAGCTTAATTTTTTTTTGTTAATTGTCATAGATGTATTATTTATTCAATTTACAAGAGATTCATTCAAAAAATATTTTTGTGATTACCGTTAATAAATAATAATAATTTACTATAATGTTACTCATTGTTGGGACACGCGTATTGTATTGTGTTGTCTGAAATCAAAGTTTAAATATAATTCCACTTCAGGTCCTCGGGTTATCTACAGAAATCTCAATAATTTACTAACAAAGAATCTAAAAAGTGGGCGATTACAAAGATCAATGGGCCCACTTGAGTGGAAAATATCTAATAGTAATTTGTGATCATTTATAATATTTTATTGAATAATAAATTGCATACTATGAGAATTTTAATAATAAAAATAATTTGTTTCCTATAAATCAATTGAACCAATTGAATAGTTTAAAAACCATTTGAACATTTTTAAACAATAATATACAAAATAATGATAATTATAAAATGTTATTTTTTAAATACAAATACCTATAATAATAAAGTTAATTATACTTATTTATTATCAATCATATAGTTCTTAATTTACTTATTATTCCTTAAACTATGTACATTTTTCTTTATGTATATATTATATATTATTATTACTGTTATTAATATTAGATTTAAGCTTGTATAACATTTCCTGTACTCATTTACCCCTTTTGGGGTGTTATAAATATATAAATAAAAATAAAATAAATAAATATAGTATGATAACCTATCAACTTTTTGGATTATTTTTTACAGATTTTTTTATCAATTATAGTTTCCAAATAACAATTGAAAAACTCCAGCTTTTTTCTACATGAGGTATCCATATTTCTCAAAAATTGACTATATCCTAATCAACCAACCGTATTATAGTTTAGAATATAGTAAATTTTTGTGAAACATGGTATACGTCATGACGTCATGTAGAAATAGTTGAAGTTTTTAAATTATTGTTGCAAAACTATAATGTACCTTTTGTCAAAATCTGTAAAAAAAATAATCCAAATGATTGATATGTTATAAATATAGAAAAAATAATATTTTTTAAATACAATTGTATTAATATGTACATTTTGCCGAGTTAGGTTTATTTGTTTATGAGTTTTTACTGTTTTCAAAGAGAGATTTTTATTTTAAATTATTATTATAAATGTTTGTGTAATATTTATGCTAATATTATTATGAGTGTGTGTTTCATCCAAAGAATGTTAAACTTGTTCAACGTTTTCAGGAAATATATTAGAGTTCACCTTATCTCATCTAAAAATATAAGCTCTTTTGACTTGAAACCTTAATTCTTAGTAATAAAATTCACACAAGACGACAATTACTTTGAACACATTATGTGAACCCACTTGTTAAGTTACAGCGTGTCACATTTCAAAATGTTCAACGTAGGTTCATAAGAATTTTGGATGAGTCATGCACTACGGTCGAAATATTATATGCGAAGTAAATTGGTTGTAAATGTACACAAGATGACTATTATGTCCTGTGATTTAGTCAATTTCGAATGGATTGAATATTTGTATTACCTACCTATTTTATCATGACAAAATTATTAATAACTCTCATTTACCAGTTAACCACTGCAGTGGCACTGTAATAAAATATATACACTTAAAACTCTGCTTAAAACTGTTCCCTGCAGGTGGATAAAGAAATCTTGTTTTGGATCTTATGTTTATGCGATTTTCTATAGAATTAGTTATAAGCCGATTTATTGATGAAATTAAACGGCTGAACTGAATTATAGCCAATCACCATCGACATTCATTTTACATCTTTTTGGCTCAACTATACCGGAGTAATATAATTTTGCGAATGACTCATAACTGACTAGAATATTGATTGTAATTATAGAAAAATAGGTGAACTAAAGGAACCATCAAAATTTAAAGGGTTTCTGACGTGACGTAGATCACAAAAACAGGTGTTCTATATTGTAGTGGACAAAGTCTAGGCCAGTCGGAAAAATTACACTACCTATTAATATTGGTATTGAATAATTGCGACTTGTTTGGACCAATTATTTATATTACATTCAAATGTATTATCACTTATGTAGAGTTGTTAATTTATAAGATTTAATTATTTGCTAGTTATATTTTGTTAAATTATGTATAAAATGTGAATGTTATACTCACCGTTTAATTGCATTGAAACACAAATTGATAAATTCGTACAAAATATATGTTAAAAATGGAAATTTATCAATTTTAGTTTATAACATAATAACATATCCTAATCTTATTAGCTGTATAAATTTAAATCTTATGTAGTTCTGTTAACCATAGAGTTTTTTTCCCAATACGGCCAACGAGACACATCCGATTTAAATAGCTGTTATACGATCGTATATTATTTTTTTTTCTTTTTAACCACATGTGTATATTCTATGTACTTAAAACAGTGGTGTGATTTAATGTACCATCGTAAAATCGAGTGCGAGTAGAAAATAAAAAAAATGATGGCAATAAATTGGCGATACACCATCACGCGTATTATGATTACCGCCCATTGATGGAACCCTCGCAGAAAAAATATTTTCACGAATTATTGAGTACTTGTCCATGTGAGACACATATTTATTACGAAATATTTTACTTCAATCATAACCATATTATAATTGTGTATTTACATTTCACACGAATGTGTCACAACTACGTTTATACCTATGTTGAATACAATCTGATGATTTTTTTATACATTATTAGGTACCTACTATATTTGAATGATGACTTCTTAACGAAAAATTTTACATGACACGATTAACGCAATGAAATTTCAGTTAAATTAAAAGTTTTTTACAATTTAAAATTGCATTTAAACCGTCAAGTTTGCACAACACACGTGTGGCTTATCATAGTATTTTGTAGCTATATATAAATACGAAATAATTACTTAATTAATGCTGCATTATCAATTATCATATATTTTTATGTTCGTTGTTTCGGCTGAGTGGTGTTATAATAACGATGGACTGAAAATATAGACACACACGCAATGAAACCCGCCTGATTCAATAATACACAATGTAACAAAAATAATTTTAAAAAAAAATACGAAGGATGATAACGTGGGGATTTTGATTTATGAGTTTTTAAACGTATGTGTATACACTCCGGTACACCTTACTATATGGCCAAAAATAGATACACATATATAGTTACAACGTATATAATATACGTACACGCTTCGGCAGTGCTCCACCCTCGCCACTCGACACCCACATTTTTATATTTTTTATTTTCTTCAATGGCCAGTTATGCTATCGTCCGGTAAACGCGATTGTTTCAATTTGGTCCTCTTGTTTTCCGGACTACATTTTGCGTGCAACACGCGTCTATTGGTGAGTGGAGAGTCTGGTATATAAATGAAGAGGGCTAGTTGGCTTGAAGATATTATATATTATTATATATTATTATTATTATACACACGCATAACTACTACATGAGTATAATTATACCTGTACACAAAACTCTAACTAAATTGTGTATGTTAGAATAATGGTTTACAATATTTTGTTTTTGAGTTTATCAACAATAATACATAATGGTTTATATTGTATGTTACATAATTTTAGAAAAAATTTAAAATTTTTTAAGTACAAGTCATGCACAATATTTTTCAGTATTGACATTTTTTTTTTATAAAAGTGCTATTATAATGTTTACATATATATTATAAATTTTACACATTTCTATATAAATACATTTAAATAATGTATTACATTGATATATTCTTAATTTTAACTTAAATTATACATTTAATATCTAGATCATAGGTAACTAATATTATGACAGTGAAACTTCTATACAACGAACTTCCATTTAACAACATTTTATGTTTACTGAAAATTTTTGGGAACCACACCAAATTAGAACCAAATTTTTTCAATTCTATTAACGAAATTCTTTTGTAATACGAATTTTTTATGCTCCATGAGACTTTGTAATATGTAAGTTTCACTATAGTTATATGAGTAATGTAGGTAATTAATGTAAATACTATTGTGAAAACAACTGTATTTATATTATTTATTTTTATTTTATGGTTCTGGTTTCTCCACTGCCCTCCAGCGTAATGTCAATTTTACAATGTTATTTTAAAATCCTATTTCCTTGCGTTATCTAAATGTCTCAGACCATCCCATTATTTCGATTAATTTTTGAGCAATATAAATTATAAATATTAATTTATAGTTTATATTCCCTATACAATATTGTCTCGGGTTCGACGTATTAATTTTATTTTTTCTATGGTGCATTTGATATGAAACATATGATAAGTATTTTATGATTGCAGCTCTAGACTTCCTATCAATTTTAGCAAAAGGCAATTCTGAGAGTTTAATAAACGGTTAAAATACATTACTATTACTTTATCTGTGCATACAAAATCCATTGTATTTAGTAAGGGAAAGTTCTTTTTATCTGAAATCTGTCGAATGATGTTTCCAAAAATGTAAATCCCTGTATAGGTAATAATCATTTAATACATGCATTTATATTTAAAACTAATTAATTAATTTGAACTACCTTGTTGGATGTATTAGTAAAAATAACTAAATATTATTTATAAGTTTTGCAACGTTGAATTTATCTGGTTCGCTTCTAAAATACAGAACAGTGGTTGAAACAATGATAGAGAGGTTGTGTGGAAGTTTTTTTTATATTAATAATAATGACTTACTTAAATTATAAACAGAAAGTTAAAATTAATAAACAAATTATAATATATTGTTAATTTCATAGCTGACTTCATACCAATATTAGCCCAAAATTTGGATCCTAATCACTTCTCAGTTTGTTATAATAGCACATCGGCAATAGGAAAGATTGCTGTAAAATTGGGTACTAAAATTACTAAATGTTATTATGTAAATACTGAGTTATTCAATTTACCAAGCTTACCAATAAATAGCCAACCTTCCTTTTTATCCCACAATAATGAATTTATTCATACAAATAAATACATTTTAAGCTTATTAAAAGTTCATATTTTCAAATACATTTTGCTATACCTTTTAAGAATTGTCCTATCGCAATAAAAACTTTGTAAAAATTAAAATTTATGCCATAATTTAATTATGAATTGAAACTAGAATGAGCGATTTTTGAATAATTAAATTTTATGTTTAACTAAAGATCTTTAATGCAGTTTTAAGGATTTACCTAAAACAAGAAATGTAAGTAATATTTAGTTTATTTCGCATAATACACAGATAGAAAACTATACAATTTTAATATATTTATAATAGTTATTCTAATTTTTAAATAATTATAATATGTTCCATATTTTTTTAACCTTTTAACATATACTATTATTATCCTTAATATACATACACTTAATGTAATAACTTAAAATCTCTTTATACGAATTTTTATGTAGAGATATCAAAATAAGTTTTATGATATTTTTATTTTTAAGTGAATTATGAGTATGTAAAATATTAATATTTATAAACTAGTTTATAGGTCAACTGGTACGATGTGCTAGCACAGCTGCAGGTACCATTATAATCGAATAGTGCTAGCTAGTTCGTCTGAAGATGTGTTATTATTATTACTATACACACACATAACTATTACAGGAGTATTATACAATATATACCTACACACATAATGTTGTATATTATATACACGTATATTTTAATATACTGAACGCACACCCACACCGTATGCTTACACATAAGTATATAGTGTACGTAACATAGTGCGTATGTACCTGTAGTAATATATGTATGCAATAATATGTAGGTGATAAAACTATAAACGTACCTACGTGTATATAAAGATAAGTACGCGGCGAATAAAATATAATATGGACTTTTTCTCATTTCGAATATAAAGCAACTGCAGCGCGGACGGGCGTTTTTCTAACCTTATATCGCCGGTCGTCGGCTGACAACAATTAACACGGTATTTTTTTATATTTTTTATTTTACATCCCATTAATATGCACGGTATGTCCGCGGTCGCGCTGGTGGGTGTTTGGGGCGTCGCGCACGGCACGATTAACAAGCTTTCCGGTTCCGATCGTTTTATAAAACGTTCACACTTCAACTTCAATTAACGGCTACGAGATACCTATTTATTTTTTTCCACCTCGAACGTTGTTTAGCATTAATTAATACAAGAGAGCAATAAAGATAGCGCCTCGTCCACTCGACGGCCCTCTATCAGTCATGTCCACGCGCGAAGCCGATTCTCGTCTCGTATATAATATACAGACAGTGTATATATGTACATGACGCTGTTATAATACTACTAATAATAATAATAATAATAACATTATGTAGATACCTTTGTATGTATATACAACTACAGTAGACGTCTATAGCTACAGATTGTGTATAATATAACCACACTCACATATGCTGCAGCATTACGTGTAGGTACCTATATGTGTAGTACAGGTATTACGGACTTTGACGCGCGGAATTCCAAAAACTTCCACCGCTTGTGTGTCAAGTCTGTTTTTGAATTATAATACGAATTTATATACAGAGTGATTCACCAAGCACACTCGTTTTTCTTCTTCAATAATGTAGTATTTCAAAATCTGATATTTGCAATTTTTAAACATACTTAAATACCATATTTTAAAATTTTTTAGAGTTTTTGTACTACCCTCTTAAGGAGTGTCCAATGGAGATGAAAACTTCCGTAATTGGCTAACAACATTTTAGTCAATTCTATTAATCCATAAAATATATTTAATGATTTATAAAAATAGTCCAAGTACCTAGCTGTAATAAATAGGGTATTAGTCCCGATATTATACATATTTTTTACTTTTGTAAAATAATTTTTAAAGACTATTCGTCTATTCCCTTAATACAAACATTTTAATAACCAAAAAACTATACTAGTTCGAGTCTTAAAATCAGTTTCATAAGAATTTTCAAAAAAATTATCCACATAATATTAAAAAAGGAGGTTTTTCATCGAAGTTGTAATCACTGCGGAACACTCATTGAGTAGAACAAAAAGTCTCGATCATTTCAAGATATACTTAAGATATACAAGCATACCTAATTATTTATAAATTCAAAAAATCACTATTCGATTAAAATAATATCGTTAAATGTACAAATGGGAGTGAGCAAGCGGCTTTGTGAATCACACTGTATACACACACTCACATATACGTATATAATAATATGTATATCGATTTCCTAATCTGTTCGGGTTATCACGTTCTGGAAAAACGCGGCGTGGGTGGGGGGAAGGGGTATCTGAGTATCTCCGTCGCGATCGCGATCACCGATAATGCCGCGTGTTCTGTCGATCCCATCAAGCTTATAGATAGGTTAAACGTCAATATAATTATAATATATATATGCCACGCGGCGGCCGTGTAGTAGGCGCACCTGTCCACTGGAATCGCCGTTTGCATTACAACACATTATAATATTATACGCATGCATTATATTATTATATTATGGTATTAGCTAGGTATATACCGCATCACCGAGGTGACGGTATGTCAGGTGCCTTAATGACGTCGTTTTTAAAATCTCTCACACGATATTATATTATACTGTATACCTACCTACATAATATAATATATTATTATAATATTATAATATGATATGATATGATATCTATATATGTGCACGAAAGTGATTATTATTAGCTGGTTATATTATGTTATGCGTTCGGCATTAATTATCATTATGATATGGATGTGAACTGTGTGAGGGGGTATAGTTTTCTATTACGGTTTTATTTCTCGTTGATTTTTTGATTTTTCGATCACTACATCACCACTGATTAAGTGTCTTCGCATCATATATACGTACAAGATTCGACCTTAATGGATTTCAAGCACACCGTTTCGATAATAATCATGTATACAGGTTTTTGTATTAAATTTATTAATATATATGTTTTTTTTCTTTTTTTTTCGTAATAACAATTAAACAACACCTCGTGTTCGAGTTTAGATTGTATCACAAAATCACTGTTTCTCTTTTAATATAAGATATCTTGTTACCAGCTGCTGATACCGTGATCTCTTCTATAATATTTCAAAGCGATTCGTGGAAAACCCATGTATTTGTAAATCCCAGTCATAAGAAAATAAACAGAAAAATCGACATTTTTATAGAGATGTTTCTCTCGGGCGTTATCAAATAAAATAATATTAATCATAACGGAACGAAATAACTTTCTTTTTTAGTTAGTTGATTTGAAATTTGTATTGCTAACATTGATGGTCCCGTTCAGTGGTGTATCTAGGGTTTTTTAGTGGGGGGGGGGGGGGTAAAAATTATTTTTTGACAAACTTTATCAAAAAATTATTTATTAGAATGTAGAACCACACTCTCTGGATACTCCACACTAGTCCCTTTATACACCTTGTGCAACTGACAGCTTCCGTGTAACTATGATTTTATTTTTGTATACATCTTATATAAACATAATATTAATTATTGTTTATAATGACCATCGTAGTTACAATTATAACTCATGAGTCATAAGTGATTGATTTTGTATCTTAGAATTGTGTGAAATGTGAATGTTTGATGCACATATTTTGATGTCCTAGCTACTTCTGTTTGAATATGGTTTTCTGACATACCTACCCATATCTATTCTATATTAATAATATATTCCTATTTATTTAAAATCTGAATTTGGATTCTTTCTGTTAGTGTGCAGTATTAATGTTTATTTAGTTTTATGTTCGTGTAATTTTTTTCCAGAAAATTTCTTTGAGAATAATATGATAATCTTCTAGTGCTTTGACTCAAAAATGTGTGACAATGAAACTATACAAATACTCGTATTATAATCAATGGTTGTACACTCTACGCGCATTATAAACTATTATAATATCAAGTTGAAATGTATTATGTCGTTATGCGGCTATTTGAAGAAAAATCGTCGCAATCGTCGCATGATGTATGTGTCACGTATAAAACAAGTCTCTCACGCACTGTACCTAGTACCTACTTATGATAGGTAAACGTCATAAAATATTACGTCTGTGTGCGCAGTGTTATAGCGAGTGGGAAATGGTAGGAGGTTTGGAGGTGTAGAAAACGATTTTACCGAACAAACAATTTTCGGTTTTGGTTAAAAGCCGTTTAATGGGCACGTCCGGCCGTAAGTTCTAATTGAGCTACTAATGTATTGCCCCAAACGATGATCATGGTCTGCTCATTGCTGCCGCATAGGATAATGTGTCGTAGAGTTTCTTCGTTACCACAACCTTTCGTGAGTCGTGACCAGTTCGACGGACGCGTTGTGAATGAATATAATATTATTATGCCTAGGGCAGCCCCTACCAGCCCCGACAGGAAATCCTCTATTCACCGCTATATAGTAGCTAGCCGCCTCAACATGTGTTCGATGATTAATAATAATAGTAATAATAATAAAAATAATAATAATAATAATTACAAAATTAATTAATAATATTGTGAAAATGACATGATATAATATTATTATTTATTATAACCCTAGTTTTAACACTTGTAGAATACAAATCCACAATGCATAACCTATGATGAATAATCGTAGTAATCGTACGTACCTACAGCCAGATAATGCACTTTAAAAAATTTGTAATATTAAATTATGGCCACGCCCAATGTAACCGTAACCGTAGTTAGACGTGAAAGAAAAGAATAAACTGAAAATTGAACACGTTAACTCAGTATCAAATATTCCAATGTAATATAAGTTTACATGTTCATCGTTAATCTTTATGTATGGATATCGTTAGTATTTCAGTACCTAAACATAATATTTAATTACCTAACGTGTAACTTATTATCGAAGAAAAATTTATATATTTAATGTATAATATAAAAAAAGTATATGCATGTAGATGTATTAAATAAATATGTGTTGTTAGCTTTTTGAGTTTAGACTTTTGTATACAAAAGACCCCTATGGTTCTATTCATAAAGAAAACTTAAATGTATGACCACGTCACTAGTTGAACGCATGTAAATAAGGGTCGAGCAAGCCCATATATATAGCAATATTAGATCTAGTCTAATATCCCAAATAATTAAAGGATTTGTATAAGTTGTTGTCCTGCGCGGCGCAACAATACTGCTTACAAAGTGCATTCCCAGTAATTAACGACTATTAGTCTCAAGTGGAATAATATTTTAACTATTTCTTTCTCTAAATTCCTGAACAAAATTTTATATTGTGGTTTTAATTTAAAAGAATAAATTAAAAATTATTTTTATTTTCAACAATTATTAACAAGTGTGTTGATTTTCATTATTACGATGTACCTACCTGTATTCCTGCAGGCTATGTGCTACATTGTTACATCACATAATACATCCGCGTGCACAATGTCCTGCACACAGACTATGGAATTATCTTCTCGTCAACCTTCAATACAATAATATATATATTAAACATACGACATTCCCATTGGCTATTGCCCACCCTCGTTCAGCGACTGTTGCCACGCTACACCTCCAGCTTGATTATTTAAAATTGAACGATATAGGTTTTCATCTTTTGCATTTAAATATTATGTTTAATTCCATGCAAGTGTATAAATATATAATACTAGCTGTAAAAATGTATATACGAGGTATATATATGCATACAATTACACCAACGCATAAACCGCATGCCATTTTATTTTGCACTATAAATCAAACCAATTCTGTCAACCTTACTTCGGTATTCCATTCAATTCAATACAATATGCTCTCCTCAACCTCGTTTAATAATTTCATTCGGTGAATACGTAAAATAATGTAGGTATTTATTTATGTGATAATGTTTGTAATAGCAACAATTGTATAACACAGTGGCACGGGGCGATAATTTTAACATAAACAAGGCTTTATATGCTCGTAAAGTTTTAAAATACTAAATGAGATATTATAATCCTTTTAGAAATATTTAATAACATAAATCTTGAATCGTTTCTAGGTTACGTTCTGTTTTAAATTGTCTTCATGTTTATACATGTGTGTGCGTAACCGTAATATTGTATAATATCTAATATTTATTAAATCAGCTTTTAAGTGTTAATAAAATTATACATTTCCTATAATATTATGTTTGTTATAATATTATAGATACGTAGTGACTGCAGCCTGCAGGGAGCCGGGAGGTTAGGGAAAAATGGAAAAACTACAATTCATTTTGAAGTTTGAAGTATTAAAAAGTTTAAATATTAAAACAGAATTTATTTAAGAAGGTTTTTGCACGCAACGCGCATGCAACATAGATAAAACACTTCAAGTAAAATTGTTTTTTATGGTTTTTAAATAATCTTAGAGGGAAATCACTTACTACAAAAATTATAAAGGTTATAGGGTATGGTTAGATTATGGTAGTTAGATTTGACATATCGGTTTTATATTTTATAATTATTTGACATTATATTCGACTTCAAAAATAAAGCAAAACGTTTGTACGTCATTTAAATGGATATTAAATTATTAAATTTTAAATTTTAAATTCTAGAGTAGGTATTAGTCGATATATTTGAGACGAATCAATAGGGTGTCATATCTTGAAAAATATTATTCTCTATAATTTACTCTAAGATAACTTATAGAAAACATTTTTAAAAAAAAAATGATTTTTCTTGAATGCGTTTTATCCGTGTCACGCGTGGGCCACAAAAAGAGATAATAATATCTAACTACAGTGCGCTGACGGATCAGAACTTTTTTACTCTTTTCATAGCACTTCCAAATATTGTATTCTAATATTTTATATTCATTATCTAATTAATTATGTATTAGTGTATACTGTGCAGGAAATTATTGTTATTGCACTATTTGTCTAACGTTTTTTTTTTTGTCTAACACGTGTAGACTATAAATTCAAGGTTACAAGGTTCCCCAGTGCGTATTAAATAACTGAAATTCTATGTGTATACTATTTGAGGTGTACACACTACACGCATATAGAATTTAATCTATACGAGTATAACTATTATTATTTTAATGATAATTATGTTATTATGTTTAAACAACAGTATAAACTGAACCATCTTCACTAACTAGTAATATTTCAAATGTTAAATTTCACATAAAATGCATATTAGATCTTACATTAAAGGACGAAAAAAATAGACAGATGGTTGAAGGTGCTAAGGGTGCAAGTTTTTTTGTAATTGTTAAAAATTTTGACAGAACTTCTTATAGTTTGTATTTTTAAACTATGTATTATAATATAAATCACAGGAATGACAAAATATAATAATTGTTTTTGTACTACAATAATAATAGCTTTAATAGCAGTAGTATCATTCGATAATCGTTTATATTACATTGGGTAGGATTAGTATTATTATTATTTCATCAGTAGTTATTGCTAAGTATATTGTAGTTATTTTGAAGTAAAAATATCGTTTGTTCATACTTTATTAGTATACCTAATCAGGGTGTCCCATGAGGATATACCAATTAGTCATAGAGGGGGGACTCGCCACCCAGACAAAAACCAGTTTTTGCCGTTTTACCTATAGACTAAAATCATTATTAAAAATCATGAGATTAATGAAAATAAAATTTAAAAAGTCAAAATGTTCACAATAAAAAAATAACTCTATAAAATGACTAGGTATCTTCAATTGTTTTAAAAATAAAAATAATAAAGACATAGTTTTTACCAAAAGAATTAATTAAGTTAAAAAATGAAATGTGAATAGTCCTTGTCTCTACGAGTCTAATAAAAAACAGATTTATAGTATATTTATTATCTCAGGAGATATCACAACGGGGTGAATCCTCACAGGACATCCTGTATACGTAAGTATGTTCACTGTGCATAAATAATCATTTCATTTAAAATGCCTGAAAAATGCCTGTTCGGAGCACGAGATACCCGAAACCAACATTATAGTGTAAACCCATATCATTTTTAACATAGTTACGATAGCATTCACATTTAAATTGAGAAATGAGAATACGTCTATATTTGTTTGTTTGTTAATAAATTCTTTCGTTACCAACAGATTGATTTCCCCTGTTGAATGTTGATGGAGTATTTTATCTTATATTTATCTTTTATTTATATATATTTTTTTTTAATGAAATAACAGAAAAGTGCAATCTTGCAAATAATTCCATTATAATTGAAATCGGGTAAATGATTTTATTTATTTTTTGATAACATTCTTTGATACAAACTTTTAAATCCAGTAAGTATATTATAGTTTGAAATAAACAAAATCAAACCCATAATTATAATATTTAAATGTATGTATATTGTATATTATATGCAATTAGTACACGCCTTCTTAATCAGTTTCCGGATATTAAAATTGATACTATCTATAAAGATAATCTAATGACTAACGAAAATACGTTGTTTTAAATACAATTTACTTTGCAACCTCCAATAATTATTGATCTAGTTGTTTAACTATGTAGAATTTAAATACTTAATACGTTAAAAGAAATAATAAGAAAGTTAAACTTTTGTATATTATAATACACAATTATATGTTAATTTGATATTTTAAAGCAGTAAAAGGTACCTTAACCCATAGAGTAAAGAATATTTTTACTTGCTTAAACCATCGTAACTATTAGTTATTAATTATATAGTTACTGGAATCGAGTAAAAAAAAGTTGACTCGTAATTGATTAAAAGTTTTTTTGTTTAAATTGACAGTAATTTTCTTGACTTTCACAACATCTTCTTTTAACTCAAAATGCCCGAGGCTTCCTGCTCATATCTAACATCTCGATCTCACATTTCAGAATGTGCCATATCAGTTGCTATTTTAATTTATCATTAAATCACTTCTTTCTAAACCTGCTATAGATATGTCAAACGGGGTCATAGCGTTCTACAAAAAGTATGTTATATGAAGTTCTTATATTGTCAATTTCGATCTTATTTTTTCCATCCTTATGCATATATTATTTATATTAATATTTTTCTAAAATTGTCGACGTACAAAATAATATAATATAAAATATTACCTTGGGTAACTAATATTTTTTATTTATTTAAATAGGTAGATGGGAATTTAACGTAGGTAGACTAGATGATTCTGTGCCCCGTGCCTTTCAAATTTTACTCGGCGCTTAAACAACCGTATAATACTTTCAGACAATTTGCGCCAATGCGGTGTTATCGATTTCTTGCTTGCTGAAGTATAGTTAGCGTTCTAAATGAACTTTTCAAGGTCCTTATAATATTAAACTATATACACATTATACAACCACGATGAACCCATTTACATGTCACGTCGTATTCGAGCGGACGATCCGTCAGCCAGTCATACCAGCCGCCAAGCTTTGGGAAACGTTTCCATTTGCATATTAATAACAATCGACGTTATCGTATTGCTACCGTTATCTTGAGTCATAAAATTGTTATTATAATGTTATATCGCGTGCTCGGAAATATAAATTTTAAATACCACCAACTTCATAACAGCATGTAGATATAGGTACACGGCCACAAGAGCCTATTAAATACTTACTCAGTATAAATTAACTAAGCGCGCGTTTAATAGTGGAGTATTTTTTTAAACTATAACTGGTACTGTAACATTTGATTCATTCTGTATACAAATTTTACACTATAAATATTAAATACACACTATAAAATTGACCAACACATTATAACAATCGACAATTTTCAACTTCGTCCAAATTAATATTAAAATGACACCCGACAGTCATCATATCAACATGAACGAAATCAAATATTTACAATAATTATAATAAACAGCCATATTCCTATATGTACCTACATGTAAAGTACTATTTAAAATATATTAATAATCATTCTAGATTTATAAACCAAATATGTATTTTTATTGATAATAACCTCATGCGTCAAAGCTCAAACTCTAGCTATATACAAATATATACATACATTTTTAACTACATACTTGTACCTACGGACCTACCTATACATATACTTATATTGCGTTATTATTTTACTATTTTATGGTTTTTTTTTTCTGCTATAAAAGTGTAATAATGTTTTCCCGTAGGTACGTTAATAAATTATAAATTTACGATTTCTATATGAGCGGGCGTACGCGATTCGCAATATAGACATATAATTTGCTGCATGTACAGTTCCCTCCTCCACCCCTCCACCGGTTTGAACGAAATGTATTCGACGTATCTCCGATGATCTCGTGCAAAACGAATTAGTAATTATTAGATATTCGTGTTTGACTGGTAGTACACAATAGTCATGTTCTTACTTGTAATCAAAACTTGTAAATTATATATACGCGCGTATACAGAACCGCCACCGCGCGTATCTAAAATAAATCTATAGGCAAGGATTTAGAATACTTTATCCAATAGTGGGAGAAACTGGAAACAGAAAATATAATATTATGTGTATAGGTATAAATTTATTATTTCCGAGGCGTATAAGTCGGCTTTAGAGGAAGCTATTTTATAATGACAACTCATCGAGATGAAATCTCAATCACGTATAAAACCATTAGGTTTATTTACAAATGTTATATTTATACAACCATCTATACTCATATTTAAGCGGATATATATGTTTTATTTATAGGTCATATATTATATTAATTTATTATAGTAGCGAAGGGGCTTAGAGTCGAATAATTCGGTATGTTTATACGTGTACTTTATCATGGTATAAAAACTCGATTTCATAGGCTATACATTTATAGAGGTGTAAAATTTTAATGCGTTATTAAACAACTCGTCCAGTGCCCGATGACCGTTGATAAAAATAATAAATAAACTATAAGCTATGCAAATCATACAAGTTTAATGGCGAGAAAAAATTGATTTTTTATAAGCAGTGATTTAAAATCATCGAGAAAATTTTTTTTACATAATATATATAGGTACCTCTAATTGAGTTTCTGACGACAACGAAGACGACGATGACGACGAACAGACTTTACACCGACGATAATTCGATTCCATTAAAACTATTCGTTTGGATTTCATTAGTTTTCATTTTATACCCTTACCAAAATATTTACAAATAACTAGGTTTATGAGTTATGACACATTACGTTATCATAACCCACGCAACGCTAGTTCTATTATCCTTCGCTATTTCATCCCTCTCTCACTCTCTCTCTCTCTCTATTTTTATACAATTTTATTCGGTATTTTTCATTTTCCAATTATTACTATCACAGGTAGTTATAATATATATAGGTAAGTGCGTCCTACTCGTGGCTCGTCATCACCTATACAACTCTCTTCTAGCGGATACTCGTATATATACGATTATGTTATAAATTAAGTGTCGGGCTGTCAGCCGAATAATATGTTACTGACTCATGATAATATTATTATTATTTTTATTATTATTATAACATGTCGTCTATTTCGGAAGACTTTTACAACTTCAACCTGCGGGTGCGGTGGTGACATTGTTTTATTTTATGATCTGCATAATCTGCACCTACTTTTCTATCACATTTTAATTGCCACAAACGATTTATATAAAACGAGCAGCACATTTCGTTAAAAAACTAAACAATATTCCATTTACTCGGATAGTTGGATAGATATTAAAAGTTAAGTTACCATATTTTTTCGATACATTAAATTGGAAATTATCAACAAAATACCTCTGACCTCTAGCTTTAATCGAAGAAGTGGAAAATGTATACGATTTGTTGATTTTAAAGAGATACTATTAAAAATATATATACATGAACATGATAATAACGATACTATAGTTAAATAATACACATAATTATATTATTATTGCAGTACTCGGTTTGTTAATAAAAAACCACTTACATTTTGATATTAATTTTTTACACATATAAAAATACTTATATCTTTTTTAATAGATAATATTATATTCAATTCTTTGTATCTCTGTTAGGTATTTATAATTATAGTCAATTTCAGGAAATTAATGATATGTATCAAAATGGTTGGGTAAAAAAAAAAAAACATGAAAAAAATAACATTAACACATTGTACATCTATAATAATTATGTATTTCATATTTACTATAATAGTTCGTATAATGTAATTATCTATGGAATATTATTTGGTAATTTGTAATAATATTGTTAGTATTATTAATGCTTAGATATTATTTAAAAATGAAAATAGTTTATGGTTTAATTTTTCTATTTATTATTAATTTATCTACAAAAATCATAACTCAAAATAACGTCAAATAATCAATAGACAAGCATAGTCTAATAAAAAAAGCATACTATATTCTACATAACTGTACATTTTAAATAATACTAACAATTTTTAGCAAACATCAATAATTGTTTTTCAATAATATAATGTCTATAAATTCTACTATTATTAACATATGCATATAGCTTCATGTCACTTTATACGGAAATTTAATAAGTATCAACATTTGTAAGCTGCTCGTGTTACGTTACCTACCGTAAATGTCTACACATTTAAGTAGATGTTTCACGTGGAATGTACCTATATATTATGTCGTTCACGCGCTCTCGACATGCACTCATATAATATACAGGGTGAAAAAATGGATGGTGTCCCGTATATGGTATTCGTATTCAATGCTGCACCATGCATTGCATATTATATGTATTATTTATAATTCTTTGATTCGAAATTGCCAATACAATTTCCATAACCAAACGAGTTTTTGTGAAAAATATAATAAATATCGTATTCATCGTATTCAACTCGACACAATAACATTATGCTCCTTTACCTTAATAAATTCTCATATATAAGAGGACACCACAGTGCCACACCCGCATGTGTTGTTTCCGTCTTACAAACGAACATAATATGTCAACATGGCACATTTATGTACAGAACTAATTTCGTGTTGCCATTATTAATATTCAAGTGAATGAACTTAAATTTAAACTTGAAAGTTAAGTTTATTTTATCGTTTTTATTATTTTCACATTGGTTTTTCACGATAAGTATTTCAGTTTTAAAGCGAGCAACGATATTACTATTATTAATTGCGTAAAATATTATGACATATAAAAATTAAAATATCTTAAAACATCATAATAATCCAACATGTGACAATACAGATAATGTTTTTACTTTTAAGTTTGGTAATAGCTCTATTCACTCTAATATTAAAGCTAATGATACAAAATTAGTTCTTCTTAAAATAGCAGTAATTTTAATGATACAAATTATTACTTTTTTATCGTTCAATTCGTTGCCTCAATAGTTATATAGAACATTTTACGCTATGAATTAATTAAATAGGACCGGAAATATAACATAGGTAGGTATATATTATCATCGGACTTGTTACTATAGGGCTTCAATCTGATATGATTGGATATCTTCTGTTCATATCGATTATTTATATTCCTTGGTAGCCAAAAAGTTAAAACGTTCAGATATTTGTAATGATATATAATATGGTAAATTGTAAGGACTTCTTCTAAGAAAAAATAGTGACCTATATATGAAGTCAAGTATTATATTCGGGTTTCACTGTTGGTTAATACATAGATATTAGGTAGTTATAATAACGAAGTAAAAGATTATTAGCAATGTTCCTAATAACCGTTTTTAGTGTACTGCATTTTTAAGATAATATATATTATATGAAATAGTACCTTGGCAAATCAAATTTACTTCTTAGTTCTTATAGTATAAGTAATTATACAATATCGTTGATTAGAAGTTGATTAAGACAATTCTTATTAAAATTTTCCAATTTATCCTTCTTTTAAATTCTCAAGAACAATAGTATAAAGAAATATGACAAATAATTTAATATGACATATAATCAGAGGTTTTTTGTTGATTAACAATTTAATATTATTAGTATAGCCAGCCGTATAGGTAATATATTATAATATTCGCTCATTGGAGACTTCAATGCTAGTTGAAAATATTTTACATATACAAATTTAGTAAATAATAATTTATTTTATATTTACTGTGTTAGCATCGCAAGAACTGTCTATTTAAGTGCCTGATACGACTTTCTTTTTATTCCTTAGATAACAATAATTTTGATAATATAATTAAGTATAGTTTTTTTTCTCTTAATTAAGGCTTCGACAACTGACGTCATTAGCCTGTTATTGTAGGGGATGGTGTAGTGGTTTGGAGTTTTGGACATGCGTACCTATGTTGGGCAAGGATATGTCACTAAAAACCCGGGTGGTCACCCATTCCAGAACTAACAGTGACATTAGCCGGTGAACTTTTCGTGACTAAATACAAACACCGCACCATACAAAGCCATATAAGTATAACTTATTATATTAGGCATTTGTCTTCAAAAGTAATGATTAAATGCGTAACATATATTATAATATGTAGGTAATATATAGAATAATTATATTATTGTTATACTGAATACCAAACAACTGATCACTGATCGCAGTTCATTAATAAATACAAAACTCGTAAATATTTTTTTATTCTGTATGTACGTGTTAGTATTATTTTATTATTTTTATTTTATTTTGTAAAACTTGAAAACAAGCCTAAAATGTAATCACTTACTATGTACTTTTTTAAAATATTATTATTAAATTTACACTGTATATATTTTTAAATAAAGTATAATATTATAAGTTATAACATAATTACATGCAATATACATGTTTTACACTTTTACCTATCCCTATCATATGCATAATACATTATAATATCATTATACAGGGTTCAGAGGCTCAGGTATGACCGGTCTTTTACCGCTTTAAGACCATTTCATATTTAAGTTGATAATACAAGAAAACCACTGCACAACAACAATACGCCATTTAATACTTGTACGTATACCATACTACCATAGCAATTGTGTTATAAGGAATACGATTAATGTCAATACTTGCACGTACATTTATTTGTAAATAGTAAAACTAAACAAATTAAAATGGATATAAATCTAAACATTATTTATATGTTTAAATTTTTATATTTTATTGTATATTCATTATTTAAACTTGTTTTTTCATTGGTCGTGAAAACATAGTTTTGGCTTCGACAACTAGGCCATTAGCCATATATTTATATATATAATATTTAATGTGTTCAAGGTTTTTATATTTGTTTTATGATTAATTTTGCATTTTAGAAGTAACATTTTACTTGAGTATGAACAATATCCAAAAGACCAAAACTAGTAGTTCTCATTTTTTATGCTGAAATGCCCAAAGCTGTTATTCTAACATTTTTTTAATTTTACTATGTATACAAATAAATTATTATCTTATATTATGGTATAATATTATTTCTATCGATATAGTCGGTATAGTCGCCGGTTGGTTTCCAAATTATGTGAAAAAATTAACATCTTAAAACATTTTCGTGTAAGGTTTATAAATATTTTCTACCCTGTAGCAACAGGACGTATTGAAAGTATAACGTAAAACAAGAATCTGATATTATTATTCTCTAACAAATAGGTTTTTATATTTTTGTGACACAAAATAGTTGTTTTAATGAATTCTCAAATAGAAAATTATAAGTTATTATAGTGATATCTATAATATACACAGTTACATCTATACAAATATTTTAAAACTATACATATTCTAAATTCTTAATAATATATTTGATCTTCTGGAATACAGTTTTACATATTTTGTTCGCTCAGTGATGATAGCAGGCTTAGATAATGAACATAAACTTAAATGTCTATGGAATCGACTGTAAGTATTAATAGCAAGTACTGTATCGTGTATACCTAACTTATATGTATAATTGTATTTAACTCACTCAAAAAGAAACTTTTTTGCCATTATTAGGTTTTTTCATCAACACTGCATTATAAAATGTAACTATTGCAAGAGTCGCTGCGAGTTTTAGATGGGTATTCAACGCAGTTTTATTTAGGTACCTACTACACCTATATACATATTGTGCATTATATATAATTGTTTTGTATCAAAACCTATGGGGTTTGCCGCAATTTACAATTAGTAACCCAACAGCATATTATTTGGGTTTTCGGTTTCGTATACTGTTCAGTTTGAACATACAGTGTTTAAGCTTATTGAGACAGTCTGTACTCTGTGTACACTTATGGTTACTCCGATAGTATCGTATAAATTGCACGCAGTGAAACGACACGGAATTGCGATTTCCATCGGTTTCACGGAAGGTGTTACACTTCAATAATATATATATTATTATTATAATATTATAATATGATGTAATAATATCCGGTGTGCAGTACACGATTGCGGGGAGCGACGAAAGGCGAAATACTAAAGAACCGTGACGAAGAATGAAATGCGGCGGCTATATAGACATTATAGGTATCATATATAAACACGCGCGTGTGTGTGTGTGTGTGTGTGTGTGTGTGTGTGTGTGTGTATACGAAGAGGATAATAATATAAACGCGCCGCCATTGGAATGTGGGCGTGCGGTGCGCGATTTCTTCAACTGCCGAGGATACCACGTCTTGTGATAATGTACGTTTACCTAACCTATATATACACATAACCCAACAGCAGTCAGGTGATATATATACCTAAGTGTGTGTGTGTGTTTGCACCAGGTCTCGTGTTTCCGCGATATATTATATTATGATAATTCTCGTCGTTTTGTACATTATATTATAATATTATCGGATTGGTCGATCGGACATGAACTATACACACGATGAGCTGTACACGCCACAAGACACACACACACATAAACACAAACGCTGCTGGAGCAGTTGACGTAGAAACCTGCATCGGACGATGGTGCACAAAACAAAAACAAAACTCTTGAGTTCTGTGAGAAGGACAAACGAAATGCGTGTGTGTGTGTCTGTGTGTGTGTGAAAGACGGTTCGATAGCGTGATGGTCGACAGAAGATATCGTCCTCGGCAGTGTATGCGTATATATTATATTCCTGACGAGTTAATTACGCGACCGTTTGGCGCGCGTATCGCTTCATCGATATAATGATAATATTATGTAGGTACGTGTATTATAATCTATATGTTGCAGGGTATCGTCTTCGGTCTCCGAAGGCGCCGAGCCGCTAGTCGATTTTGCAGATAAAACGCAGTAACGATAATCCAGCGGTGTACCAATGCGCTTATCCGGTCAGTCTATCAGTGGCGGAGGTGGTGGAGGAACAAGTGGTGTCATCGTTGTCTATATAATATATACAATCTTATACAAGCGCCTCGGTATGTATACATTTATACGGAGTGGTACACCTACCATGCTCACCCCCCCCCCCCCATTTTTTCCTCAAATAATTGTTTTATTCAAATTCCGATTTTTGAAATTTTTTAATATACTCAAATCGATCATATTTTTAAGGTCTCGAGATTTTTAATACAATCTAAGAATGTAGCGATTCAGACTTCGGTTTTTCTAGTAAATGTTTTTTTTCATTTTTATACTATAAATTATTTAGTGGATACATTTTTTCAATAATTCGAACCACTATAATTCCTTAGGTTTTAAATGTTTTTTCTCTAAAGACAATAGTCCCTAAAAATATAAAAAAAACGTAAGACTCCATCTATTTATTAATATTCTATTACTATTTATAGTACTATAACTTTTTATAAATGTTGATAGATAAATATTAAAAACTTACATTTTCACATCACTATAGCCCTCATATCTTCTGTAAAACCCATTACTATGCAACTATAATCATCAGTACATAAAGTTAAACAACTGAAAAATTAGGAACAAGTTCGAATTTTGATTTCGATGCGTCGAAAAAATCAGAAAAATTATCTGCAGCTAAAAAAATTACATCATAGAAAAAGAGGATCCCAATTTGAAAAGCAAAAGTTTATATCTCCACAGGACACTCTTTAAGTAGATAGTACAATAAATCTTAATCGTTTTAAAATAAAAAATATGATAGGTATATATATACCTGCTTGGTGTAATATCTATTTTAAAATTGAAATAGAAAAACTTTGAAGAACTGCAGCATTATTGTCGAAGAAAAGGGGCCAAGCATGCTTGGTCAATCACCTGTATATACGTTTATGTATACGCGTTATACATCGCACGGTTTCTATATAGTGTTTGTTTATCACGTTCGCACGGCAAGTGTATAATATTATATATTGTTTGATTTGCGTATTACGACTGCAGTTGTATGTACAAGGCACGACGATAATGCATACAATCGACTGCAGCGGAAACACGCACATCACGTATCATCGTTGCACTCGCGGTCATGTCATATATTATATAATAATATAGAATCAACTAGATCTGTATCTAACGGTGTGAATAAGATTAAATATGAGCCGTTTTTCGTTTATGCTCCTGCTGCATTAATAACAGTCATAACAATAAAGACTAAATCGTCATTATCTGCTGCGGCAGTATACTTACCCATATATAGTAAGCTTTCTGCACTCACGTGATCTTATATGGTCGCGGCTGCCAATGCTTGAGAAATATTATATATAGAGTGTCCTACAATGCATTTGATGGTATTGTTTAAAACTTTGGTTTTTGGAGGGGTTCATATGCCGGATATTGTTTTTTATGATTAAATCGGAGATGTTGATGAATGTTAATTTATACTATACAGAAATAAATGCATTCCCAATAACATTTTACTGGTTTATTAATATTTTTTTTTTTTAATTGGATAATTTACGGGACACTGTATAAATATAATAAAGGTACCTAAGTACCTACTTACGTCGTGTACTTGCACTGCGCTGTCATCATTCTTATTATTGTAGCCCATATAAATATTTTATTACTTGTATGTTTATAAATGTGGGTGAGTGTACATCTAGACATTCGCGGGCACTCTGCTGCGTAGACATCTGCCAATGATTATTTTATTGTATTATATTATATCTTCAGAACTCAACGAAATCATAAAATAATAATACATCGAACCTATTGACATCGTAAATTAATATAATATCCGTATTATAATAATAATTTTTTTTTATTAATTATATTATTATTATGTCGTTTGCAGCACCTGAAGTTTTGATCGGGGTCGGTTAAACTCTCCTCTCCTATACCTCTCTCACTATCTATCACTCTCCCCCTCCCATTATTTAAAACGTAAGAATACTTTCCTATATAATATTAATATCTAATGTGCCGTAGTATAGTACAGGCCATCTTTTGATCGTCCCGCTACAATTATAAAAAAAACCTTTATATACGATATGTATACCCGTGTCCCGTATTTTATTACACGACCATCGATTAATCGGGTTTATGGCTCGTAAAATCCAACTATATATACAATAATTCATGAAATTTGTCCTGCAGCGTTGCCATCTTGGAAATCATATTTCAACACAATATTATAATTATCGTTGTTATTTTTTTAAGTGGCAGAAATCAAAACACAATTCTACATACCAAAGAAATAAAGAATGTACCTATATATGTAGGCTATATAGGTACCTACATATTGTTATATTATATTAAGTATGTATATGCCATATGCGGATGTATAGTATCTGAAAGCAAATATTTTAATGTTCCGTTTTGATTTTAGCAGTCAACGTATATATGGCCATAAAATATTTATATGGAGGGTCAGAAGAAGAGAGAAAATGCGAATATAATGATAATACATACCTATCCGTTGTTTTAAGTTTATCGTTGTTATTTATACTTTAAAACATTGACGAAGTACGTCACGTAATTATAAAATGTACATTGTACGACCGTGATTCGTGATCCAAAAATGTATACCGATAAAAAACTAAACCAGTTACCACTTTTCACTCACGAATTAGACCTAATGGATTGTGTACAAAACGCAACATTGTGCATTTTAGTAGTAGTACAATATAGTTAGTAGTTTTATACCTATATAATAATTATATAATAGATATATTAATTAAATAGGCTCTGCAGGCTTTTGCGGCGTGTACTGTTAGTGTGTAACGTAAATATTTTCTAAAACAAACATTGCTGTCTTCATGGATTTATATTTCTCGACCCAACGTGTTTGTTTTTTTTTATTATAGGTATGAAAATACTATTAAAATTGAATATTAAATACCTATCTACGTTGGATATACCTATACGGATTTAACTTTTTTTGATTTTGGTTCACTTAGCATAATTTATATAACAAAAACAGTAGTTTATTATTATTTATTAAATATACACCTGCCGTGGTTTACTCAAGACGATTAACAACGAAAATTAGTAAGACACGATAATACATGCGGTAAAAAAAGGGAATTTAGCATATTATAAAGTTGCAATATATTAGTCTGTTACCTATAGGTAGATAGATATATTATATTATTTATACGTACGCATTAATGCAAAGACATTTCATTAACTTTAAAACCGAAAAACAAATTTAATTCGATGCGTCTAATATTATAAAACGGTATTCGATGATGTGAAACCAGCCGCGACGACGGTTGTTTAAACTAACCGCGGTTCCGCCGTCCGGTAATTGATTTTTTAAACTAAATTGTATTTTCCATAAAATATATTAAAACCCGTAGTCGTCATGCACCTGTTCACCGGGAATTAGAGATGTGCAAAAGTGTAGTATTTTTTTTCTATCAACAGACCAAATAATTATTATGTTCGATAAATATTGTTCCACCTTGAACGCCGATTAAATTGTTGGATAATTTCGATACCCCTTTGGTCGTTAACTATACGGAATTTCCTAACGCATGACCGAAAAAAATGCGATGTGATGTCTATAATGTCGTTGATAAGCGATGAGTAACGGTAGTTACTTCAGATAAGTAGGGTTACGATGTTTATGGCCTTAAAATGTATGATTATATGCACAAAAAAAAATATATATATTGAAGTATGTTCTCAGAAAAAAATCACATGTGATATTATAAAATATATTGATAAAATATTGAATTAAACTGGCGCAAACATTGTTATTTCGTTTTTAAATTAATTCTAATTTCTAAAATAAAAAAAAAACAATTTCAGTATTAAAATTGATTTGAATTATGTGAATTTTTTTGAGGTTTTCAAACAAAACCTAACCTAACCTAATGTAGGTTGTCAGGTAACAATTTCACGTAAAATAAAAAGCTTCAATAATATTGATATTTCACTCATCACTCCCTTACACGTCAAATCACATATTTTACATATTGTAATAATATAGTAGTTATACATAATATTACATATTTGTATGTACTTGAAATCTTTGAATTACAATAATAGGTTATGATAAAAGGTTATTGTTGTTATAAGACAACAAAAAACTAACATAAGAGTTCTCCTCACCACGTGGTCCGAACGTCAATTAAAAAATACGTACAGCAATAATGACCACGGGGGATACGACACCCAAATACTACCTTCCGTTATTACGTCACTGGGTGGTATGAGTGGGAGGAGTTTTAGAAAATATACAAAATATTCAACCCGGCGGCGGTGGCAACTAGGAAAAATTTCATGCACACGCTATAGAGTGTGCTACCGCTCGTGGGGGTTGGAGGGTTTGTGCTTTTGTGGACCGCTAGAGGGTATTAGGGTGACGGTGAGTGAGTGGGCGAGTTCGTATTTCAAAATCTCCATTTGTACCTCTTTTCCAATAGCGACATCGTACCTACGGTGCTATAATACAATATGTATCAATTATTTTTTATTATACTTTTATATACATACACAGATGAACGGACGGACGATTGGAAAGTTTTGCCGCGCCGCCAGTTGCTATATAGCTGTCATGTACACTCGGATATAATATCCGCGTGCGATCACACCAGTTGATTGTACACAATCTATAATAGTATAGGTACCACTTACCAAGTACTTATATGGCTATATACCTATATAAAATATATATTGTTACGTAATAACGATTTTCGAGTCTGCTGTCGGCGGTTGAAATGTATACCGCGGTGTTACCAATATGTAATTTTTTGTTATTATTATCAACACATGCAAGTACCTATTATAATATATAAACACGTGTGAGTGTACCACTGTACCCAATGTGTCTATGACACTGTCGGGTCGGTGTGCCACGGAAAAGGGTGCGGGGTGGAGGGAGGGGCGGAAAACAAAACCGGATCCGTAGCGGTGGTATGCGCCACGATGACGACGCGATGACCATCCCGACCAGAGAGACGTCTGTCAAAGCCGATCGGTATGCGCGGGCGGAGTTGTTTGTCGACGCCGTTATAGTAAGTCGCGCGCCGAGGGAAAAAAACACGCACCGAACGAGGAGGAATATATATAATATATATATATATATGGATATGTACGTGTATAATAATAATAATATTATATATATATAGGTATATATAGAAAATAAATAAACAGAAAAAGACAAGGAAGGTAAGATAAAAAAAATAAAAAATAAAAAACAGTCGAAAGAAGAAGAAGAAGAACAAACTGGTTTTTGTGCTCGTAGGTACAACGCACACACACACGCATACGCATAGGTACGTACGCAGACTCACATATTATATACACCCGCGCACCGCAACGTGGGAACCGAAATTAAAAAATCGTATATAGCCGTCGGTGGTCGCATCGTCGTCGTCGTAGTCGTCGTCATCGCCGGGCCATCGGGTTGCTTGCGACATTCGGAAGAATGTGGCGGCGTGCGTTTTTGTGTGGCTTCTGTACCCAGAGTCGTTTGTTTCGTATATACGCTGAGTACTAACACACACACACACCCGTATACATAGTCACCGGCGCGTGTTTATATACCAACATTTATGAACCGCGCGTTGACCGGTTGTTGACATCATGGGCGGTCCCCCGGGGAGTTTCGAATTTGACGTCGTGATGTCCCGTGTACCAAGTAGGTAATACGAAGTCTTTGGGGGTAGGAGGTCCGTGGCTGGATCAGAGGGTTCATATGAGACGGCCACCGGAACGAGGTAAGACTCCCGACAACAGCAGCGACGACAGCGGTAATAACATAGCGCGCGGGGGAGTGCCCGTCCGGTGCATATATATTATGATCATTATTATTATTATTATTAAAAACGTTTTGGTAAATAATGTCTTTTATGTGTGGGGACAATAAATTATGTATTATTGTTGTGTTCGAACGCCGCGCCGGAAACGGAAACGCGAGTTTCGCATATTATATTGTAATGATATTAATAATATATTTGGTATAATATAATCATATTATATTCATAAGTTTATACAAGGCTCTAGATTCGATCTAAAAAAAACCGTTTTGGGATAATATAACGTATATTATTATAATAAACGTTTTCGGTCGTTCAGATGTCTGCAGGTATATAAGTGCAATAATAATTATACATATTATTACCTACATAAACTAAACGTTCTTGCTACATGGAACTTTATTTATATGGATTTAAATTCACCCCCACACAATATGCCTCAACCTTTATGCATTTTCAAACCACAAAATTTAACAATCACTACAGAATTTAGAAAGTGAATACTTATCTTGTCTTATTTAGATCCTACTATAGATACCCACTAAATCCTTCTAAATCCGAGAAACTACCGTGAAGAATAATATGTATTCGTGGAAATGTTGGTGGGCTTTAAATTGTGATGGAAATTTCTGTTTGAACTAAGCCAGAGCTTTTTAAACTTCAACCACAAATATACATACCCGATACACCTATATAAACGCATATGTACGCAAACACGTAAGTATATTACACTGATATTGGTTTAAGAAATCTGCTCCAAAAACCGCTGATAGCAATTATTATTATCGTGGTACATGTAGCACAATACTCAAACAAATCAAAAAAGGTAAAATACACGACTCCCTGAATTTAGTATGCAAATCACCTGCTATATCCATAACTTTAAAATAATATACTTTAATTAATATAATACCAGTTTCCTATGATTAACTATTATAATATATAAAATAGAGCGATAGGAGGGTTGTTAATTAATTTAACTAGTGGCGTGTACTGCAAGAAGGGCGTTTGAGGGTTAAAACGATCCCCGCTTGAACCATTCCATATCATAATAGTATGACAATTAATTAATAATATTTTATTAGCAAAAATCGTTTTTTAATCTGTGAGGAATATTTTGGCTGGCTGAGTGCGGATCTTAATCAATAAATAAACATAATAAACGTAATATTAACATAGATATGTTTTTGAGCAGGGTCTTTTTTAACTGTTTTTTCACGATGCTGATTTTCGTAACGCTTTGTTTATTGCTATATAGAAACGAAAATATCAACAATAATAACAAAGAAACAAATTAAATTCCTATCAAAATGTAGCATGTTACTAAATATTTTACCATTGGCCGCTGCTCTATACACAAAAACATATTTATGATTGCTCAATTTTCCTTGCAGAGAAAAAATATCTTGTAGCATGCTGCTTACCTAAAATATAAACTTTTTTGGCCTATATTATGTCTATGTATCGCACACAGAAATAGATAACAATATTGAATATACTGAATCGCGGACTCGTTATCTTCGTAATGACACGAAAAACGAGCCGTGTCTGTTTCCATCACCACCCAAGCACTAATTATTAACGCTCATAAGATTAACACTGAACAATAACACTTTTAACTTAACATTTTATGGAACAAAATATCGTATTATATAACGTTGTGAATTATTGTGATTAGTACCAAAATGTTTAACTTAATGTGAACATTAAATTAAATATGGCCCTTAAAAAGACTATATACATATAAGACTAACTACCTACCTATGTAGTAATATATATATTATTTGCAGTAAGCAGCTTCAAGTTACTCTTAAAAAACGATGTCTGATTTAAAAATTTCTTTAGTATACAGTAGTAAAAAAATACATATTATTTTATAACTGAAGGTGTATAATTATATGAAGAATACCTTTATTTTAGAAAGTCAAAATAATTGAAACCAAACATTTTCACATGTCACTGCCATATGGTAATACATCTTAATATCTGTCTTACCCATCTCACATCTTAATATTTAATATACATGGTAAATAAATTAAATTTTATACATTTGTAAATACAATTGTTTTAGATAATTTGGTTCTTAAAGAAGATTTATTTGTTAATACCTCTCGCATATTGAACTCTTTTTTAAAATATCGATTTCTCATAGTAATTATAAAAGTTTTACCAATCGATTTAAATAATATATTTATATGGAGAAGAGCTCCTAAATCACCCTTTATAGGTAAAAATAAACAGTTTTTCAAAAATATACGCTGATTTTGAACATTCGATAATATTATTTTTTACATTCTTAATCGAAATTTAAAGTAAAATGTCTGAAACACAAATAATACATTATTTTCTGGATCATATCCTATAAATGTTATTTTTGTGACACCTCCGAATCTTACGAGTGTTTAATATTTTGTCTTTCGATGGGGGTGGTAAATTGGAAACGTCAACATGATGGATAGTTTTTACGACCTATCCAATACTCCAGTAAATTCTATATTGTATATCAGTGGTAGGTATATCACATGAACTTAAAAATAACTGTCTCCTAACCTCAATCATGATCCGTATATCAAATTATTGGTTAATTACATCATTCATAGTTTGATTACACATTTTTGAACTTTATCTATATGATATGAAATTAATCACAGTGTGTTTTTGATGCATACAATTAATGTATGCAATGTATGTCTATCGTTTATCTTTTAACATTGTAACTGTGAATTCTACAAACTGAAGCAGTAAATATGTATCAATGTACCTATATATAATTGTATATATACTTATGCAGTATAACTATATGCAGTCACAGTAGAATACGTGAATTTATTTATAATTAACACCCCTAGTTCCGCCATTGAATTTACAATAGTTTATGATTTATGTAATAATTGATCCAACATAGTTCTACACGCATATAATTTTTTTTTTAAATCATTACTAGCCTTAATCACATTAAACAAACAATACTTCTAACGAATATAATAGTAGGTTTATTGTTTTTTGACTTGTATTTTAGTTTTAATTTTAGCTTTGTACTTATTTATATAATACCTATGCCTTTTAACGTATCAGAGATAATTTTCTCGACAATTCAAACGCAGTGGCTAAAAAGGTGCGGCGATAACATTATAATATTATATCTGTATTATTATTATTGGCTTGTTGTGTATACCATCGTCCATGTCTTTTTGTATTTTATATCTCTCCTCCTCCTTGTCCTCGATCATTCAAAAGGTGGTAATTTTTTACGTTTTCTTCATTAACGGTATACGTATACATACGTGCATATTATATAGTACATACTATTATTATTGTGTGTGTGTTTGTGTGTGTGCGAGCGTATGCAAATCAAGTCGGATGTCTCTAAATACCCCTAATGTTCATTAGCATAACACTCGGGTTGCCAATATAATAATAATAATATTCAAGAAAGGCACGCAGAAGTACATTACTTTTTATTATCTAATACGGTTGGACACGGACATTATTATTATTATTATTTATATATGTATATAAGTATATATTATATAGCTGGTGTACAAGTCCTCCGGGTTCCAAGTTATGGCCGCCGGTGTTCGTAGAATACAATATTTACAACAATCTTCTCTGACGTCGCTTATTTATAATCGTATAAAACAATAGATGATTTATTTAGCATTTCAAGTACATTATTACAGTGTTTTATCGGCACATTAACAACAAAATTAAAAATATCGCATTTTATTAAGTATATTTTAAAGTACCTATATTAATATTTAATTATTATAACCGGGACCTTGCGAGTGATAGGTAATACGATCAAAACGACTAATGAATTAATATTATATTATTTGCATTTGTATTGCAGTGTTATTCACGCATTTTATTACGCATAGATACTTATCCGTAAATACCATTTTGTATCCGTCCAACGTTATAATAATATAATTTGTAGCTTTCTAACGACAGTTGTAGCGTCTCAGATAGTATAGGCACTGATTGAGTATGCTTAATCACTGGTATAGATATACAAAAAATAAAACTCAGTATTGCTCGACAGCGCCTGCGCATGTTTAAATGAAAAGAGATAGTCTGTAGAAAAACTATATATAATCCATATATTCCATTTAATTGTTACGTTTTTATTAACGAACGATGAAAAAATAAGAAGATCGCTGCTTGTTTTATAGTTTCATTCACAAAATATGACATTATGGTTTCCGTAGACTCACTGGCGGTACGAACAATATTATTCTAGATATTCATTTTTTACAAAGCAATACATTTTCCTAATATAAAATTATACATTTTTCTTGTAGTTGTGTAGATGGGGTGCAGTGTGTAGTCACACATTTATTTTTGTAAAATATACTTATCTGAGAATTAAATCCGAGAGTGTAAATAGGTAGAGAGTACGTCATACATTTGTAGATAATATGACTTTATTAATATTTTTGTATTGCGTTTGATAAAAAATAACCATTCAAGTTTATAAGCTTCTACAGCAGTATAAGGTTTAAGATTTATAATTTAATTTAATTCAATATTTTTGGATAATTTTTCATTTTGTTTTTTTGTATTAAAGATTCAATCTTAAATATTTTTTTTAATAATGTGTACCTACACTGTACACTGTACAAAATATAATAATTCTAATCTGAGCGGTTTGGAGAAAAATGATTTGTCAAGTAGTTATTTTTAATGATATTATATCGTGCTGAATTCATGTCCCCCTCAAATTTGTGACTCTGTCTACATCTATGATAGTGTATACACTAGCCGTATTAAGGAAGTATGTCAACGATTTACATTTTTACATATAGGTATGCGTAAATATAACATTGTATCTATTATGAATAGCCAATATCTATTGAGAACGCACATTTTTAGCACTTTTAACTAGTTTTCATATTTGTTTGTCGTTTGGTATTTTTTATATTCACCTATTTGAATTAACATTATAAGGAACATGACACTGAAGATATTATATTGCAAGATTTTATTCTGTAATTATTCTAAAATTATATGTTTTTATTATTCTTATTATAATTTTGTTTTTTCTTCCATATATAACCTATTTAATACTATATTTACATGACGTGTCAATCTTTATACATTTTTAAATGAAAAGACAAACTGCGTGATTACGTTTAAATTGATGGACAAATCGTCAATCAGTTTTCATAAAACAACATTTTTATCATGTTATATGCGTCGCCAATCAGCTACCTAAATTATTGGTATACTATTATATCAAATTCCATAGGTACCCATAACCGATACACTTTATTATAAGAAATATATAATCTGCGGGCTAGAGTATAACAAGAATATGTACTACAAGAAGAAAACATGATGAAATTTTCAACGGGAAAAGCCATCCAGTGATAGCACCACCTTTAATGTAACCAATAAACTAAATAAATATATTATATAATAACTGGAAAAAATCACATGCGTTTATTCTGAAATTATATGTCATAATGATATGGCGATTGGTATATGAATGCAATTTGTATCAGCCAATGAGCATTTCAACTAATATATTACTATACAAACGGTTACGCTCTATAGACACGACTGAAAAAAATATAAAAAAACTATACCTACATTTGTTTCCGCCTCAGCAATCAAGTTGTCCAGTAAATGTAAATGTATTTTAACCACCATGATGCCACATACATCTAGAACCACACATTTCAATATATGTAAATCACAATTACGCATCCTGACAACTGATGATCAATAATCAAACTATTAATCTGTTTTTAATTCTGCACAATATCAGATACTTCCAATTTCTATCGTACTACAAAATTATATGACAGATTAAACAAAAAATGGTAATGCATTTACAACAATTTACAGAATAGGTGGTACTAAAAACATTAAATAAAAATATATACTAAAATAATTTAAACAGGCATAACAGCCATGACTGACAGTGTAGAAATGAGTATTATAATTTATAATAATTAATAATCATATATTCTACAAAACAAAACAAATGTACTTCAACACGCGCGACATCCGAGATGAGTTTGGAGCCAAATAAGATAACGAACTCATCCGAATTAAAAATTCTGAGAGATTATTCGTCTGTTCTCTATTATATTATTGGTAAGTATTGATGTTTTTTAATTTTAATATTAAACTATATTGTGTAATGTACACGTCAATACGACGGTGTTAGTATTTTCAAGTATATACGAATTAATATTATTATATAATATTATTCAAGTGCGTTTATTTCATACGAAATAGTACACAACTTAAAAATGGGAATTTATTCTACAAAAAATCGTCGCGATCAAATACACGACAATTGTTGTGACCAACCGTCACTATGATTGTAATAAATTATAATACATAGTAGGAAGGTATTATAATATGTACACCTATTAATTATTATATACTATAGCTGATCCCCTGCGTGGCGTCGCCTGCGTGACAAATTAAATGCCCTTGGATTTACACCTTCTTAAGCTCTGTTAAATGTAAACTACTCATTTTCAACACGGTTATTTAGGTGGTTTTTAACAAGTAAATAAAAATCTAAAATAATATCCAATTTTCATAATAATTATTTTATTTTCTGTAATCAATGGAAATCTTATACAAATTAAAAAATATTCGTTTTTCGTAAGCCAACAAACCACCATATCTAAGCTCCTCTTTAAAATGCAAAATTTAAAAATTTGATTTCTAGGAGCACATCCTCAGGTATATAAGATGTACCAAATGTCAGAACCATGAGTGTATATACCGTCGATCGATTACAATTACACACACACACATACATTTCCTTTTATTATTATAAATAGATAATATTGTAAAACATTTTATCTGGTTAGAATAATAATGTATGCTTCACACGTCGGCGTAAAATATATTTATAATAATTGAAAACCTAACCTATGCCGCAAGCTTTCTAGATTTTTAAACATTGTTCCCCTCCCTTCGTTTTTGGTGTAAGACACACACGGGACACAATAATATATATATAAAAAACCGGGGAAATCGCCGCCACGGCACTGCAGCAACCACGCACAACAACAACTACTGGACATTCCAATTATAAAACACTTCGTATTATTCTTTTCGGATTAAAATACGATTACGGCGATATAGTAAAACGGATATGCACTGCTGCTGTAGTTGTAGAGCCGCCGTAGGCCGCAGGTTCGCGCCGTGCATCGTCCGCCGCCACCAACCAACCAACCTAGCTACTACCCGGTACCTACCTATATACCGCATCCTGCAGTTTTCTATTACTGACCTTTTTATTTTTTTTCTCTATCATTATTATTTACTATTCTTCGCAATCCGGGCAATTGCGCGTGCGCACGCACAAACACACACATACACACGTACCTACCTATTACATGCGCGCACACAAACCTGTCCGCCAGCCGATTCCCTTATTCGACCAAAGTTCAATTTGTTCGTATCAATCAGTATCCCGTCGATCAGGCCCCGTTATAACACCTCCAATCTGTCTGAATCCATCGCCCTGTATACATGCGTACCGTATACGTCTGCAGCACACAGCAGTGCGTCCGCGTCGGGTATATACCTCAAACCTACAACTGGGCACAGTCAGGTTATACGTACCTATGTAATATTATGTGTATATAATAAAACGCATATATACCTACGTGATCTTCCGTATGGTCGCGTAGTCTCGGCGGCGGCGGACCGAACATGGCAATAAGCGCGGAAACGAGAAAACGAGAAGCGTTCGCGGCCGACGTCCCGAGACGGCGGCGACGGCTGCTGCAATAACAATAAAATAAAACGGTCCGTGGAATACTGAAAAAGAAAGAAGAAAAAAAGAGTCCTCCTCTACGACTGCAGTAAATAATTATATAAAACTTCGTGGGATTTTTTTTTTCATCCGAAACAATATATAATATTCCGACGATGGCGACGATACGACCAACGCGTATATAATATACGAGTAACTAGTATGAGAGATATGCTGTGGAACCTATAATATCGTAACAGTCGTATCTATTGTCGTTTCTTTATATTCTCTCTAATCGTCACTGCGTTTCTCGTCATAATTTAGATAGGTACGCGAACTGTACACACCACCTGTTGTACAACAGGATAGTCATCCGGACAATAAATGTATGTATTATAAATGTATAACAATACAATAGTAACTTCACTCTGGTCGTATCTTATGTGAGTGTGTGTGTGTGTATGAGCAATCCACAGCATAGTCAATCGCACTCATGGTTTAGACATTTAGCCATTTAGGTACATATATTATACATAATAATATTCCAGAGTATGTGCACCACCAATAAAACTTTTAAATTTTGCATTTTAAAGAGGAGGGGATTATATACGGATCTTTTGGCTCACGAAAAAAGAGTATTTTTTTTGTTCGTGAAGGGTTCGTGTTGGTTACCTAAAACAAAATATAGTTATTGTGATTGAATATGATTTCTACAGGCGTTTAATTTGTCATGGGCAGCGCCGTGCAGGATCAACTATAAAAAAAATAATATATCTTTCACTATTGTGCCTACACAAAAGATGCTGTGGAACCTATAAGTATATGATGATAATATTTTATGCAGTTCCTTTATTTTCTCTCTAATCGCCGCCGCCGCGTTTCTCGCGATAATTTAGATACGAGCGAACTATATACACACACCACCTGTTGTACAGCGTGTATATACGTTTTTCCCCCGTTCGGTCACCGGGACAGTAAATATATGTATAACACAACAGGTATAATGCCTCGCTATCCGTCACTCGTATATGTGTGTGTGTGTGACGTGTGTGCCCGTGTTTGAGGCAGCATCGTATTTTATTGCTATCCGCCCGAGCGCCATAAATCCGTCTCTCCGCAGCCCGAGTATGCGCGCCCGGCACTGCTCTGATTTTTTTACTTTCGCGCCCGTCCAGCTATATCATTCTTTTAACGGCTCGGGCGGCACAATAATAATAATAATAATAATAATATAATATAATAATATTATTACACAAAACGTACATATATTATTATAACACACGTGTACCGCATATACCGGAGCGGAGTCACACGCGCCGGCGAGTGTTTTATGCGTTCGATGGTTATCACGCGGCGCGAGCGATCGCTATTATTTATAATAATATATTACGAAAACGAGCGCGCGAAAATAAAAAAAAAACCGCCCCGAGTCCTGCACACGTATTATATAAATGTATATATGATAATACTGTATAGGTACAGGTCCCCTGAGCAACAAGCAGGCGTGGAAAACAAACGGGGCGAGTACTTATAATACAGTCTGAAAAACGCGCTGTACCTGCCTGCAAAACGGTTTTTGAACGAAAAATTTAGATCGTATATTATAACTTACCCGGGCACCTATATAATGTACACGCACAATATAACCTTCGTATTGCAAGCTGCAAGTATACGATGTTAATATAATATATATTGTACGTGTAGTACGATGACGTATATATATCGTCGTCGTCGACCGCATTATATATAAACCACGCCGACGATAGATTATATACATAGTATAATATGTAGATTATAATTTAATATTTCAGGTAGGGGCTGCGTACTAGTCGATTCCTCTTTTGTATTTTGTCGAATATCGTGTACCTATATTGTACCTAAAAAATGAAAAAAAAGTTTTATGAAGAAAATTATATGCCCAAGTATAACAAAAAATCTCGTTGGCTGCAGATACCCATTTTTGAAAGCGTTGCGTTTCAATATTTTACCTTCCGCTTCAATATCCCCATGGTCCTGGTGTATTGTACATATAGATGTACAGCGACACGTGCAGTGAATAATTTGAAAACGGCGACAGTGGCGCAATAAATTTCATATGATGATCGGCACGAAAATATCGAGTTACCGCATGGACGGCGTCCCGTTCTGTCCGAGAAACGATCGATAAAATAAAAACTATAATACGCGTATCAGATATATCGTAAGTTTATTCGTCTATAGCACGACCACCTATACTCAAGTAGATTCAATTATTTTCAGGATACCTACGAATTTTTACAAATGAATCAGTTTCCTATCATGTGATCGACAAAATATGACAGTCCACTTCCGGTGCGATCAGTTAGGTATGCAATAAACCACCCCGACGGGTGGATTTAGTCCTGAACCAAAAAAGGAGTGAACTTGATGATGAACTATTATATAATTTTTAAAAAACGTGTGTAAATACTATACTTAATAGGTTTTTCCGGTAAATTTAGTCAGGTCGGTACCTAATGTGTAGCTCAAAACTCATCGGGACATCACGAGGTAGCTCATAAAATATAAAACAGTTGATATTGACCACGTGGATTAATTGAATAATACGCTCTTATAACATTATTACACAAAATATTATAATCCCATATAATATCTCGTTAGATTCTGAGTTCTGACACGATAAAAATACAATTTATGATTGAAAAATCGGGATAATGGCTATATTATTATATGAATAATTTAACGGTTATGGCGCGTGTGAAAGTCCGGTGTTCAGTCCGAGGAATAACATAATTTCGAACATTATCATTATTATTATTATTATTATATTATTATCGGGAAAAGTGTTATAATACGAGTAATCCGCGCGCCGCCGCAAAAGAGCGCATTGGGGTATTTACGGCGAAGCGGCGGCTGTAATGCATTATAATAAAACCATCATAAAATTCTATCGCTATAGCTCTGTGGCCTACATCGTGCATTGGCCTCGTACGAAAATACTCGCGCACACACTCACGTGGACATCATATTATATTATAATATTCCAAAGAAATCAACGATGAAAAAAAATACAAGTTTACCAAAATGGCGTATAGTCCGTGTTGAGATTTGTTCACTTCACAGCATATATACTATAAGTATAAATAGGTATAATATAATTTTATTATACAGGATGATTCATCAAGTATGTTCAACCCTTTTTTTCTTCAATAATCAATTTATTCAAAGTCTGGTTTTTAAATTTTCTTATAAGTTGGTGCCACAAAGACCATTATTATCAAATTCATGAGATTTTGCATATACTACCAATGTACTGAAGGAATGTCTAGAGACGATACAAATTTCTGATTTTCAAATAAGAATCCATCACCTTTTTTCTGTAAATTATCAGCTGTTCATTTTTTGAAACTTTTGACGCATTAATATCGCAATTGGAACTATATAGTACCTAGTTTTTGAGTTATTTGAGTAAATATATACTTAATAGAGATAATATAGGTCTATGATAATGTCTAAGATTACTATGGGGGTTATGATGATTAGAACATTTTAATAATTATATAAATAGTTTTCAAAAATGGTCCATGTATAATAAAATAAAATGCCATATTCAATAGGTATTTCAACAGTATTTTATATTTTTGGTAAATTATTTTAAAGACTATTACATATTAGTTACTTTTTAGTATAAACATTTGAATAATGGAGAAATAATTCGTTTTGATTTTGAATTTTTAAACATCAGAATTTTCAAAAAATTATTTACTTAATAATTAACAAGAAAAGCGGAGTTATCATTTGAAAAACAGAAGTTTACCACCACCGCAAACCCCTTATATTATGTTGTACGCAAACAAATTCAATAATTTGACAATACAGTTAATTAACCCTTTCAAGCCCAACGATAACTTTTGGAATCATGTACATCAATGACGTATTAAACAGCCCACAATTTTCCAATAAAGACTAAATACACATAAATAAATGAGAAATTTTCTACTCTTTCTAATGGGAACACTGTTTTTTCTTATTTGAATGATTAAGTGATAGTAAACAGTCAGTTTGTTTTCGTTATCGATAATCAACCACGTTGCAAGAAACCAAATTTTATATATTAATTAAAAGGTAAGTTATTTTAGCCAAATCAATTAAAAAAAAATTTAATCATGTTAAAAATTACTTCATCTTTCTAGTTAAAGTATTATTATAGATCTAACTCTTATAGTTTTTTCATTATAGTATCATAAACACGATGATTCCTATAATAATCATTGGGATTAAACAAACAAATCAATTTTTTTTAAATTATGTCTCAAATTCCCAATGATAATTTTTGGAATCATGAACATTTTGTTGTTTACATTTTTTTTTTGATGTTGCCATAGTCACTAGAAACATGGGGAAAAAACTAAGTGATGAAGAAGTGGCTGAGTTATTACAAGGGGATATATCAGACCTAGAAGAACTAGATGAAGGTGATGACATTAATATTGACAATCTAAATGAAATATTGAATACATTTCCTGATAATATTGAAGTAAGTATCTCTATATACTCTATTAAACTCGAGATCAAACTATACATTTATTGACTAATATTATAATAATAATTCAGGAATTGTTTCCTATTCAAAATAATTTATTGGAAGAGGATGAAGTCAATTTTGAAAATAATTTAATTATGCTTAACCAGAGGGACATAGAAGCAGAAATTGAAGCAGAAAATAGACTTTTTGATGAACAAGTTAGGATAGGTCCAAATTGGGAAAAGGTATTAGTTTTTATGGACAATTTGTCAACAAAAATGTTAGGTAATTAAATATTAACTTTTTTAATATTATAGGTACCATATCAAAACCCTGATTCAACATGGAAAGGAAACTTACCTGATCCACCTACTCACATTTTATCTCCCTATGAATACTTTAAACAGTATTTTGATGATGATATTATTCAAAATTTATGTGAACAAACTAATATATATTCTGTACAGAAGTCAGGAAAATGCATTGCTACATCATCTGCTGAGATAGAACAATTTATTGGAATTCAAATGTATGTATTTATTTCTCACTTATAAGTTAATATAAGTTATTCTGTTTCTTCAAAACTATCATGCTTTGTTTTAGGTACATGGGTATTGTCAAAATGCCATCTTATAGAATGTTTTGGAATAATCAGACCCGTTTTTCTATAGTTTCTGATGTAATGGCACGAAACAGATTTGACAACCTAAGGTCTTACTTTCATGTTAATGATAATACTCATATGTTACCCAGAGAACATAGCCAACATGACAAATTGTTTAAAATCAGACCTTTTTTGAATGCTATAAGGGATAACATGAAAAAAGTTCATGTAAATGAGTATATAGCTGTTGACGAAATAATTATTCCTTTTAAAGGTCGCTCAATTATGAAGCAGTACAATAAAAATAAGCCTCATAAATGGGGAATCAAAATGTTTGCACTGGCTTCATCAAATGGACTAGTGCATGATTTTGAAATATATGTTGGTAAAGGTACTTTACCTCCATCGAACCATGGCCTAGGTATAAGTGGAGATGTTGTCATGCGACTTATTGAATGTATTCCAAAAAATGAAAATTATAAGGTACCTAATATTTGTACTTCATAACTTGATTGTTAAAATTTTACATTAAGTTAACATAAATATACAATCATTTTTGTTTTAGGTATCTATGGACAATTGGTTTAATTCCTACAACTTGCAATGCAAGTTAAAATTTGTTGGAGTTCAAAGTATCGGGACAGTACGTTCTAATCGTATTGCTGGTTGTGTATTAGCAAATGATAAGCAATTGAAATCTGGAGAACGTGGCAAGTTTGATAGTAGAGTGGACACAAATAACAATATTGTAGTAACTAAGTGGAATGATAATAAAGTTGTGCATGTAATTTCAAATTACAAAGGACCACTACCTGTGGAGAATGTCAAAAGATGGTCTGTTGCAGAAAAAAAAAAAGTTGATGTCCCTAGGCCAGCGTCAATTGGTGAATATAATTCTTATATGGGAGGCATTGATTTACATGATATGCTAGTAGAGCTATATCGTGTAAATATAAGAGTAAGACGATATTATTTACGCATTGTGTATCATTTGCTTGATATGTGTGTGGTAAATTCGTGGTTACTCTATAGAAGACATTGTGAGCAGTTAAATGAAAAAACTATGAGCTTATTAAAATTTAAGTTAGAAATATCTCATGCTTTATTACAATGTGGAAAAGTTCAAACGCCAAAAAGAGGTAGACCATTATCTAACACACCACCAAGTAAAAAAAAAAGAACTTTTAATCCAAGACCAACTAACGATGTTAGATATGATGAAACTGGACATTGGCCAATTCGAGTCATAAAAAAACAAAGATGTAAAAATTGTATTACATGTTATTCTACAACAAAATGTGATAAGTGTAAGTTACACTTATGTTACAATTTAAAAAACAATTGTTTTTTAAACTACCATAAAAAATAAGTTCCTATATTTTATCCTATCATAAAGTTTAATAAAAAAGTCTGCATATCAATCTAAGTAACTACTTATTGTTATAATAAGATTATTATAATGTTATATTTTAAAGTTTTTATTGAAATGTTGTTTTCATTAAGTTTTGATTATTATTATCTTTTTATCAATAAAAAGCAACAAGTCGTTGAATTTTGTACACAGTTTGATTTATATTTTATTTTATGTTTATGATTTTAATCTAATCTAACCTATAGTGTTGTGTAATATAGAGTTTGATTTGGGGTTATAAGTTCACTAAATAAATTCAATTCTTGTAATTTGGAAAATATGCTGGTAAGTAAAAAAAAAAATTTTAATCGCTACCTAGTTCCCAGTGATAATTTTAAGCATCATGTCTGTAAAATGTTGGTAAGTTTTTCAAAAATTACAAAAAAAAATTTTTTCCCTTAATTTAACCCTAAAAAAGCCAAAAATGAGAACAGAAATTTTTTTTTGAAAAAATTTAATATATTGGGCTTGAAAGGGTTAAAAAAATTCCAAAAACGATAATTTGACAAATCCGTTATTAAAGGAGAAATGGGGGTAAGAGTGTTCTGTGAATAGCCTACCTATTGTATATTAAATACAAGCAACGAGCTTCGCCAGGGATGTAGGATTCACACCTCCACGAACACCCAGCAGCAGAAAACACCGTCCGAGACTCATGTCATCGAAAACGGAACCCAAAAGTTTCACCAAGAGACACTCGTAAAATAAAAAATGAAATAATACCTACCTAATAATAATAACAACGACTATACGACTACGACCACGACGACTACATCGTAGTAAGCGACGACAACAATTGTGATGATGCACACACAGTTCGGGCTGGAAGTCTGCCACGTATGTGAAGCATCATAATAATAATACGATACCTATTATAATACGACATGTATTATAAAATGAGTACAAAATAATATATGATGTAATACACTTTCGGGTTCGGCCTTCGCAGTGCACAGTGGTTTTTATATTTTTTTATCGTCGTTGGACGCGGTCCACGAGTGCCGCGTGCGCGATTATTGTTGTACATCACGTGTATATAAATGTATAATAATATTAAAATATAATATCCCGCTGCAGACGCGCCGCTGAGGTGCATTGGTGTGCAAACCGTACGTACCATCATCGTTTATTATTGCGTATATTACAGCTGAAAAAGAGACGTGTGCTGGTCGAGCGAACGTGAAAACGGTGCGTAAAGTCATTGCAAAAATATTTGTTGGCGACGACGGGGCGGAAAACGGCACGACTGGTGCACGGTCGACGGACGGTTTTCGCGAGTAAAATGCAACATAACCGTTATAGAGACTGTTCCGAATTGTGTGTGACGAAAACGCTGGGAGGGGGTGTCACGTACAGCCAACATAATACCCCACAATTTTTGTTTCACGAAATTTGGAAGACGCTGTATAATAGTAATAACAATAATGATACAATATGAAAACGTCTTTTGTTCGACTGTCGTGAGTGCGGACCATATTAAGCTGATAACAGAGCATAATATGACGTATATTGTAATACCTACCTTACTACCGCAGAGCGCTGAGGGCTCTGCACTCGGTATGTTAACGAACAAAAAAATTACGTCACAACGGGGAGAACAACGATTTAAAAATGTCATAAACGAGTGTTTTTTTTTCATTTATGAGATTCCTTTGTTGATATTTTCAACGTTTAAAAAATAAATAATACTGCAGCATAGGCTGAAGAGCCTATTATATAGTGAGTTTCTTTTAGAACGCGTGACAATACGGTCCATTTTTAGAATATGTAATGTATGCTAATTGCTCAAGACCATCACAACTTGTGCCACCCCAAAGTATATAAATCAATATTACATGTCATGTATTATTTCACTCATGGTTGTTGGAGGGAGGGCAAATAATAGAATTTCTAAAAAAACGTACCACTTTTCAACATTTTTAGACTAAATACCTTTTTTTAAGTACACTTTTTTCTCGATTTCGTCGTCGTGGGGACCAACATATTATGTCCTATTTCCGTTTTACTCCGTTCGCGTGCCACGTATATGATATATCACTCGTATGATACTATGATGCCTGTAATAATAAAACATACACGTTATGACGTGTAATTCGTCGTCGAACGGCAATTAATAAATCACTTTTAGTCTTTTATACATACGTTATGACTTATGATATGTATTATATATTACGAGTGTATATAATATTATGTCTGTGTGTCGTGTAAGCGATGAAAAAGTCGTCGTCGACGTCTATAATACGCGTATATAGGTAGGTAGGTATATATAATATACGAAATTATCGCCATGCTGGTGTATATTATAAATCGTACACTAAAATATATTAATATAATAAATAAGTGACATAGGATCGAGTATGGCGTGTGTACCGTAAAAAATTATATACGTAAAATTAAATGTATGTGTAGGTAAAATCCACTTGAGTATATACATGTACATGTATGTTACTATATTCTCCTAGGTTTTTGTGCTGCCGTCGAAGTCGTATACCTATGTATATTGTATAAGTATATTGCATACAGGGAGATCAACAAGCATGCTAACTACCATTTTTTTCAATAATGAATATATTCAAATTCTGACGTATGAAATTTTTAAATATACGTACTTAAAGACCATATTTTTTAATCCTATCGATACTTTTCGTAGGCACTATCATTGATTATAAATAGTACCAATAGTAGGTATTAATATTATTACAAAAGCAGTGAAGACCAATGACAATACAAACTTAGGTTTTTCAAATGAGAACCCACTTTTTTACACTAAATAATTAAGTGTATAGTTTTTTTAAAAACCCTTATGTATACCTAATTCAAAATTCAAACAAGTAATCTCCCAGTTATTAAAATATTAAAACTAAAAATAGCAATCCTTAAAAATGGTTTTCAAAAATATAAAATAGATGTAATATTGGATCTAGTGTTGACTTTAATCATTTTTATGAACTATAAATGTTGATAGGTAGGTAGTTCAATATTAATTACTAGAATTTTTAAATCACCATACCTCCCATGTCTTCCAAATCCATTATCAACATTTTAAGAAAATGTATTAACTAAATAATTTACGAAAGTTTGTATCCCCACAGGACTACAATCCTTAAGTAGTTGAAACTATCTCAAGAATTGAAAAACACAATGTTTAAATACATTTAAAATTCCAAGAATCAGATTTTGAACAACGGTATTATCAAAGAAAAAAGTAAATGCTCATGTTCGGTGAATCACCCTGTATATATATCTTAAATATCACACATTTATTAACGATATAATATGTAGCTATATATTATCGTGAGACTATTTACTGTTTTAATTCTTTCTTATATATTAGCCAATGCAAAATATTTTAAAGTGTGACCTTACATTGCGTCGCGGTCGTCCGAAACGTCCGAGTTGTCGTCGCTTTTTAATATCATGTGCTTGCTGGAAGTCTAATATAATATTAACAAATGTACCTGTGTAAGAAAGAAAGTGTATGTCTGTGTGTGTGTATAAAAATAAATCTAATTGTTACGAATATGTGTATTATGTACGATGTACCTACACATTACGTGTTGCATACTGTTTGTTTGGTTAGTACAAGTATACATATAGTAGGCAGGTTCTATATAATAATATGTATTATAGTATTATAATAATATGATGTCGGGCTGGCTACACGCGTGAGAGACGACGTAGAGTCCTGTTGCGTCGTCGTTTAATTACTTACGTCGCGCACGCAAAAACCGTGACAAATCGCACGACACTCGATGTGCAGGTTATAATCCAAAATTCACCTCATCGCTGTGTATTATACACAATATATTAATATTGTATATAGCTATTTTTTTCTTCCTCGATTTTAAATCATTTAGCAATGAATTTTTCTACTAATCTCACGAGAAACGTTTTATCGTATATAGGTACCTATATATTTTTACGTAATATACCTACTACGTAGATACAAGATACAACCGTATCGCAAGTTTGAAATATCGCCACTGAATCGACGAGGTGTGAGTTCGACAATTTTCACATACCCGCCATTACTGTAGGTACAGAGATAGTTGGCTTACTGGCCGTCCGTTGATGGGCTCTCAACGCTCATGGTTGCATAACGTTGCAGCGTTTAAGAATGATGTGTGAATGTGTGATGTATACCGTGGTAGAAAATTTGTAGTCGTCGACTAATTAGTAATTCTGCTTCTGCAACGCAGTAGTTTAATATGTACCTATATATTACACAAGATGCACTGTGTAGGTACATTATTTCCAGTTCGATTTTTTTCATTTTAAATCTGATCTGAAGCATGCGTACCAGCTACTTCATCTTTGCTGTCACTTTAATGCGACTACCACATCGTTCGCGTGGTATAATATTATGTTTTCTAATTGTCGTCTTATGTTAATCCGTTTGTCTGGAGGACACGCGTATGTGTGTGTGTGTGTGTGTGTGTGTGTGTGTGTAGACGCATTTATATTTTATTGTATTATTTACTTTTTATTTTTATATTATGTGGGTATCGCGTAATAGCCACCTGCTGGACACGTTGACCGCCCCGAAACACCTGTTTGGAGAGAAAAAATTAGAGGAAGAAACGGTCGCCCGTACGAATTACAAAATATGTGTGCATCATACAAATACTGCAAATACAAGTATAATATAACATGCACGGGTAAAATCGACTCGGTGCAGCAGAGAGCAGAAGAAAAGATAGATCGGAGATGCGTGTACTCGCACAATTAGCGGACGGTAGCTCACAATGGACTGCTTCACCGTTCCAGTTTCTCCGCGAGCGCACGCGATTCGAATTATTATATTTTATACAGAATTTTTCCCATAGGTATATACCCTGTAGGTTATCCGATGGTTTTCATCTCTCTTGCTCGGATCACATACATTTAATATTCTCTCCCTTTTCATACTTCGTCGTCCGATATAGCGACGAATACGACGTAATTACGATACCGTTCTGAATATTATACCTATATATTATTATTATTATTTATGTGTGTACCGCGCGCGTATGTATATATGCAAATCTTCGGCTATAATTTCCGATATCGTGTGAGTATGAGTGTGTGAATGAGTGCGTATACACGCTCCGCCACCGCCGCCACCACCATAGGGCGAACACAATGTGCCCATAAATTAGCATTCATAAATAATCCAAAACGTCTTGTGTCAGAAAATGATCAAGAGGGAAAGAGAGAGAGAGAGAGAGAGAAATCACCGTTTCCACACACGCGATCGATTCCTATATACATTATTATGTATTATGTATAACGTTATTATATGTATTTATGTATATAAACGGCGGATACGATGTCAGATCACACCGTTGACGTTCTATTATTACGTAATACTTCGCGGGATATCCGCACGGAATTGAACTCGCCGGAATAACTCATATCATTTTATTTATTCCTGCAGGATTTTCTTCGCAATAATAATAGAAAAGTACCTTGTCTGCCTACTTTTTTGCAAAAGAAAATTAAATTTAAACTAACTCACTAATACGTATCGAAAAGGGAAAAGTTCTGAAGTTAAGTCTATTCAACGTATTATTATGCCTGGTGATTTGGAATACGTCCGCAATACTAGAATAGAATCTGTTTTAACAATCTTTATAGCTAATATTATTATTTTTGTAAGCTAGCTTAGTTGTTTATGCTCCTATCGATTTAATGATATATTAAGTCAATCTAGAAAATTCAATGTACTTATTCATATGTATAGCTAATATTATTATTTTTGTAAGCTAGCTTAGTTGTTTATGCTGTATCAAAAATAATATAAATATATATATATTAGATGAGAATCTATGTGCGAATTAAAGGTATCTACCGGTATTTGATATAGGATTGGCCAAACGGCGTTGATATAGGACGATTTCTAAGTCAATCCCTCTTTGTTCGAACTTATTATTATACATATTTGTACAGATACAATTATGTATATATGATTTACACGGATCAACCTGTTTGTTATCAATGGCATTTTTTCATGAAAGCATGAAAGTTATACAAGCTGAACACCAAACAACATTTTCTGATGATCATTTAGATTTTAGACTTTTAGAGCAGCGTCTTTAAAGATCATGTGATTAGCGACTATCCTCAAGATTATAGTTTATTAACTGGCCAATGATATGCAATGACACTTTCTACACCAAAGTATAATTTATTTCAAATTTAATGTGAAACACTGATTTTTAGATAACGTTACACATTAAACATTTATTTAATTTTATTATTTATATAAATTTATTATTATATCAGCACATTATTAATATTTGTGATAAATGCTAAAAATACGTTTTTTTACTTTGGTCGATCCTTTAATGAAAACTATTACCAAAATATAGAACTTACTCAAAAAAAGTTTAGCCGCCACTGAACTATATTGTATATACCTAATATATTGAAATAAGTGTAAAAATCGTGTAAATTGAAATGAGTTTTTCTCTATTGGTCATCGGCCAACTACTTACAACTGCAGCAATATAATAATATATTATACAGTGCGTGAAAAAATTTTATATTTCGGGGTTTTTTTTATCGAAATGCAGGTATACGCCTCTTGTGGACGACGATTTCATTATTTATGTAAATTTCATCCGATCGAATAACCGAAAAAAAAATGTGATATTAGCGTTTTGTTAATAAATATAAAAGACAATATAATAATATACCGAATTTATTGGTCGACGACAGCAGTACGCGGTAAGTCAGTCGTAGGATCATATTTTTATTCTTTCGGACAATAAAACGGAACACTATAAAAATATTAACGTTTTTACCGCATAGTAACCAGCTAAGCTATTATTATATACTGCGGACCATAAAAAATCTAACCGAAAAATACGCGATGACTACTCTGGACGGGACCGATATCACTATATGTATAATATTATACATAAATATTATATATCATACGCATGTATTGTAGAAGTGCCCGGCGTGGTGCGGGGGAATCGTGCCAATCGAAGTGAGAACTCCAAACGATCGCCTTTTTAGTGCACATTACATATCATCATAACATGGATAAGTACCTATGCGTGGTTCCCCGCTTCGGTCAGATATTATATTATACGACTCTGATAATATTATTACACCCGATAAAACGTCGCTATAAAAATGAAATTAAATCGTTTAGGTTTTTCAAAATTGTTATACCGTGCGTGCACACAATATAGGTATAATATTACATAGGTACTCGTATGTATACGCCTCGACAGATTCCGATATAACTAGTAACTACATATTATATACTGGATGATCCATTAGACGTAAGACACACATTATTTCAAAAACTATATTGACGTTTTTTAAAATATTTTTTACACAAATTTAAGTTGTTAAAACACAAAATTTTTCAATAATAAATTAAATAATAAACAATTATAATTGTTATTTCAATCATGTTTTTAATGATAACATGTGTTTTTTATTTCTTATTCCTAAACAGAATATTACTAATTTGATATATAAATACAAATTTTGGACTAGTAGAGTAGTTACTAGTTGATGAGTTATAAATGTATTAAAAGTATTGTTGTTGTGAGTGGAGTGGTATACAGGGATACCACGAAGAATGTTAGTCCACTATAGGTACTCCGCTTAATAAAACTTCAAATACTTATAAGTTATAACAAATAAATTATACTTGTCTGAAGTTTAAATCTTACAAATCGAGATACTTCAAATAATATATTCTGCTTCGGAATATGAAATTAAAAATATGTGCTGTCATTCAAAAAAGTAAAAAAACTGTACAAGAAATGTTAAATAAAAACAGTAAAAATAATTTTTCAAAAACTGTTTTCTCAATGAGCTTCTATTACGTCAAATGGATCACCCCGTATAGTAGGTATATTATATTTTATTCACCACGTCAGGGCTCATCGTGCGTATGTGTGTATGTACCTACATCACGATGATGATGGCTATATAGCGTTTTATAGACGCGGTTAATAAAAACGGATGATTATTGAGACGGTGAAAACGATACATGAGGAGACCGGCAATAATTAGAATTCAAGTCGTACCTACGCACATTTACACATTTTTTTTTTTATCTCGAGTTTCACAGAAATGTGTATAATATGGAAATGAGGAAAATAAGAATAAATAATTTTTTCGTGTCCGATTCACCTGCAGCAGTGGCAGCGGCGGCACGCAGCGAGATTCTGCGGGTTAATAAAATAAAAAAATGTCAATTTATTTGTGCCCGGACTAATAATAATTAATAAAAGATGGATAAAAAAACACACACATGCGCGCGCGCGCACACACACTAGCCCAAACTGAACGTTCGCTACTTACCATATTATCGTCAATTTATTATAACGAACGAAATGTGTTACGGCCACACGCGTATAAATATATACACATATACACGTAATATTTATCTTTAATAATCCTTAGTTATTGTGGTCGTATACAGAAACAAAGGAAACAATTTAATAAATTCAAACTTTAATCGACCTGTACGTTTAATATGTTTGTCGCATGCATTTATATACATTATAGTAGTTATATGTTAATCGTTAACGACTGTATATTATAATGTATAGCCTCCGAACAGAAGGAGTCAGAAGGTTAAAAACGAGACGCCAATAACATTATTTTTCTCCAAATTCCTAATGATAAACGAATAATTGTAACTATGTAAATGTGAACGTGGTTCGGTTCACTCAAAAAAATGTCTAGGTAGATATATTATTCAATGTTCTGGAGTTCAGTGAATAAGTTGTTCTGCCAAAAAGTGTACCCTACACTGCACACGTTGCATATATTATGTTAAATAATGACACTATGTTATCTATTCCATTATGTAAATCGATTAACTAATAAACTTAATATTAAATATTAATTTAGATTTTAAAACGATTAATTGGTACATAAATTGTGATGACTTTGAATTTGAACGCTTTTTTAAGATATGATTATATAAAAGCTAGGTTGACACCATACACGTTACTATACGTACAACTAACTTGTTGAAATCACTTTAAATCCATTTTACCAATACATTAAACTTAGAATACCTAAGTATAGTAGGTACCAATATATGTATAATACCTACCTATGTGGTATGTTTATTTAATGTCTACGAACGTCTATAATTAATAATAATTAACCATATATTAGTGCAACCTATGCGTATAACTATATATAGCTTATAAATACAACTTTCGGTGAATATTTATTTTCTGTTTTCGAATGGAAAATGAGTTTTATCCGAGTTTGACGGCCGAGACAATGATACCGAGATCGCGTGGTCCCCTCGACATCCTCTTTGTCTTTTGGACGAAAAAAATAATATAATTCAGAAGAATCTTGGCACAAATCCCATTGTACATTGCGCGCATTTACATATTAACGTGCACCTGTCCGCTCTTTTCGTTTCAATAAACATCACAATAAAATAAACATATTCATTGCTCACCGCGGAGCGCCCCGGAGAAGGCACGTGCATCGCGTTACTTATATATATGTATGCAACCAACCATTGTTGGTGGTCGTGTTAACAAATTGTAGTGAAAAATTAAAATATATATATTTATACAAAACGAAATAATAATAGTATATACCTATTATGATCTGTATATTAGCTAGGGTTACCTGCAGCAGTTTCGGATACAGGAAACAAACGAGTGATTCAGTTCCGGTACGTCTATATAGAGATATTTTCTCGAATCGTATATATTATGATATTATATTTGCGGCTATATTCGTACACATTGGTATGTTGGTAGATATAGGTATTATAGGTATGTACAGCAGCTGTATACAGCTTTTATACACGCGTCTGTTCAAAAACGGTTTTCGTTTTAAATGTATGTATATCGATTTATTGCGATGTCCACTCCCGTATTTATGCTATATTATGTATGGCTGACTGTAGTATAACGGCAATCGCCATTTACACTTCACCACTATTGCGCCAATTTATTATTTAACAGCGGTGACCGTTCCGTATATAATAGGTATGTCAGTAGGTATGTGCAATGTGCGTTCGAAAGAGGAATCGTTGGAGATAGCCGCAATTTATTGCTCTTTTTTGCGATATCAATGTCGAATACAATCTATATTAATAAAAGGCAATGTGTGTGTTTGTCGTTGCGTACAGGATAAATCCACTGACATTTTTATTTTTTTATGGAAATCGCCGTGAAGGATCATGTTTATTAATATGATAAGACGTAAAGGTTATATTAGATACCTAATGATGCAGCCGATGCGACTAAAAATATGTGCGATACGAAATTTAAATTCGATTTAAAACCCAATAATGAATGTTGCACTCTTTAAATCTCGATAAAAATGTCTACACGTTTGTAAAACGTTCGATCGGTCTTAAAAGTTATATTTATTAATTGTTATAATATTATGTTTTTTGGTACTTATAGGATCTACTAACCTGTAGACGGACAACACTATTTAAATTAAATCATCTATTAAAACGGCGAGAACCACTCGTCAAATTTAAGAGTTGTAGTAAATTTGTTTGTAACATATAACATTAATAATAACATTAGATACCGACAATTTGTATTACCTATGCACTACAGCAAACCCGAATGTCATTGCCCATGTGTACATGCGTATACGCGTGGTATAACAATTATTAATTATTATAAACAATATTATTATTATTACAGTTATTGTCGCGTAAACTTGACTACAGGCAAGCTATCGCTGGTAAAAATATAATTTTCAAACAACCTAGCTGCTAAGGTTTTGTTCAACAACGACCTTACGGAGTGAAGTCAAAAAATACCTTGATTATAGTTGTCAGTTTTCGTGTCTTATAACACGGTGAACCACCCACAATTTAATAAAACTACACAGTTCAATACGCAACGTAGATGAGAAAATTGAATAATAATTATTGAAAAAAAACCCTCGCTTGTGTATATTTATCAATTGAATTGTATTATTATCGATGTTTAATTACAGAACCATTTATTCTTTATTCTTTATATTAATACATTTCTTTATATAACTATAGGTAATAAATTATGACTTATGTCTTATGAAATATTTAAAACTATGATTTTTACAGTAAAGTTAGTACAGGGTGGGGCAGTGAATCGGGCGATTTTAAAATAACTATATAAAAACCCAACAAGTATTTTTTTTAACAAATATATTTAGATAAGCTGAAAGTATATAAAATAGCATTAAAGCAGTGTTAATTTGTTATTTAATTTTTATAAATGATATCTGCAAGATGGCGTCCATTTCGAAGCAAGCATTCGTGAAGGCGTCTTCGGAAACTGGTCATGACGTTTTGCAGAATTTCCGGTGAGATTTGTGTCACCTCTTCTCGTATTCTTTGTTTAAGATCATCAAGTGTCCTTAGTGGTGTTTGGTATACTCTACTTTTGATATACCCCCACAGAAAAAAAATCACAGGCCGTTAAATCAGGCCTCCACGCCATGGAATATTCCCATTTCGAGAAATTATGCGGTTCGGAAACAAATCTTTTAGAATATTCATACTCACTCTAGCTGTATGACTCGTAGCCCCATCTTGTTGAAAAAATCTTGTTGTGCAGTCCAACGATTCATGATAACTAAACGTTTATTTATAGAGAACATAATTTTATAGTTGTAGTACGCACATATCAATTACTTTCCGTATTTATTTTTAAATCGCCCGATTCACTGCCCCACCCTGGTTAGGTTAGTTATTAATTTATAAGTATAATAGCTGTATAACCCGACTTCACCCGGGAGAGAAAGAACAAATATAAAATTACAACCATTTTATCGGTTATTAATCCCGTAATTATTAGTTTTCCTCTGTCCAGATATTATAGATCGTTGTATATTTTCTAACGTGATTCAAACTACACTCTAAAATGTCCTGTCATCTCTAAAAAACAATCTCTGAAATGTTCGTCTAAATTGGTCCTGTAGTTTTTTAGTCTGTAAGGCACGAAATACATTATAGAAGAATCATTTAATAAATAAACTTTGATATTTGTTTTAAGATAACAATGACTTTAATCGAGGACATAAACGCCTGCATGATTTCAATGCATGGCTTTATCTCATCTGCCTGAGTAACCAATGGCTACCAGTTATTGTAACAAAATTCGATTTTCATCATGAATCTCAAAATCCTAGTGTGCAAGCACTTAATTTAAATGTGAACTTTGGAATATCTTTATTTAGTGCACCCTTACTTGATGGTACGGAGGTCGGAGGTACATAGAAAATTAATAATTTAGGTATCATAGAATAGACTCTACGTTGCCATGATCAGTCTGTCATTCGTCAGTCAGTTTAGAGCCAGGAACTCAGGACACTGGCACGGATTCAGAGAGGTAAATCAATAAAACCACCAATAAAATAAATTTGTATTATAAATTAAGGTTATTTAAAATAGAAAGGTATAACCAATTTTATTTTTTTTACCCCCTCGTGTTACAATTTTCTGGATCCACGTAAGGACATGTCCAATTATATATTATATAGATTTACATTCGATGCTAATCTCACACGTCACTCTTCTAAATACATTTATAAATTTAAATTTTTAAATTTCAATTGCAACCCGTTATAAATTGTATGACAATGTTAAGTATATAATATATTCAAAACAATATTAAATCTAGTGACTTACAAAGATACGATGCCGTTTTAAATGTATTCAATTAGTTTAGGTCTAGGTACACTGCAGTATAACCGATATTGCCTTTTTTTAAATATAAATAATAATTGTTTTACTTCGTAAACTTAATTCCACCATATAAAAATATCATGCGTACTGGTGTACATAATAATAATAATAAATAGAATAAATTCTGTATGAATATATTTATAATACAACAAAATTAAATTCATGTTTGAGGTGTTTGAGCTACCATTCAGCTACCTATAGGGTTGAAAATACGCTATAAGCCACACTAAGACTCAATAAATCCATTGGTGTAACTTTTACCTCATTCAAAAGTCACACGATTAATAACAGAATACAATCAAGAATTATACATATAAAGAAAATATAAGTAGGTAATAATTAATAAGTTACAATTATTATTTAGTAGGTAATATAGACTTTAAATTTAACAAATCAATTTTTAAATATATTATAATACTGTATAAATAACATATTTAAGTGGCGATCTATGTGTTAATAGAAAAAAAAATTGGCACCAGTTGAAGGCTTTTTTTAATACATCTTTTACGTTTTTTGAATTTTGTGGCGGAAGGATTTCCAAACGAATTTCTCTCAAAAAAAAAATCTATACTAAAAATATAAACATTCTATAACAAATGTTGCAATCGCATGATGTTATACCTAAGCGTTACTCTAAACAATTCAATTTCAAAAAAACAAAATTCCAATACAAAACAATATAAATATACCATACGGCTTCGCAAACATCACGGTAAACTGAATGGAAGTATATTATTATTATTATTATTATTAATACTCGCTATAGAATGTCCACAATATGTAATTAGATATGTAAAAAATGGCCCTAGGCCGCTGTAACAACAGATGTTACTGTGAGTATAAATATGAAAAAAAATCTCAAATTAGGGCGTAAATCCGTGTACGAGACGTAATTACAATCGTTAATAATTACCGTCGACGGTATAATATAAAATAATATTAAAAAAAAATATACCTAACGTATTATGCATTTTAAAAAGGCATATAATATAATTTTATATTATTTATATATATCCACATAACATATACCGCATCACCACTATAAATCATTTGACCGGAACATTTTAAAAGGTATCGAAAAATAATAACATAATACTATGTTTAGAAAGTATATTTTACACGTACCTGCACACGACGGAAGGTGTATTTGTTTATATGTAGTTATCTACATAAATTCAATTGATTTTATATTATACGAGTAGGTACCTACCTGTATGTAACACAAGGATGAACGATATGCTTTTCTTCGGTTTTCACATTGTAAATGTTTCGTCTACCGCTCCAACCTTTAACGGTGTACAAAATATAACATTATAAACGACTGCGTAATATTATTTTGACGGACGTTATGGCGATAACATGTTACAAATTACAATAACGTTCGCTTCGCAACGAATTATAAGTTAAACCAACACGGTACGCGGAATTCAAAGAATAAAACTTTGTTTCGGTTTTGGCGCCATCTTTTGGGAAATCCAGTGAAATTCTAAACTCGGACGAGGCGACCCGTAGTCGTTGTAGACATTGACTTATTATAACAGGTCAATGGACAATGGTTGTAGACATCCTACAATATTATTCTACGGTTACCCGTTCGTGAGAATGTCCTAAACATTGGGTATGCAATAATGGACTGCGGTATATATGGCTTCCGTAAAGTTGGTAATACGTAGGCAACCACACCAACCGCGGTATGCTCTGGACAGCAGGCGAACGCCGCCGCCGGCTATATTGGGTACGCGAACGGGTGACTGCAATATTTTCCAGCGGTCAGTCTTGTTAAAAGTGTTTTTGCCGCCATTGTCCGATGAGTTCGTTTTTGCGTATAGCTTGTCTGTGCGTAATTATATATTGTTTTGTGCGGTTCAGTGACATTCCGGTTTAAAATCGCTATCAAAACAATCATGTTTGCGCCATAATTTGCAAACGTTTCTGTCGTTCTGTTTTTGAGAATTTTTCGAAGTTCATTGAACAGCGGGTTTAGATCCTATAGAATAATCTGATCGTTTTGTTAATTATTGTAAAATCTAGCAAATAGTTGAATAAATAAATCCGTTTTGTGAATCATACTTATCAAAATTTAAAATGAATTCGGTTTAAATTGCAATAGTGATTTTTTTTCAAAATGAAAGTTTTTGCGTGGTTATTATGATGGTACATTCAAGTATACATACATTTCAGTACAACGTTTGCCAAGTAAGTTTATAAATTGATAAATTAAATAGAATTATGGTATTCCAATATAACTCTATTTGTATATAGATATTTCTACTATTCATTAAAAAAGTATTAAAAAAACTATTAGAGTATATACCTACCTGTAGTGCAAGTTTAAAATTATGTACAACGGACAGTATACCTAGGTAAATAAGGATTCCTTATTAAGGAACTTAGGAACAGGTGATATTTTGATTGATCCAACAAACTTTTTGCATGTTAGAAGGGTTGTTAAAAAAAATTGATTTAATTTTTATACTTTGAAAAAGCATTTGATTCAATCAGTAAAGTTTGAATTGAACAATATAGTCGCACGTTCAAAATCGGATAATATAGTCGCAAGTTGCATATTATGTGGCTTATACAATAACATGAGCTTCAGCAGTGTATAATATAATGTATACAATTTAATATGCATCGAAGTACCTACCTATATTACATATTCTTATTTATGTATGTTATGTGTATGGAAATTATGCCACGATGAAAATTCTGTGATATTTTATTAACCTCCGCGTACGCCCCATGCCACGATGGACGAAAACTATAGGTACACCGCCGCGTATATTATATCATTATAATATCATACTCCCTTCCGTACGCGGTTATCGTTTTCTCTTTTCTGGCGCGATCGAGACTATATATTCGTATTTTATGCACACGGTGTGTACCTACCTCCATACGTATAGTAAAGTCATAATAATATTAATAGTGCAGTGGCGCGATGTGACGGTTTCTGAAAACTTACGCTGCGCATACACATAATACGTTCCTATATATATATATGTATTATATCGTTGTTTATATAATATAGGCCGCCGCGGCGACGTTAAACGACGGGTATATAGGCGCATTCGGTTCGTGACAAACGTATAGATCTCTCTGTATAGAAACCACGAGCTTATAATATAATAAACACACACACACATACACGTCCAGAGAGAGAGAGAGAGAAAATACGCTGCAGTGAGTGAGCGTACTATGTGTGCAGCCAGTGTATATTAAGTCGTATATGTATACTGATATATATATAGGTACTTCACGATACGCGCGTATATATAATAATAATATGTACATCCGTTGAGAGATATTATTATTATTGTATACTATAGGAATAGGAAGTATTATACGCGTATACCTGTTGCAGCGTGTACCTATCTATCTACAAATATATTATATAGGTATATATATTGTACATAGCGCGTTAGACGAAACGTATTTTTATTTTTTTTTTCAAGCGGATGTGGTGTGTATATTACATCTACGATTTCCACGAAGGAATATTATCGTTTAACCTTTATTATTATCATTTTTTTACGCCGACGCCGCCGCGAAAGAAGTACGCTAATTGATTCCGGAGAGTCGCTTAGCAGTTTGATTAGTTTGAAATATAATAATACGGTATAGTTTTGTTATTATATATATTATATAGTAGGTGTCCTATTCTACAGTAGTCGGTGTTTCTTTGCATATACAGTGATTTTTTTAAATACTTGGATTATACGTTATTAAATAATGTGCTCATTTCAAACGCGCTGTGAGTCGATGGTACATTATTGCAAGTGTGATATTATTACAATATAAAGTATTGATTTTATGCCCGCCGATTTGTGACGATGTCCATGATAATATTATTCCGAATAATCGAATAAGACCATGGTGCCCGCTGTGACCTACACGTAGGGATCCGTTATCCCAGATTCGTTATTATTGGACCCTCATACTATATAAACATTGCAACTCTCAGATCATTAACCACGTCCACTGTGGTTATATTTTCATCCCAAAAATGTCACATGGTCATCTAACCTCACCCCAAAATCGAAAGAACTTCTACGGTGTGGTGTAAGAGACTATATATAGGTCTGTACGCATACCATATAAACTAAAAGTCTATATGCACCGTTTTAATAAGGTTAAGCGACGTACACCGTTCTGGATCACCCGACCATACTAGTCTGGACATGTAAATAAATCGAAAATTCAGTCACAGCGGTCACCGCATCCTCCTATTCAACAGTCGAACACGAATACCTCTATACGACTATACGTTATAGGTACCTAGGTATGCGTGCATAGAAATGTTGGTTATGCCAAAGCGCTGCGACACGTCATTACAACGCGAATACGCATTTCATAGATACCTATTTACAATTTGCGCATGAAATTATAATAAAATTATTGCGTTTATTATTGACGTTCGAATAGATCGATAGATCGTATAATATATACACATAATACACACAATAAAATTAAACATGTATTGAATAATTTACGGGCGGGTGTGCTATTGTGTGCTCGAACAATATACATATACACGGTACGCGATCCTTTTGATTTTAAAGGCGAACTGCTGCAGCTTTGTTCATTCTACGGGGTCAGAATTTATTCGAACGAGTATGCCCTGATTTATTGCTTGGGATTCTGAACAGTTATGAAAATACGATCAGATAATTCATCAGTTTATACAATAATACATCTATAATTATATACTTGTATAATTAAAAAGTAAGTTATAGGTATATATACTATCTGCTATATTCTCAATAAACTCATCATAGAATTAGGCTTATGAAATAATATGTAGATAGTAGATACCAATATGAATATAGTCTCAATACATTCAGAATACAAAATATGCATTTTTCACATACCAGCTATACCGTCTATACGTCCTATACCTAGGTATTATTATTTATTATACTTATATTAGGTACCTGTATTATATTAGTATACCACCTATAAAAGTATAAGTTTGATATCATAGATCATTCTATATAAGGTTAAACTAATTACAAATTATTATATTTTCGTATCTATATATACTTAAGTATAAACACATTATAGGCAACGGTTATAATTACAATTATAAAGAAATTTTAAAAATCATTATTGTCGTGCACTCACTATGTACAAACTCGCATATAAATAATTTATTGTTTTTCGATGACACGGAGCAGTTTTTACACGAGTGACGTGGCAAGTCAAATCAACATTATATTATTGTTTTCCGTGTAAGTAAATTGTTTATCGAGCGTGAATATGTTTAATTATCCTCTTACGTACAACTTACATGCATATTTATATAGCCTACACATATTTAATGGACTAATAATCGCAGTAATATCGCCGCAACGGTTTACGTAATAACAATGCGAGCGGTCCCGTTCGATTTCATTATGTTCGACGAATCTAAAAACGTATACATTAATAATAATTATATTTTAACGAATAATAATATATACTAGAAATGGGCAGACTCGGTTGTATTGTACAATATAGGCACATTATAAGCCGCAGCACTCTTTTGTGCGAAACAAGTGTATGCGAACCGGTTAATTTTTGTGTTGGAGCGCGGTTTGTTTTTGTGTTAATATTTAACAAACACGCTTTTGTCCAGACCAAATCGGTGGAACACAGTATTATACATTTTAATATACATCACGTAGTTAGAGACTTGGTCTAATTGAACGCGCTCCCATAATACCCAACTCGACGTACTTGCTCACCGCCACCGAGTGTACTTACTTTGTTTCCGTACTCAAAATCTTTGCGGGTCACACAGCGCATGGATTTGGCGTCGTCGACGTACTGTAGGGGTGTGGGGGAGCGTGGTGCGCTTAAACCTCCGCGGGATCGTAATGAGACGTAAACCATGTGTATGTGTGTGTATGTATGAGTGTGTACGTGCGTGTAATGGCATTTCTCCGGGGGTCGGACACAACAACGAAAATAAAAATAAATAAATAAATGCCGGAAGAGAAAAGGCGAAAATAATAACAATGGGAGGCCGGGGCGAGCAATATACGTGTAGTTCCCACGCCGCAACCGCGCGAACCGATCACCTGGAGTGCGCGTGGACGTCAACAAGTTGAAGTTCCTTCCGTGTTTCGTTTCCTATCGTACGTCACTGAGATTGGGGTGGAAAATGCTATTATTATTATGGTTTTCTATACAAAACGCCGCTGTACCGTACTGCAGTAAATTACTGTTTAGGGTGGAGGAGGGGAGTGGTGTTGATTTTCTTTAGGTATCCCAAATAGGGGCTGTCAACGTGTGTATTAGGTATATTTACTTCGCGCAAGTTTCTCACACTATACGTTATACGTAGGTGCATGTAGGTACATAACAATGTGCATGTATAGAATTCGAAAAAATCATTAATATAAAAATAAAATATAAGCTGCATATTATGATGCGATAGAGAATTGGAAGGTTTTATATACTTTTGTATATACCTATACCTACGTAATATTATACTGTGTACGGTATACAACGCGAACGCCGCAATCGATTCCAATACGATCGTTGATTGCAGCGAATGATCGTTATGGCAACCCCTCGCAATCTTAATATATATTTTATGACTCAAATAGATACGCATTCAAGTGATTCGAGTTTTATGTAAAATATTAATGTTACATTATATATATATATATATCTGCGTGGATAAGTATAATAAGAAAATGTGTTAAAAAAATAATTTAGAGAATTTTTATTTCGTTAGAATAGAAATTATAATATATCCAACTATGACACTGCAGATTTGTGATTAATTAACTAGTCACATTTATATTCATATCATGTTTTATTATGACGCATTTGAAAGATGTGTTCATTTGAGCTTTAAGTGCGATTTGGTGGATTACCAAGGATGGATAACCTTTTATAGGAACATTTAGATATTGACATTATTCTAAAATCTTTATGATATTTTAGTGTATGATTTTAAATAAAAGACGAAGCATTAGTTAATTTTAATTTAAGTTATTTCTCTTAACACATCCGCTGCATAACGGAAGACGATAATTCTACTGTATGTATATTGATAATTTTATACTAGGTATACTCTAAACTAAAATCTGCATAAGCCATAAATATTGTATAAGTTATGGACTATAAATACTATTATTTATGGTTATACTTCGAAAATAGATTGAAAAACTGACGTGATACTACGTTAATATATTTATTCAATATTAAAAAAAAAAAATTGGAATAAATTGTGTATTCACATAATATATCCATAGATGTATTAAAACCTATATAGATAAAGAAATGTAGTAAGTTATTAAATAGTAATCGATTTGATACAAAATAGTAAATGTGTGTGTTGATTTTATGCATACAATTTAAATAATTATTAGAACTGAATCGTGAGAATCGTTTAGAAATACCTATATACTATATATAGTGTATACCTATATATACGATCAAACAGCTTATTAAATTGAGTGATTAAAACGTGTGTTAAAAAAAAAAATTAACACATTTTGAATGTTTCTGACGTTTACGAGTATATATAATAATTACGTGTTAAACAGTACACACAATAATGTTGTACACGTTGAACAGTTAAGCTTGTTAATTGTTGTATAGGTACCTACGCCTATATTGTGGGTAGTACAGTTTTATAAAAAATTTCAAAAGTTCATTTATACATATACCTACATTGAGTTATTAAATTAAAAACGAGTCTTACATAATATTTATTTTAAATATTATTGTTACTGCATACGCGTGTATATAATATATACCCGATAGAAAACAATATAATTGATGTGTCCTACATAGATAATATAAATTCATACATATTATTATTATTATTTGCAATTGTAGCGGGATTATTTTTTCGCAATAAATTTAATATTTTTAATGTATTACAAAGTACCTGTGACCTGCCACGTTATTATTATTTTTATATTATATCATTATGTTATTGTACGTATTTAAAATCTGGGGGTATATGGGTGACTATATTTACTATATAGTAGTATACTAGTGTATACTTAAACAAGTAACAACACTCTATACTATCGGAATATTAATATAAAAATAATAATATATTATACATAATATTACGCGTCGAATAAATACGCGCGCTTATAATATAACAATCTACCGTATTTAATCTACTTTTATCGTAAAAACAATCAATCACACGCAAAACGTTTAAATGCATACCTACTATCTCGTATTATAGGTTTCTATATGTAAATGTTTTAAAAAAACATATTGGTACCTCTATAATATACGTATACGTATATAATGTACACATCTAACTGCATAATAATCCCATTATAATTATTATTAAATAGTGCAGCACGTCGGTGATGTGTAGGTATATACATAGGTACAGGTATATTATATATATATATATGCTATCTACGACGACGAAAGAGTTGCAATGGTTTCGCTTTGTCGTATAGACATTAATAATAATAATAATAATCACCGTGATAATAATATTATTAAGCATATATATATGTATGTGTATGTATAGGTACGCGCGTTTATAAACATCGGTAATTTTTCACCGTACCGGCCGTGCACGTCGTGTAGTAAGTCGCGGGTCAGGTGGTATACATATTATAATATTATAATATCTTATCGGTAGGTTTTATCACTAATTAACGTCGGCGATAAATCCGAAAAGACACAGGCCAACATTTTTTTTCCCAACCGTGTTCGTTCGTGTCAATAATATACCGACGTGATATAGGTAGTAGTAATCTCGTATGGTTCATACATAATATTATATATATATATCTGGTAGTAGTATATATAATATATTAATATAGTATAGGTAGCTTATTGCTGCAGCAGACCGTACGCGTCGGCCGCCGAAGGGTGACTATACGGAGCAGAGCGCGCGTATAATATAATAATAATAATAATAATATTATATACTATCACACGACACCTACGCGTATAATATATTAAAATAATAATATATAATACGCTGACCTCGAACTAAGTTCTTGGGGCGATTTATATGTATATTATATTATGTACACGACGCGATTTTCCGTGTACCTATATATATATATATATATGTATATACTTACAACGGTCGATATACTTAACAACTTATCGCATATACGTGTTTGCAGGGCGTCTATAGTATTGTATAGAAAGTCAGTGGTGATCAGCTACATACAGCGGTAGAGGGACCAATAAGATTGTCAGTCGCGACAAAATACGTTTCTAGATTAGCTGCAGCGTTAGTTTTACAACGACTCGCGCCTTTCGGGGCTGTCACGTGATAGTAACCGTGCAAACATCACTATAATACATCTAGCTTTATATTTTTGGGAATATGCGGAATGATGGCCATTAATAGGCAATGATACGCCTTATTGTAGAGTGACCCACATACTATCCAATAATATACCTACACTTTTTTTTTTTAGACAAGTTACAACTTCAGTGCCAAAGGCTATTACATTGTATTATACTATTTACATTCTGTAACTTACATAACGTTATTTAAATTTGTATGTATTTTCTTTACATCATGCCTTCTATATATTTGTATGATAAATCACGATTTTTTTTTTTGTGTTTTAAATAAGTTTGATTAGGTCACTAGTTGTGGGGTCAAGATTGTGGTGGATTTTATCCTGTGTTTGATCCGAGCTTGAGCGTATATTTTAAAAAGTCTGAAATAATGGCCTTAACGGAGAGATCAATTTCACAGGTTGGGCATTATAATATATGGAGGAGTCTGATATATACTTTAAAATAATAACAGAGACTTAAATATTTTATATAATTTTTATTTCTTAAACGGTTAAACCAATCTTATAACATTCTATATTTTTACTATCTATATGTAGAAACATTTTTAAATACGAAAAAATATCTTGAAGGCTGTTAAGCAAATACTCGTTCTGCTTATAACCACGACGATTTTATTTGCCAAAATAAATCTCGAGAGTGATAATAATATAACATAATATTATACCTACTTATAGTTGTAGAGTCTTCGCAATGAGTTATCGGGTACCCACGCCGCGACGAGCACCTCCCTGTAACCCACATCCATGGACATGATATAATATATAATATATATATATTATATATTATATGCTGCATGTAGGCACCACGTGAGAAAAACCGCGATCCCCGCCGACATTCGTTAAATCCGGGGCCCTCGCGGTTGCGTACTTAAACAACCACATTGTTGTGCAGTGTTAAGTGAATGTTTACACTTTTTAATTATCACCGGTCGATTCGCACCTTCGTGCTCGACGGCCCGTGTTAAGTATAATGATAATAACATAATATATCATTATCGACTCACTGAAACGGAGCCAACAAGCTGTAACTAATTTATAAATATTATAGTAAAACCGTTTACGCTGGTAATGTGCATTTATATGTGTGTATATTTAACGGAATTGGATAGTGTTGATTTCTTTTTTTTTTGTTATAAATTTATTCATTTATACATTAACAATAAAAAAAAATAATTATATTAAAATAAGCTTTCAATATTATGTGCACGAACTAACCGTTATTGGATTACAAAATTAAAATCTTCAAAACCTACAATATTATCTTTTAGCACTAAAACGCTTCAATTCATAAAATTGTTCCCATAGAAATAGGTATATAATGTAGACAATTTCTGGTAAAACGCATATACAGTAATTTATTTATGCTTGTTATTATTTGTATATAGTCGGTTTAATGGAATTTCAATTTTTAATATTTATATTTTAATATGTTCATAACCCTCTGTATTATTTTCCGGTAGGTTCCCGCGAGTTTTACAAGCAATTCCGAGAAAGATAAAAACACCACCCTGGTCAAGATCAAAATTCAAAGTATAGACTATTAAACTTTGAACTAACCTAATCTAACCAACTGCTGTATGATAGAATCGCATTGTACAATGTCAGTTAGAACTTAGAAATTCATTCATCTTACATCACTACCTGTATACACAATACACGCGATAATTTTTTTTAATATAGAATCATATTTCTTATATTATTTGGTTAATCATTAGTAGGTCTACGGTATAATTTTATTCCATTTCGTTCTCCAGACACCCTATGAGAGAATAACAACTAGAATAAACAAAATTTTGAAAAAACGATGACACGAGAATAAATTCGTTGTGTGAAAAATCAAATATGTACTGCGCTTACGGTGGGTCGAAATTTATTTTCACAGCTGACGCTGAACAATTATTTTATTTCAAAAATCAATAAAAGGTGACCAAGACCTCTTCAGCCACACGACTTGCTTAAACCACCCTAACATTTCCCATACCTATATAATATACTTACTCGTCATAAATTCGAGAATCTCCGCAAGTGTCGTGTTTGCAATGATTACGTAACGTAAGACGGTGATTGCAGTGAATGGCGGTATAATGCATATTATTGGTTATTTTTTGCGTTTTCTAGAAATACGATATTACAATTTTGCATTTTCGCACGAAATCCATCACCGGGAGATCTCGTCCACGCGAAGTTCACATGGGTGTGCGGTAATTATAAATAATACTATAATAATAATTTACATGTGTGGCAGTACTTACACATTACATACCTATACGTAGACCCGCGACGACGGTAGTTTTTGAGCCAATTATATGTATATAGATACTTTACTCAGAAAAACTGCACGGTGGCAAAGACAACGCGCGACGTACGCGATAATTGTTGCGGGGTCTGGTTCGACGCGATAAAACGGTAAAATTAAAAAAAAACCTGCATGCGTTTAAAATAACCGAATAACGATGACTGATTATCGGTGGTACAACAACAATAATTTGATAAATGTAACACTTTTATCACAGATCAGCGATAGTGGTTTTTATAACGCGTACCTACCCATAGGTTACCTATAACATTGGTTATTATTTATTATTATTATTAACAAATCATAATATTTCATCGTACACCTTGAGTAATGATTTTTATCAATTTTATAATTATGATTTTTATGCGTACAAACTACAAACTTCATAATATAATATATACTTTTGTCTTGCACTGTGATATTTTTACATTTCAATATCTCCGAGGACTCTATATGACCAAAATAAATGTCCCCAATTGGCATTTATCCGACAAAGGCCATCCCTGAATGTCAGTATACGTCATGTATGACATAGGTGATAGTTACGAGTACACGCATAATATACGATGAATTTTGCGAATATTCTTCCGTGACAACAATATACAGAGGTGTGTGGTTTAAAAAACGCGCATACCATGGTCGCGAACCAACAGCGATCGTGTACACACGCGTGCAGCAGTACCTTTATAATATACGATATACAGTTGGGTACAGTTTGTTTAATAATATATTATACAGTTTGAATATAATATCGTATCGAGCGATCTATCTATATAATCCTAGCGGGTGCGGTCGCATCGGAACAGTGTAATATATAATAATATATTATGTATATTGTATATATATATAGGTAATGGTATACGCAAGCTGTCGCGGTCGTGCTGCAGTAGGTAGGTATATACCGTATACCGTATACCTATATGTGTGGTTGTCCGCGCTAATTACGCGGCGGCGGCGTCGCGCTTCCGAAAGGAGGCGGCCCGGCCGCGTGGGTGCGTCTCCGTCAGCGACTGTAGTAGTTGTACTACTACGCTGTACGCTGCACGCGCTCGGCAATCAGTTATCGGAGGGTATGTATATTTTGCTGCAGTATATATAGGTATATATTATCGTATTATAAAATTATATATTATCGACTATATCGTGTGCACAGGCGCATATTTAAGCACGGGTTGTACATTTAACGTTTTAAGATTTTCCGGAGACGATAATGAAATAATATTATTCATATTAGGATATAGTGATATACGCATAATTCATGGACGTTCAACTAAAAGGCATCGATTGACTGTTGTAAAATATTGAAGAAATTAATATTTGTAATTTTTCCATCACTAGATCACGATGGCATTTCTATAAACTTGACAAAATTGACTTCAAAATAAATAAATATAGTGTCTGAAATAAATACATATTTTATATCCCACTGTTTCTAAACAATGTATGTTATGCTCACCAGTAAATAGGTGGTTTGCAATTCCTTAGTCATATACACGGGAAAATTTAAATTTATAAGTGTAACTTATTATGTATAATTTTATTTTACTCAGGCATTATATCATTTTACAATAAAATGTGTTGTATATTTTTCACTGATATGATAGTTAACTTACTTTCAAAATATGTTTTGTATATAACTTCTGATTAATTAGATAGTTAGTTAATAAATAAAAAGGGTATTGGACTTATTGTCTGTTGTGTTATATAAATAAACACTGCATAATTTACATGAATATATAGGTACTACTGTACTAGATGTAACAAAAACTCTAAGGGCTGAGTTCAAGACGTTAAAATATTCTGCACATTGGACTAAAACTAAACAATTAACTTAAATTTGTATGTAGGTAGTAACACTTTTCATATCCATAAAAAAATATTATTAATTAGGTACCTAACAAATTTTACCTACTTATTTAAAATTAAATTGCAAATTTTTTTATGATCAAATTTATTTATTTATGAATTTATAACATATTCATGAATTCAGTTTGTTTATTTTAAATTGTTCCCTACAAGTCTTATTATCGTACATGGCTATCATCGAGACTTTCGTTGCACTCATTGTTGATCTTGGCCGTTACTAAACTCTGCTCTAAGTACAGAATCAACTTCCTATAGTGCTTTTTGGTATAGCAATGTAAAGTAGGTACATTAGTAGTATAATTAGTACAATGTTTGACTTCTACAGAAAAAAATTCATTTTTTATAACTTTATGTAATTCTTCGTTATGTTATCAATGTAATTTTTTTATTTTAATAGCCAATAATTATAAAAAATTAAACCATTAATTTTTAAATTACGTATCTTAAATGATTTTCAATATTTTTGAGTATTTTAATATAGGTATACATTTTTTCCAATTTTACTATTTCGTTTTTGGAAACAACTAACATAAATCAAATGAGTCTCGTTGTTTTAATTAAATCTAGTATATTAAATGATGTTGTTAAATATAGACTAAAATATGAAGTATTTATACGAAATAAATATGAACACTGTAATCATCTTCACCATATGAAGAAATGCAATCTGAACGTTAATTTTTTTAATATTTATTGGTTATATCACTAAGACAATCACAATCATGAAACAATTAACTATGTAATTCATTATACATGGTATTATGTTATGTACAATTTTATCAAGGACTGAGGAATATATTTTAGCATATTTTTTTGTTTTTCAGTTGGGACATGTCCCTCATTGCTCTCCCCTCACAGTGGGCACCCACGTTTGTTATTATTATGTAATTAAAATTTGGTCGAGGTTACTATAGTATTTTTTTTTTATAGTATTCGACATAATATTATAGTATATTACACATTACATAATATCATTGATAATATAATCAATTTATAATCAATGATAATATATTGTTGGGTATCTTGTTTAGTTGTTGTACCTATTTATATTTTGTACATTTGGCAGGTACATCGACGAACCGAACCGCTAGAAATGTCCGTCGTTCGACGAATAATAATTTCCGTTTTCAGGCGTTATCTCCGACCGGTTTGCGGCGGGTTCAGGACGCAAATAATTTGTTTACGAGATATTTTTCACCCGTGATCCATCCGTTTGGTTGAGAAAAAAATTGCACGAAAAAAAACATGTTCGTTCTCGTTTTAATGTTGCTGCAGGTATAAGCAGGAGGGCGGGGGGACTGTGCAAAGAATATCATATATATATTATATACCGTTGCAACGAGACAACCCGTATACCTATTTATTTTATACTATATCCACACGAACTTAGTAGATAGGTAGGTACTTCTATAAAGTATAATCTTTATTATAGCGGTACGCCGGAACTCGACGCACTATTATTATTATTATTATTATCATTATTTTGGTTATTATATTATGTATCGTGGATCCGCATAATAATATAAATATGCTCTGGTGGTGTCCAATTCGTAACGCACGCGTGAAATATATATTATGTGTTTGATTTATTAACCGATATTGCAGTACCCATAAATATAGGCGCATATATTATATAGCTAAACTTCGCGGTAACGGGTAGCTCGTATCGCTTACCTGCAGTTACCGCATTATTCGTGTGAGCGGTGTTACCCGCCATACGTACACGATACACATTATACTATATTCCTACGTATAATTATATAAGCGCTCCCAAATATGGCAGCCACAGAAGGTCTAATCTTGACCACGGCTTAATGGTTGTGTTGCAGTGTTTGGTGGACACCAGCATCGTGCATCGTTATATTAACTGTCAGTCGCGGATTCAACACCTAAATGTGCAAATTAATTCTAATTACGTGCTAAATATTGGCACCGGAATTAATTCTGTTATTACCATATAGTTATGTTTGGTGGGGCAGGAGAAATATTTCTCCAGCCCCACACGGAAAGTTATAGATTTCACGAATAATATAAATGAGTGCAAATTAGATACGAAAATAGGAGTTACAAATAACTGCACAAAAAAATGTCATATTATAAATGTTGGTGAGGGGGGGGGGCTAGTGAAACCTGAAACGTACGTCATATTTACATTCATTTCTACCTTTACGTGAATAAATGTACGATTGTTTGATGTGCTGATTGACTATAGCATGGGACCCAGGAGCAAAGTACAAACCATGATATTTCTAAAAACGGTTTTGATAAATTTTGCGTAGTGTTAATTATAAATTATTTATTCAGCCCCCCCATTGAAAAAATCTTGATTATGCCACTGATGGGACCCATTATCATGTATAGACTTAATGAGTGTTAAATCCTTCGCTGGATTATCCCCATGATAATAGTGATACGATAGGTACGCACAGTCGCACAGATTAAAACATTCATCGGGTTTTCGCATAAACGGTGTGACTATTGTGTGACTCTATCAGTATAAAAGAAAAATCATGCGTGGTACGTTATTACTCTGTGAGTAATATTTTAAATAATACAATTAGTGACCATGATGTACATAATATTATTTTATACTGCTTACACTGCGTTTAATATCGTTACGTGGGTACTTATATATTATAGTATGTGCGCCGTGCACTCGTACCTGTAACATATATTATACACACTACGTGTGTCTGTTGGTGGCGGGACGACACGCAAAGCCCAAGAGAATTGGACAACAATACATCATAGTTTTTTTGAAAAAAAGTATAATATACTCTTCGTATATAGTTAATTCATATGTAAATAGAATATAGATTATATATTACAATTTTATAATAAAAATGCCATAGATCCAAGCAGACAGTGAACGTATTATTTTATTACTTACCTATACCAGTTAGTACTATAGTAATAGGCCAATAGGTATAATATATTGCTAAATAAGCACGTAAAGCTGCAACAGGGTCGTTTACTACGACAAAGCACAGCCATTATATACTCTTGTCATTCAACTGTGATTCAATCCCCCCTCCCCCACACACACACAATTTTTCATTTATAATAAAAACATATATTTTATTGACAAACAAAAATAGTACAATGATAGTTGTAGTGCATACTTACACACGAATCGACAGATTTAAATTTAGGCGTTTGACAGATAGTGTAGGTAGGTTCCACATTTAACAGCCTAGTGTTTATGAGGAGATTGAAGGGGCGGTAGCCCCTCCATTCCTAGAAGAAGTTGAATTGTTTTTGAAAAAGATTTATTGGAAAATATTAAGTAATAATAATAGGTACTATAAATTATATTAAATGTATTCTCATACCATATATATAAGTATTTACGTAACCTAACCTAACCTTTTTTACTATAAGTTAGTTCCCCGCGCATATATTTTAATGACTTAATGGGTATACCTTCATAGTTCACATTATATAATATTATATATTATAATATTTTCTCTCAGTTTTCAAGTAATAATCGTTATAAAAATAACATTACGTTTATAATTCTTAACGATATGTTTATACGCGTGAAACAATATTTATTCCAGATAATAATCAACAGATTTTATTAATTTATTGAAAATTATTTTGTCCTATCAAAATATATATGTCTAAATGACCATTACGTCATAACACGGTGGGTCAAACAACCAATAATAATAAATAGCATCGCATGCACAAAATTAATCATTTAATCGTACACAAAATACACGCACGTTTAATTTAAACGCATAATTAGAGCAGACCGCAACTTTCTCGAAATGCAAATCATTTGCATAAAATGAACACGTCAATGCTGTTAATAATTTTTCTGTCAATAATTCTCTACGGTTCTGAAATGAAAATGTGTTAAGAAAAAATTCAAGGCCAATATTATAAAATATATTATAACCAATTTATAATATATACCAATGCATAATATATAAACACATTATATACACATAAATAAATGTGTGTAGTGTGTTATATAATTACTGAGTAAGTAGTTATACGGCCCGTATATACATATATGTATAAGACAGTATAAGAAACAATAATTATTTCCGTTAATTTATTTTAAAATGCAAATTATTAAAAATCGATCGAATTTCGGCACTTGTTTTCTTTGCTTCCAACTCGTGCCCGCGGTGGGTTTTATTTTAATGTAGGTAAATTGTTTGTGCACGAGACGTATTATTTTTCGAGATAATATTATTCTCAATGATGATACCGATGACGACGACTACGAAGATTATGATAATGATGGTAATAATAATGATGATGACGATGATGATGATGACGATGATAGGGGTGCGTGTTGGCGAAGGGGCACAACGGTAAACCAGTTTTACGTATAATATTATTCTATTCACAAAAATTGTTATTACAACGAATTTCGTTTAAATAAGACGTATTATAGTGTAATATAATATTTTATTATGTACGTGTAAATTTTATATTAAAAACGCATATCCGGAAGGTGTATAACTATAATTTAATACCCCAAATTCAAAACTACGATAGCTGTGTGATATTAGTATAGCCAGAAGGTATCTGAGTTATATCGGATTTTCGTGACAAAAACGCCGCCACGTGTACACGTGTTCACGTACTTTTTGAAAAAAAGATATTAGTATTATTATTAATAATTATTGATAGCAGGCTAGGTAAAATGATCGAAGATTTGACAACACGATTCGATGATAACTCACCACGCGCAAGCTCGTTTCAGACATCCGATTTGGAGATAAGACTCATTTTAGATACTCATTTCTGATACTCATTAATGTTTATGCGGTCGATTAAAATCCATAAGCCCGCACAAATTTTAATGTTATCACTTATTCTGTCAGTCATTGAATCACTCCGAAATAGTATTATCAATGAAGAACGTAATATCAATCTCATATACGTATTATGTTTATAACTAATAAGATATGTGTCAAGTTATAACAAGTTATTACCTACCCGTATTGTAATATGCTTAGTATACGATCTATAACTTATAACCTCTTGTCACTGACCATATTGTATACCTATATTATACACAGCTCATCGCCTTTATATAGATCGTTATCACGTGTACCTATATGATGTTTCAGCTTGAAGTAGGTACACGACGCAAACGTCTGTATAATATGCAATACCTACCAATATATATATACATTATAGGCTATATATCGTCAAATCGTTTTTAAACTTTTATGTATAAGTATATATACCGTAGGTTATAATTCTTACTAGAAACGATTTACTTTCTATTTCCTCCACCAGAGCGTTCGTTCTAATATCCTAAACAATATTTCAGTACCTATTGACAATATTATTGAATTATTATATATCGTATTATTTTACATACGTGCAGCCGTGCAGGTAGAACGTAGGTGATAATATAGTATGGATAATACAATATTATTGTCATTAATTTAACGTTGCGTATTTGCATATACGTTTAAATAAAATGAAAAAATCTGTACTAAAACAGTCGACCGTATTATAGATTGTATAGTCTTGTGTTATACTAGAATATCACACGAATATATTAATTGACTTCTATTACACATCATCTTGTATGTATAAAATATTATGATGTATGTATAGCAAATGCCGAGCAAACAAGCGTTTCAATTCTTAAATCGTCTTTTAATTACTTATAATTGTACCACAATTTAACACACGAATGAAATATAGACGTAGTCGTGCACAGACGCACAGTATATTATTGTATTATATTACTATTATATGTGTAGCTTCGTCTATAATAATATTATAATGTATATTATATTGTAGGTGTTGTCGTGATTTATAGTATTTTACACATGCACGATCAAGCGAGCGAGCGCGCGCGCGCAATATATGTATATATTGTGCATATTATATATTATTTTACTGTTTTATCAAAACATATCACTAAATCACGTAACAACGATACACATACGTCCGTTTGTTCCGTTGGGTGATGTATTATATTATGTATGTACTATATGTATAGTCGGTCGGTGCGAGTTCTTATAAACTTAACTTATTTTATACCAATACAATATATTATTATAAATAATAGTAATATAAATCGTCCCGAACGCAGAATTGCTATACGGTAAGTATACAAACTGTATTGTAGAAATACTATAATATAATATATCCTCAAAATTGTTAATCGTCAGACGGAAAAAATATAAATTATACTTTAAGTCTTTAACACACATATAGGTACTGCACATCGTACAGGACTGTTTGGAGGCGTTCAGCTATTATATTTTATTTATATATACGTAGCTCAACATAATAAAGCATGTGATGTTTGAACGTTTAATTCCGGGCGAGCCAAACGCGAGGGCAGGATTGGCCAAGAAAGCCGTTCGATTAGAGTTCATTTACAAAAACACATATTGTTTCGAAAACATAATCAAACAAGTGTTCGTTTATCACCATCTTTATGTTTTCGAACGGATACTTTTTGGTTTCACCCCGGAGTATCGGGGCCCGTGAACTATAATTTATAGTTTGTATAATGTATACATATCCGAAAGAATTTTTCCAATCTCACCATCTCTTGTTTTCAAAAAAATAACTTTGAAACAAGTGCAATGCAAAATAAAGGACAAATATAACCTAACTTAACAGACGGCATTTTAAATCGTGTCGTTTGAGAAGCATTTGTTAATCAAGTTTAGTGGTCATATTAATATCTGTAGTGTTGTGTAGGTACTTATATAATAATATGTGCTTTAGAACGTGTTAATAACTAATGTTATCAATTTTCTATCCATAAAAATAAAATATTAATAATAATATAATATTGTGTGTAACTATATTATATTGTTGTGAATCGGGCCAATCGCCGCATTGCGTTGGAACTTGAGGTGACAATTTCATAACAACTATAATAATAATAATAATAATAATAATAATAATAATGCCCTCCTCAGATAATCTGAACACCATCTACGCGATCGTACATGGACGGTTAACTCGTCGAAGGTTTTAATATTCGTGTCTATAGGTACCTTTAAAAACGCAAGAAATATAATATACGTGTATACAATGCAATCATAATGCACGATCTCGTGTCACCCGTTAAGAAAAAAAAATATAATATATAATGATAATAATAATAATAATAATAATAATGATAATATAATAATTGTAATAACACAGTTGTGTCTCGGCTTAACAATGCACGCGCCGCCGTCGTCCCGACAATTAGCTATCGTCCTACACCTACCAGTCCAAAAACTAGCTGTGTGTATCGCCCTCGGGGGCGGATAAACGTCGTCGATTATAACTTTCGATATTTCCATTATAATACTTGTACATTTATACATATATTTAGTTTATATTTCGTTTTTTTTTCTTTTCTTTTGCTCTTCAAGCATATTATAATATATATATATATATATATGTATATATAGGTACTCTTAGACCGGATTTGGATTAATCTTATGTAAACATTCGACAAACTACCGATTTGAGCTGTCCTTCAACGTGTATAGATTATAATATACACACACATTATAAGTGTGTGTGTATTTTTTTACGCAGGCATAATATAATGTGATCATTTAGTGAGAATCAAACAACTGCCCACGCAACACTCGGCGCGGCGGCGGAGACCCGAGTGCTGACTCGGAAGGCGAGGCACGACTCCAACGCGATCGAAATGGTTTATTTTATTTTATTTTAATTCGCCGGTCTCTTTTTACCAACAAAATAAAACACGTTTTCAGTGAAATGAAAAAAAAATATCTACATGTCTCCTCCTATATAATATTATTATGTATAATAATATATTATAGTATAATATATATTATATACAATATACCCGTTTTTGCATCCGTAGCTTGAAATATGTGTTATGTGATTTGCCATGTGCACTACGCCGATAATATACCGTATGTATATCTAATATTCTTACTACGCAAAACGTTAGTCGATTATTTCCATGTATAGACAATTGCTACCGACAAATGTAATATTATGTTTCGTTGAAAATCTCATTACCATTGTAATAATAATTATATTATATTATTATATGTGTTACAGCGAATATTAAAATATCAAATTGTATAAAATATGTACTCGGAAGTAATGATGACAATCTACGTGTAATATGATCATGCGGTGGTCCGTCGATGACGACAATCGTTACAGTGGTATGTTTTCATAATAATAATAATTAATCATTTTTTTCAAACATTCGCATATTTTTACGCATACATGCGCGGGCTCTAACTTCCAAGTACTCATTGCATATGGTGAATTTCAGTGGTTCCCTTAAAACCTAACCCCACGATTTTTACCATGGAAATCGGGATCTCCCGTTTATGGCACATTGTAATAATGAATAATATATTATATCATACAATAGTTGTATACGAGACAATGCGATACAGGGGTACCTACACCTCGTGCTTAAAAAAAAGGGATGTGTAGTGCAACTTGTTAGGGGTAAAATATCGATGAAATCGTTTAAAATACATACAGGGTGATTCACCTAGCATGCTCATTCCCCCTTTTCTTCTATTTATATAATGCAGTCATTCAACATTTTATTTTTGTAATTTCTAAATATACCTACTTAAAGACCATATTTTCAAATTCTTGAGATTTTTCGTACTACTTGTGGAGTGTCCTGGGGGGGAAACAAAACTCTATTTTTCAAATGGGAACCCTAATATTGTCTACTACAAATTATTTAATGAATAATTTTTACGAACATTTTGACGTATCACAGTCAATATCACAGTATCACAGTTTATGAGTTATTTAACTTTTTGTAGATAGTAGGTACTAATAAGGATAATAGTTCCATGACAATGGATTTGAAAGATATATAATAGAAGTTAAGGTTATTAGAAAATTGTAGTTATTCATATTAATACATACATTTTTATAATTTATAAAAATGGTCCAAGTATAATAGATATTAGATCTAATATTACATCATTGTAAAACAATTTCCCTCCGACTCGCCCTCAGTGAAGAAAACACCGAAGCGATCTACAAATTTTTTCATTATATTCATCTCGACCATATATTGTAAATATCTGTATATATTATATTATCTTTGTTCACTTTTGTTGTAATCGTAGGCTAATAACCTGATGATGTTGAAGCCTTTATCTAAAATAAAAAAAAAAAAACAATTTTTAAGGGCTTTTGATATCCTTAATACATTTTAATAATTAAAAACTTCTCATTTTACCACACGAATTTTAAATTTGATACATCAAAATTGTCAGAAAAATTATATACTAAATAATTTACAGCAGAAAAGAGTGGAACTCATTTGAAAATCAGAAGTTTGTATTGCCATAGGACACTTCTCAAGCAGTACACAAAATCTAAAGGTTTTGAAAATGTGGTCTTTATATTCAATTAAAAATTCCAAAAATCAGAATTTTAATAAATTCATTATTAAATGAAAAAATAGGGGTTAGTATGCTTGGTGAATCAAACTGTATAATACACGGTCATTCATAATATTTAATATACTTACTCGTATATAGATAGCTACGTTTCAGTGTTGTATGGTGTAGGCCGTAGGGTATATTGTAGAACATTGTTTAAACGTGCAACGCAATGCATACTAAAACAAATAAAATATTTTTAGCGAATTGCGTGCAACAATGCAAAATATATACTCGTATAAATATTAGGTACTGCAAGTCTGCAACTATATAACATACGGACATTACTGTCATTAATGCACATATTATTATTATGTATTTTTAATTACGTACCTACCTAATCGTACTTATCTCGGTTTATATAAAGTTGCATATTACTATACTTATTCAATTATGCACATACCTATATTAGTTAAATTAAAATATTATTATAGATTATAATATACCTGCCACGAGCATTCTCGATTTAATAATAAACCCTCCGGTTTCGTCGTAAATCGTATACACGTAAGTATAAATTTATTATATATTTTTCTCGTTAAATTTCATGGCACATATAAATTTTAAATCAATGACACCGGTACAGTGTATACTGTATATACCTGCAGTATATCACATAATATAAGTACATATATATCTATGTAATTTAGACTTCACGCGTTTAGCTCTCGGTTTTCGACTACAACTAATATTATAAATTATAATGTTATAAGAGTGTCCCGTTAATTTTTAATGTGACGGGGTGTATCGTACATGGTATCCGGTCAAAGCAATCAGGAGGGATGAGAGAATAGGTTGCGAATAATGTAATTATTATTTTTCATCGGAAAAATTTGAAAAATCGACGAAAACGATAATATATACTACAAGACGTACGCATATTATTATAATAATAATAACACATTAATACGAAACGTTTGTCGAATATTCTCTTTCTCTTGGTCTGTTGTGGCAGGGGGGATCATCGATCGCCCCATCCGACCCCCGCTGGGATAAGAGTATTATAGATCCCGCCGTTTTAAATCGGTAAATCTTCGTGGGAGACGTAAAACGGAGCTTAGTAAAACGGAACTCGATGGCTGTATTTCGATATATTATATGGATACGAGTTTGGGTACAAGATATGTTATTTATTATTAATATTATTGTTATTATCATTAGACTGACCGTAAACCATCTCGACGTGGATCGGCAGACCAATACTTGCAATTTTTTTAAATTTAACATTCTTGGGTGGTATTCGGATTCGTTCAAAGTTATTATAATAACTATAACTATCAATTCTTTATTTTAGCACCGAACAATTTTTTTCAATTATAACGTTCCATCGAATTAAACATTAATTAAACGAATAAAATATATTATATACAGCTCTATACGCTGAGGACTATATTGTTTGTTTACGATAAGTTATTCATGTAGTATATCATCAAATTGGATAAAACAAAAAAAGAAAACAAAAATTATTTATGATTTTGAATATACCAGAAAGTACCGAAAAATCGAATTACTTATTCCGAGTATACGACTGTTAAAGTTTTTCATGCTAATACTTTGAAAAGAATTCACACGCAATTATCATTGTCGGATATTCACCGTAGCCGCTGAAAGAGAGGGAGAGATCACCACGACCGACGTAGACAATCGTTATTATATTATATTAATTATTAATTAAACTCCTCTGGAATTCCTCTAAACATCGCGTAATCCCGCGAAACCTACTGCAGCCGTGCTCACACTCTCACAGGGGTTTATTTTCTCAAAGTTAACATACTCTAAAGTAGACTCGAATTTCGACGTATTTTTACCGACCTTTGCATTCCGTTGAAATATCATATTATTATTACTTTAATGATATTCTAATTTTGTTATCGTTGATTAGTCGATTACAGGTACTATAAATAGCGTAACGATAGGTATATAATTGTTATAATACGATTATAAGGATATTATTCGAAGAACTACGAACGATTATATTATTTCAATGTCGTATACGATTCAATTGGAAACCGGCGTTGTAGTAGACCGCACGAAAAATGTAAACGATTATAACTGCGATAATTTACATTTATAGTAGTTATTAAAATCACGATTGTACACTCGTCGGCACTGCATCACTAGCGTGATGGCTCCTGACTTATAAATGGGTTGAAAATTAAATTAATGCTGGTTTCCGTAGACTATTATACTATTATAACAAAGCATAATATTATTTACCCTTCAGTTCAAACGAAAGTATTGTTAAACACCATTATAAGCAATTTAATCAATTATACAATAATTATACGTTAAGCAATAATCACGCACCAAGTGAACGATAAAAAAAATGGTCGATAATTTTGTTAAACATGAGTTGTACAATATATTGAGTGATATTAATTTTCAAAAATCATCAATATAACATTAATTTTTTTCAACTTCAGCTTCAACTACATAGATGACTAGTGATTGCTTATAAGTTATAACTTATAAGTTATTACTTGAATCGCTTTACAGTTATAATAATTTGAAGTACAAATTTGTCAAATTCAAAGTCATAATAATTTTGTTTTGATTTGATATAACTATTCAGTCTTTGTTATTTGAACTTTTGAAGTCAAAGAATTCCAATACTGGGTGAAAAATGAAAATAAATAATTTTTAATTGCAGCACTAAATGATTTCATATGATTCTGTTATAAATATTAAATTACATTAGAATATTAAGTCTTTAAAGTGTTTAATCAGTAGTTAAATGTGTTTAAATCATCAACATCTTTTCTAGATAGGTACCTACAACATTTAAAAAAACAATATAAATGGTTAATTAAATGATACCTACACTCTGCAGTGCAGTGTTTGTAACACAATATAGCATTATTATAATCTCACTTATACATTTCATTAGTGATCGTTTCAATTTTTTTCTATCGAAATCCTTGTAGGTATGTACTTATTTAAATTCTTCCGAATTTTATACTAATCAGGCGAATGTATGATTATTTTACCAAAAAATCAGTTATTCGTACAACGACATCGACATCGTTGTGCAACGCAACACATAAATACTCTTATACACGAAAATGTTCAAACCAGTCCGGTTTATTTATTATTACTTTATTTATTTGTATGTAAATTTGTCGGACAGTCGAAAACGTTTATGGCGTTTATGTGCGGCGAAGGATAACGGATAGGTTTTATAATAATAATTTAACGATGAAAAAACCCGATAAATTCCCGTAAAGAGAGATTTCGTCAGATAATCTGATTCAACGAATCTAATTAATATTTAACTTTGTGACAAAAAAAAAAAAACCAATACCACTTAAGTAGCACAATACGCTCATGCTACGACATACGTCGGGGACGAACTTCGAGGGTAAACTGGTCAACAGTATAATAATATTATCTACTATAGGTAGGATATTTGAATATTCGATTATTATACCAGTGCTATCGTTTGCATATAATGTTTATTTTATGTCTTATTTGTGTGAATTAGTAGGATACGATACGACAATGTGTAATTAAGTATTGTGGTTTATGAGTACGAAAAATGATGACCTCGTGTCCTCGTACATCGGCTAATATACGTATTAGAATAAAAACCAGTGATTACCAATTAATATTTTTTTGGATGGCCACTTTAGGAAGTTTCTGTGGCCCATGAAAGTGTAATGTAGATTATACAATATGGTTATCCAAAGAAAGTAAATTAAAATTAATGAAAAGAAAACCCTCTTTTAATTCATTATCATTAAAACAAATAGTAAATTTTCTGCCTGCAGGCCAGATAAAGTTCGTCCGCGGTTTGGTGATTTCTTGTATGCATATGATCTACTACGTATATTTACAGAGTTGTCAAATATTTAAATATATGTGATGTGATAAATATGAAATGTACAAACACGTCAGTAGTAGATGATTTCATTAATTTAATATCATCTAAACAGTACACTCAGTGACGGATAGCCAAGACTTTAGACCTACACTATAAACATTACGCAAATCGCAGTAGAGATAGTGTTAATATATTTTTATCAGACTAGTGACTATAAAATGTCATCGGCCGATTTAAGTATAACTTTTTTTTACGTCCGTCTATAGAGTTTATATTTTATTTTAACCAACCAATAAATTCGATATCAAATATTTCTAAAAACGATATTTAATTCGTGTACGGAAAATTATACTTTATTATAAGAATACCGCAGCTATTTTATTAGATTAATAATATTGTCTTGTCCTAGTCCTTGAGCAGTTAGGCCGGTGGTTATAGGGTAGTGTACGGCGATTGTTTATTGCGAAATATTGATGTATTTTTTTATACCAGCAATCTATATGTATATATTATATAGGTAATAGGTTATAGCCTTATAGGTATATAACGTGAGTCGGTCGACTATCATAATTCATAAGATAATAATACAGATCTCGCGCAGTCCGCGAGTATAAAACAACAGTATCTAAAAAACGAATGTATGTATATAGGTACAATAATATACGATCACATTTAGTTCATATATTTACATATAGACAGATAATAATATTAATATATATATATATTCCGCGGTGAAGTAAATAATCGTTAATTTTTTTCCTACATATAATTATAGTATCGATCTAAACGCGTAGTACCTACCTTATATTAAAAGCTTTTCGCTAACGCAATTGTTTCAAACGGTTGCGGTTGTGCGGGGCGGTGGCGATATTAACTTTTCAAACGTTTCGCTATTTATGGGTAGGTATATAGTTACTAGTTACTAGTTATATGGTCGCCTACTGCCCGTCCGTCTGCATATTATACGAATTACGAACAAATGTTATATTTACGATTTATTTAGAAAAAAAAACGTGCCATTAAAACCAATATAATAATGCAATATCGAGCCGATAATCACTGTGCCCGCGTTTATATCGAAATAGAACAAACAATAAATCATAATGATTTCGATACATATATTATTATTGTTATAACTTAGCCTGCTATCGGCCCGCATTCAGGTGCGTGGTGTGCTCTTAAGCTATATCATAGTATAATATTATTATGATGGGTACACGATTTGTCGGGTAATTTTATATTTTGCCGAGCGGAGCCAGGGAGCTGTACCTATCACAGGTTTTACAATAAATAATAATTATTATTTGTGGTATATATTTTTTTAGATTCAAAGCGCACACGTTTGATCGTAATGCCTCTAGATCGTGATCACCGAGAACAGAGTATATCGAAGACGCACGCCGCACTGTTATTATAGCGCTCTTCTGAGCTTAATGGGTAATCACGATGTTCTCCAAAGTTTGAGCTGACCTCTGCTGCAGTGTCACCAGTACGATTCAGGATTCAGTTCTATTTATGCAAGAGCATCGACGTTGATGGGCAGTACCTACCTACTGACAAGTACGTAATATAAATTATCGATTGCGATTTCATTCGTAAGTGTATGACTCTATGAGTGGAACATTCAATTTCAGTAGCAGAGTAGACGCGGTAAAGCATTGTCGTTCGGTAGCTTGGTTTAAAGTATAATAGTTATGGTAACATCAAAATAATTAAGTCACGAATAAAATACGAATAATATAATATCCACTTACCACTTACCAATTATTATCACGATAATGTATATTATGTGTTATTATTTATTATGTATATATATCAATTGTCAATATACACCAGTACACCACCTAGTTTAGAACAACATAATAATATATAATATTATAATGACTGATTATAGAATGACCAGCTAATATAATGACTTCATTTTTTTTTTCAACGAAACCCATAACACTTAGTCATAGAAAATGACTAAATGTCATAGAAATGGGTAGATATTATTATTCGTAATTATATTATAACTGGTGTTACAACTAAAACCCGCGCGTGTGTGTGTACGAGCGCGCTCAACAATACAACAGGAAAATTAGATATGATTAACACTCTATAGGAAAGAACTGTTAAGTCAACAACTACATAATACGTGGTGTTTATATTATGTGCAGTGCATATAAAACACGAAATCTATAATGTTCATTTTTATAGTAAACAAGATTTGTACATTTCAATCTGTCTGACGCGCATTATATTATATACCTAAACGTTATCCGTGGCCCGTTTTTTATTATATTATATTATACCATTGCCTCACCGGATGAAATATAATAATTATTAACGCGTCGCGAAAACTGGATGTTGTTGGCCGTCCATTAGTCGGACCGTGTCACTCGGTAGGTACACATTTTCGATGCACTCCGCCGGGCTAATGACCGTGCAAGCGCGCACGCCTATTTATTTATTTGTTTCTTTCTTATTTTTTCTCGCATTTCGTTCCTTGTATAATATTCAATAATATTTTCACTTCGACAGACGTAACCCCAAACTTGGGCGATAATCTACCGAAATCACCATATAACCATATTTTACACGCGTCATGCATACCACCATACGCACAGGACAACGATGAATCAGAAATTAATAATTTTTTTATAGACCCCTCTCGCCACTGACACTTCAGCAATCTCAGACCGTAGTCCATTGTGGAGCCCGTTATAGGAAATCAGTTCAGTTGGTGCACAAATCTCGTGCTGAATAAAATATAACCGATAGCAAGCCAATTGGCAATAATAATATAAAAATATTTTTACTTTATATCTTTGAAAACAATAGTTTTTAACACAATTATTATAATGCCCGCTGCACTGCAGGCTGCAGTCATTTCGAATATAACGATTGCCAAATGTAATATATTCTAATTTACACATCACTGTAATAATATTATAACATACGATCGAGAATCGTATGCATATGCATATTGTGATTGTAAGTGTATGAAGTTATATAGATAGTCGACAGTCGACATATTTCCTAATCGTTATAACAATAACATTATAGTACACTGTGTGCAAATAAAATCATAACATTTAGAGTTTTTCGATATGCGCACATACTGCAATATAATAATAATAATAATAATAATAATAAATAATATCTAATTGACGGCGTGCTTGTCGGTAAAGCGTTTCGCGATTACATTTTATAAACGTTGACGGCGGCCTAATCGCTGCGGGGGCGTGTGAGCTACAGTGGAACGACCATAACGGATGGCTGTTGTCTGTAGCGAGCTGATCTTATCGCGTAAACCGCAAACGGACGTGACAAAAACCGCGTGGATAAAATAAATATTTATTTCAGCTTCTCTCGTCGTCGTACTATGGTTGGTATATCGTTCGCGACGCTCGTAAAAAATTTAAAACTCCATTAATATAATTATATCTGTATCTACCACAATGTTAATATAAAATAAAGATTATTGTTTTTATTTTATTGGAATGCGTGAGGTCGTATTATGTAAAAAAAATTTTTCACGTGCGTATAAAATCCATCTATTTTATCATCTATAAAACGTATTAGGTATGATATAATATGATACCACTAGTGGCATATTTAAGAACTTGTCACACGGGGGATGAGAAGGATATTATAAACGTTTCTATCTCTTACGCACTTTATACCAGCTAGGAATCAGCAATTAATACTTTAGGAGGGTCATTTTAGGAATTCAGGAAGTTTTAAGGTGCCATTAAAATTGTACATGTTTATCCAAAGGATGTAAAGAAAAAATCAAAAGATCAAATCACTTTCAAATTTTAATTAGGTACTTAATTTAAATCACTTTCAAAAAAAATAATTTATTTCTTGACGGTGAACCAGATAAAGTTCGTCCGCCGACCGTTATTTGATGACCCCTGCCAAGTACAATACATTAAAATATGTTATAAACATTATAGATATATATTTAACCACATATAAAAGAACTGTTTATGTTATTAGGTATAATATTATACAATATTTTATACCGTTTGGTGCACACACAATATATATACATAGAAACATATATAGTGCTGCGCATGAATTTTTCTTTACATAGTAAAATACATTACGTTGTAACTCGACGTGCTATATAATGTTTATTGTTTGCACTAAAATAAAATATTTGATTACAATATTATACACATAATTCTGAATCAAATTCAAATACTAAAGTGTAAACTGTGGACTGTGGTCGTACTATACTCATCCAAAATCGTTTTCTATTTGTCTCAAAATAATATATTCTTGAAAAACAAACTCAATGTCAGTGATCACTGATCAGTGTCCCGACACTGCTTATTGTTTCTGCTTTCAACCGGAAATAGGTTATTTTTCGTGATTAGTTTTTGATAATAACTCTACGATCGCAGCTCGTTTGCACCGTAGAAATGACAGTTCTCACACTGCATATTATTATAGCCGCGTTCAAAAATGATCGTTTATAAAACAACGATTAGCCTTTTACCACATCACCAGCCCCGTCCCAATATATATTAGGTATATAAGTAGTCATATAATGTAAAATATTATTAAAATAATTCGTAAAAAATAATACTATTACGGTGTTTGGGTACTAATGTACTATAATATACCCTGTGCACACCGCACTCACCTCTGGCGCAGATGCCCCCATATACTGCCTGTATAATTATATAATATTATATTATATTATAGTATAACCGCGCTTGCGAAATCTTCCCCGAAAGACACGTTTCACACGCGCAAGTAGGCGGCCACCACATCGCTCGGGCGATAAATTCCTGTGTACGAAAAAAAAAAATAAGTTAATAATAATAGAAACTCGGCGAGCGTATACAATCGCCGCGGCGTCACCTGGACCGGGTTCCACGGACGGGACGGGACCCCCTAGACACTGGAACAATGCGGCGCGGAGGGGTCGGCCGTCGTCCCGGGCCGGGATAAGCGGCGGCGCCCCCGAAAAAGTCGTGGGAACGTATAACTCGCGAGCATTGTGTGCGTGTGTGTGCCGGGACGACGCGACGCTGCAGTCGTCGTGAGGGGCTTCTCGCGGATTCTTCTTCCCACAGCCGGACGGACGGTCTCCAGGTGGGACGGGACGCCGGTCGCCGCCCCCCGACAGCACGACAGTATTATGTATATATTTCGTCCCGTCGTGGGACGCGCAGCCGCCGCCGCCGCCGCCACCGCTCCTCGTATAATATAATGTTCTGGATTCGCGACCCGTTTTCCCACCGTCTTCTCAGCAAAACCGGCTGCTCTTCGGACGACTTATCTGCCGTAATATTAATAATAATACGCTCACTGAGTCTCGGCATGATAAATTGAAAGTACCAACCGATAATATCGTGTGCGCGTGACGGTTTTTGTTTTGGTCGGCTTTGTCCGCGCACGAGGGTTTAAGCGCGTCCCATACAAGTATGTGATAATATTATAATGTTACGATCTCGCGGAGTGCTTCACTTGGATATACCTACATAATAATATGTCGTAAATTATGTTGTATTGTATTTTTACATCATGACAGTGATAATATAATACGTCGTGCACACGCAAAAATCGTAAATAAGTAGTTTTAATTCCAAATGTATAGGTTATTCGTGTAGTGTCCAACGCCTTCGAACGTCGATTTTGGCTTGCGGGACTATGTAAATGTTCATACCATTCAATATAACAATTATTGTTAAAATTACTACGAATAATAATATTTAAAGACGAATACAGTCCTATATTAATTTATTATGTTATATATAACGTAGTACGATTAATTTTCGCATGTATAATTTTGAAAATTGGTTTCGAATTGAACTACGTTGTAGTCAAAATAACCCCTGCAAGAAATGGTTAATAATTGATTTTTTTTTCATGATTTTAAATCGAGATTTCGCTGTGTTTGGAATAATAATGGTGATTATTAAGCATAAACATAAAACAAACCGTGCTCAGCGAGGAAATTATGATCCCGTAACCCTATTGATAAATAACCACGGTTCAGTGGTCTACAAAAAATACTTACTCACGCCGTGTGACCTGCGATTCGTCGACCGACGATTGCCACCTCCATGTCAGCCTCCTAACCCCTTATAATACTCCACCTTAAATCAAAGACATTTTTGTTTCTATAAAACACTACAGCAGTTTGTGGGATTATAATATATTATTTGCAATCAATTCCCCGCAAGTATATTTTCGTTTGTTCGTTTCGAGTGGACGGGACTGAGTGCGGAAGGATACACGCCGTGTGTAATTATTGTTTAGGGTAAAATATTATCGAATTACATAATATTATATGCATTAACCAGCCGGTTGAACTCTTGATAAAATATAATAATATGACGTACACGTTTATTGTACTATATAATTGTGATCGTATAATATGGATGTGGCTGCAGGTTATACACTTATACCTACGTACAAGTTGTTGTTGTGCAGCGCAGTGTACCGAGGAAGCCGAACAATAATAAAGTATACGTTAAATATTCGTAAAACAAACGATGTGCAAGCAATCGCATACGAACATATTGATAACTTGCACTCAGTCGTCTACATATTGTGAAGATGTCGGTGCACTATTAATATTTTTTGATGGACACAGACAAAATACGTTAACTCAAAAATCGTTCTTCGTGGTTTTTTTAAGTACCACTATTCTTAGTAGAATATCACCTAGTGGCTAGTACAAGAATTATAGAAAATTAAAATTATACTTTTGAGGGTTCGAGGTATCGGATTTGTGTTTAATTTATAAGTTTACTTGGTATTTAATTTTATAAATAAAAAACAATTTGTACATTTAAATGGATACTACATATTTTTTCAGACAATATTTAGACAAAATCAATTGTGTTTAACCCTCAAATACGAATAGACAATAGTATTCGTTAGAATATTCTTGTGATAATTTTACTCTAGAAACATTTAAAAACCATTAAAAGTTTTTGCATGAATACGTCTTGTCTGTGTTACGCGTCTGTGTGAGAGAGAGAAAACAATTAATAGTGCACTGATATCCTTAATTATATGATATTATGTTCTTCGTAAAGAATAATCGCACAATAACAATAATAATAAATAACCGATAAGTTTTGGCCTTATTCGATATTCGCGTAAACAATTTGACGTCAACGATTTATATAATATAGAACATTAGTATAAAATATAGATATTAAATACACTATCGTATGGTCACGGGGAGGGAGGAAAACCACAGCAGCAGACAGTGGCGGCGGCGGCGGCAGCAGCAGCAGCAGCAGTGGCGTATACTGTCGACGGCAGTGGCATCGGTCGGGCCGAGTTAGATGGTGAGTGGAGGAGAGGGTGCGCGCGTTCCGTGTGGGAGTAATGTCGAATTGATGATGGACGGACGGACGGCAGACGAGGGTCAAAGGTGCTCGTCCATATGACGTCAATGAGCGTCTATATATAAGACCGAGTTCACATATTATATTTATTGTATCTAATTAATTATTAGAAACCGAAACGTGCGCGATGAGGCCTACCACAGGGTTCATCTCACATCATATACGAATACATGGCCTTATCACTATCATTATTATTATTTTTTTTATTATTATAATACAATAATATTAATTTATGTGTATACAATACTCGACGTCGTCGTCTTTTAAACGTATAGACTAGGTCGTATGTTTAATAATATTATAACATTATTATTAAATCTGGGACGGCTATCATGGTCTCGTTAGTCATCCACTCATCCTCGTATTCGCTCGCGCTGCAGCACCAACAATCGCATTTAACAAATATATAAGTATTAAGTATATAAAGACACAGTAATATTTATGTGGATAAAGGTAAGCATACCTGCAAATACGCATATACACCTGTTGTAGATACTACATTACAATGTTAATTGTACGGATAATATAATATACATTATAATTTGTAAGGCATAGCTGGTATACCTACTTATTATTATTAGGTATTAATATTATTAAGTGTTATTAGACCCAGTGTTTGGTATTACTATTTTTCGAGTTTGAATATGTGGGGAATAATATTATAGTATAATATGTATATCGTATACACTATACATAATATTATACGAGGATACACAAGGTGCGATAAATCTCGATAGTCTAATTATTATTATTAATAAGTTTTTAACTGACGCTACTCAATAACGTTGTTCATAATAATATGCTCGTGTCTTTTCGTTTCGACGTTTAAACCGATTTTTTTACGAATTAAAATGCATGCAACTCGAAAGCACACGCAGCGCTCGAAACTTAACGTGCAGTTACAAATTCGAACAATACGCAATATTAAAATATATTATATAATATTATACTATTACTGCGGTGAATAAACTCGTGTTACCGACTTACCGTAGATAATAGAAACATTATTTAATATTTATAGAAACATTTTTTTTTTTACAAAAACGACTCTATCTCGTATATTCATGAAACGTATATATTATATTATATATATATGATATACCTATATATTTTTTCTATAAATATAAATGTATGCGCGTTTTATTTATTTTACAAAGACCTGTTACGTGTAGGCGCCGATTAGTGTTTTATTCTAATTGATTAAAAACGTCTTTAAAACGTAGGACCTATACGTATATATTATTATTGTAGTATAAAAAAAATCTAGTTGTACCGAATAAGTATAAATAGTTTATCGACTCAATTTCCACCGGGTTGGAATAATATTACTATGAAAAAAAATCCAACGTATAAAGTTTTTTTTTTCTTAGATTTTTCATAAATCCACGTTACTTCGGTAATAAATTATTGAGTAATGCGACATTAATAGAAATATATAGGTATAAATTATTTTGTAGGAACGAGTCCGAGTGATAATAGTTATATATTTTATTATTATATTATATGCTGCATGCAAACGTGTGTCTGTGTAAACTGACGAGTGCGTTGTTGATTCAAAGGTTATAATAATATACAGAATCAACTGTAAGTACCTAAAGAAGAACAAAAAAATACTGGAAAGCAAAATTTCGATGGGAGATAAGAGGTGTACATATAATATTTTACTTTACGAACGTAGAACGCATGCCAAGATTACAAACTGCAAATGACGTTGTCAAAACGTTGTTTTAATACACGTTAGTTTAATGGGTAGACGAAACGTTGGCGGGATGAGGCGCGCGAGTGATTGCAGCCGGCTCGAGTTTTTCGATACATAATAATAATAATATTATAAATATATGTACTTACGCCATTCAATATATTATTAAAAATAATATATTACAAACATAAACGCTCAGGTCCCGGAGTCCTTATAATAGTTATCATTTGTACAATCGGGATTGCCGATCTGCGTGTCACCCGTTGCTATATTACGATTGTCGGTGCTACGTAATGGCTGCACTTAGGTACCTAACCTTATATACGTAATGTAGCAGTCAAATGGTGAATATAAAATATAAACGATTATCGCTAGTCTGATGCGATCAAAATGTTTGTACTAGAGACCGTGTACGAGTTCAAGTTGGCAGTATTTATGGAGTAAAAAAAATATACGATATATTCGTCAGTACACAGATCCATGGTGCATAAATATTATTAGCTATTCATTTACTATTATAAGTTATAACATATTAACGCTTATTAACTGTTGAAAACTTGAAACTGTTACTAGATGTGTACTTGATGGGTAATGTGGATTCTAGATTCTAGATATGATGTTATATAGGGACAGGCAGTATATAGGCACATGCAAGCTCACTGTACCTACATTACAATAATAGTGCAGTACCTATATACAAGTAATAAATATCATCTTGATGCGTTTGCATACAACGCACGTGTTTATATAAACATACTATATAGGTCCGACCACACAATACACATCACCAAAATTAGCGGTCATTGGTAAAATATAACGTCCATATTTTCATCTATTTAAAATTTAAGCTCAACCACGTCCCTACGAAAAGTTTTAAATTGTATACGATGCACAATCATGGTACCTACATAACTATGAGCAATTAATTTATGATAACACATCAACACTCATTACTCATTAGTCATTACTGTTGAAAACTTGAAACTGTTACCCATACAGAGATTGTACTTGGGTGGATAATGTATATTCGTGATTCTAGATAATATGATGTTGGGGATAGGCATACTACGTTATAATAATATTGCAGTAGATATACAAATAATTGTAATATTGTAAAAAGTATAATCTTGATGCCTTTGCGTACAATACACGTGTTTGTATACGGACATCATAATATAGGCCCATCCACACATCACACCGTAATTGGCGTCATTGGTAAATAACGTCGATTTCATATAGATTTAAAATTTAAACCCAAACACGGGAGTTATAGGAAAATTTATATATATACGCGACTCGATGTAGCAGTCGTCGCGTTTTTTTAAAAATTTGTTATAGGTATTACATCAGAGATCGAACAATTGCTGGTGCAGCTGCAGGTCGATTCTGTCATTATAATATAATATTGTATACGTTTAAATATTAATAAATATGACCGGCGCGTGTGCGTGTTTTGTGTACATAAATAAGAATAAAATTATCGACTACAGTCTACACTCTACGGTTCTTGTGCAGGCTATATAGAGAACCCAAAACCTATTTATTGTATATTTGTATAATATATTGTATAAGTAGGTATATATAAATCAAAAATTCGGAACGCTTCGGCAGTGTTAAAACAAACAAGACACAATGTATCGGTACTCGTGAATCGAACGACTATTACAATATTATCTATATAATATTATAGTATTTTTTTGACGATCGATGCGGCGTGTACAATAGGTAATAATATTCATTTATTTCATATTGTAGGGTATATTACCTATGGTTCAGGTATATAGTATATGGTTTAAGTTAATTATTATTGCCTAAAGTGCAGAAATTATGTATTATATTATAACGTAATTTGGTTTAAGCCTTTTATCAAACGATTCAAACGTCTAATAACATAATATTTTATTATAATTCTGCAACGTTCGCAGTCTGGACCCTGTGATGATGCTGATGTATATTTTTAACCGTTATAATAATGCATATAATAATAATATAATAATAACGCATGTAGGCGCGTAATATAATAATTATATCGTGCGGAATTGACTGATGACCGAGTACAATATATATTATATTATACATATACTCGTATATTCGACCGCGTTTGTTCTGCTGAGCATTATTATAATCTCAATTATTAAAAGAATGAAAATACGAAAAATAATATCGTGTTTCAAACAATGAACGGTATTCAAACGTCGGACCACGCTTGTTCGCATCACTCGTGTACCTATATTATAATAAAAAATGTATATTCCCCTCACGTCCTCCTCGCACATTCCCCCCGACAACTTTGAGGAGCTATCTATAGTCTACACACATATATTGTTCGTATCGTATTAGTTAGGTATATATTTAATATCTACATACATTACATAGATAGGACGTGTATAGGTATTATGGTCATCGGTCATGTTTCGCGCGGCCATGTACCTATTATATATGTATATGGATAAATTAACATTTATGATACATACATGTATATGGGCACGCGTATAGGTACGTTGGCTTGATTTATTTATGATGAAAAAAATACATTCTGACCTATTATTCGGCACAAAGTATATTTTTGATTTATCCGCGAGTATAGGAGGTGTCCATTATTATATAGATCCGTGATATAATATAATATATATTATAATCTATACATATTATACTTATATATACTTATATTTATTAAACTATATGTGGGTACCAAGGGACATATATATAGGTAGAAATATACGCGAGATTGAGGTAAATTGTGCATTTTCATAAATTTCGTGAACCTCTAGGACATTTTTAATTTTCCCAAAAAAAACTTTTATGGCGAGATCACGTTCGATCCGGTTGTTCATCACTGCTGTCGTACAAACCGAAACTAGCTATTAACCTGTACATGAGATGCAAAAACAATCAATTACCGCATACACGGAGGTATATACATCCTGATGATTTATTGTCTTTTAAAAGTATATGATTATTTTTTTTTTAAGTATTATAATTTTCTAGGTCAACAATAGACAAGCATCGAATTTAGTGAAATAATTTTCGTGTAAATCTATTGGACGGAGAATTAATATAATAAAGTTAGAAAGCAGAGGCCGTCGGGTACATGGGAAAAATCTATGCAGAATCATATTGCACTTCATCTTTGCATTTATACTGCAAATTACACACTTTAGACCTTTTTTCTTTTAATTTGCCGACAGAATAGTTTACGACCTCGTGTAGAAATTTAATAAAGACATAACATTTACGTCCAATTGTTTGCTATAGATGATGACTTACTCACGGAAAAGAAATATCTAGTTGAATTCATTTTTTTTCAGAATAATTAATTATTAATAAGTAATAACCATAACCATTTGTATCCATCAAACCATATCCAACTAATTTTTATAAATTCAAGAACTTTATTTAATCGTAATAATTTTGTTAACTAGACATATATAGCCATATATAGGTACCTTTATGTTCATTCAGTTCTGTTAATTTATTTTCGCACTGTCGATCCTTATTATTATTTCCATGGAATATAATTTTGATATAATTTCAGCAAATACATAAGTACTGAATAAAGCCTATATAAGGCATATACAAGCCAGCTGCCAAGGTGGTTAAAATTAATTAAAATTATTAAACCGGGTGTTAATCATTGTTTCGTGTTATAACTTTTCTGCATGCCTGCAGTTTTATATTATTGGTATATAGTTATATTAAAATAATAATGATTGTAATTTGTCCCTTTACCAATATTCAAAACATTATTAATTTATCGTAGTGCGTTATATACTATAAAACACAGAAGCCAGAATTCCTCAGATCTCCTTGAAATAGTAATTTTGATAAAATTACACTGTGTCAAAAATCAAAAAGTATATCGTGTCAGAATGTTAATGATTGTCAGCTCCCGACTCCCGTGGCAACATGCGGTCGAAATATATTATAATATATTCTTATTATCTATATTTTATTATGCGGAATCCCTGCATAATAGACCTTCTACGGTGCATATGTAAAGTATAATATATATAATGTAGGTTTTATATTATAATGTTATAAGTTATGATGGACATATCGACTAATCGACCGCATATATTACGGGCATTCGAGTGTGGTGCATATACCCGGGTACCCCTACCCACATCACTTTATAAGTACATATAATAGTTTTATACATATAAAGTACATTGTTCTGGATTTAAAAAAAAATAAAACGAATATAATAATAAATATATTATAATATGTATAATATTATTAGATATAATAGGCCTAGGAATGACCGGCATCGTTCATATATATATAATATAATTAGGGGTCTGGAATAACTTTTAACCCGAGGGTTTTAAATACGTTTCGTGTGCGGCGCCGTTTACTTACAAACCTATATATAATACCTACTGCAGCGTGTTCTATATATTACATATACCTATATATAATATTTAAAATATATATACCGGGCGTTATGGTACGGCGGTGAGACTCTACGGGCAAATTACAGCGTATACCCCCGATTCGATCGAGCGTTTATTACTAAAAAAAAAATTGTGTCCCAAGAGAATCGAAACAAAAAAAAACACTATACATCATTTTCCGAGTCCGTGCGGCGGTGAAGTCGTTGTTCAACCACCTCCGACCACGACGCCGGAGTCGTTGTTTCGATGTTTAAATGTTTTAACGGGTTTTTCGCCCGCGTCTGTGCGTACATATATTATATATCTATAGAGCATATTATAGACGACGCGAGTCGGCAGCCGCCGTGCGCAATTAGCGGCGGCGGCGACGGCGGGTCGATAAATGTTATAATTATTATCAATTATCATCAAGTCGGGGATGATATTTTTTCTTTTTGACGTAGGTCTGAAACTCGAGCGACTATCGGGCCGCCTCGGATGATGAGCCCCCGGGCCGAATCCCGCCGACGATATAATTATAACAGAAATATATAATATTTTAAAAAAACAAACCGTAAAACACTAAAACGTATAAAGCTATGTATATAATAATATCTTCGTGTGTGTAACAATAATTTGCGGTTTCGGCAACGAACATTCGCTACAAAATAAAATGTACGAAACCATCTAAACGCGTTCAGGTAAGCCACGCTGAGCACACACACACACACACATACACACACACTCACTCACGCACACACACGTTTATATATAATACGTTATAATATACTATTGTGTGTTCAACTACCCCCACCCACCCCTCTGTAACATCACCACCGCCACCGCCACCACTACGACCAACGTTAACCCGACGACTCCGCCCACCGGTTACAGGGATCCCCCCACACGCAGCGGACGTCCGTCCGTCCGTCCGCCCTTTGGGGGAAGAGACCCGACGACGACGACGGCGGCGGCGGCGACGACGACGACGATCGACGCCCGCGAGTAAAAGCGGCGTCGGCGGAACCGAAAGAAGGATCAGTGTGTCAGCAACAGGCGACCGAACGACCTGTTGCAGGAGTCTACCGCGTAATAGCATTATTATCATTGTAAACGTATTATTATATATACACGTAGGTATATATATGTACGGCGTGAGAGAGAAAACGATTTTTAAAGATAAATAAAAAACCAAGCTTTGTCATCCGGACGACTGCACACAACACTGTCGTATCGTGCCCGTGCGGCGTGCAACATCTCGTTATACCTACCTCGGTATAATAATATTGTCAATATCGCAATCCTTTTTATTAAATTCTTTTATTTCTACAAGGTAAAAAATTTCGCGAATTAATAATAATATTGTAATCTACGTTATCCGTACGTCGTTTCGGATTTATATAATAATATATTAAGAGTTGTGTATTGCAGTGCGCTCCTTTTTCGTAACGATATTATTATTTAGTTGTTTTTTTTTCCATTTTGTTGATCCTCTCCCACGACACGTTTCGTGGGCGTCTGTCTGCGTTCGAGATTCCACGCCACGATTTCACAAGGTAAATTGATTTATTTTTTGGTTGTATTCCTTTTTTTATTATTGTTATTATTTTTATTTATTTATTATTATTTTTATTATTATTTATTTTTTACTTTTTGGTAGGGACTTATTTTTATCGGTTTTGACGTTAAAACCGGAATATTATGTTATGCGAAACTGGATTGCGCGCAACAGACGGACGTACGAGTGTTATTTTTATTATTATTATTTTTTTTGTGTTTTTTTGTACGGTTTTTATGACGTTTTATATTATATCGGACGAGAACATTTATTTCAATTTGAGTACGAAATCCGTCGCTGCGGCACCGATGTTGATGATAATAATAATAATAACTACCGGACCAATTAGTTTTACAACCGAGTTATTCTTAAAGCGCGAGCCTGTGATTTGAACCGAAGTTCAAATAGGTATATAAATAAACCGTTAAGTTTTTCGGGTGCCGAATATTACACGTCGTTCGGACTTGACCTCGCGACGCACGTGGGCGTCGCCGTTTTCGGCCTACTCTGCGTAAAGCGTTACAAGCTAAAGTGTAATATAAGTGTTGGAAAATTTGGAAAACTATAAAATCTTTACCAGACAGATATAAAATTTTAATTGGCCAAATACGCGCATGTTCGCTAAACGATTTCAAATTACATTGCAGATATCCGTCTGACTGGTTATACCTATACGGCTATACCCATACTAATTCCATTAAAAGTGTTATCAAACAAAACATGAACCTTACAGTTTGCATTACAATATATTATAATAACCATTAAATTCCTCTAAAATTCTATTTACTTTTCAATAAATTGGTTATTAATATATAGTATGCATACACATTGATCAAATAAAAATAGGTACGTTTAGTCCATCGTCCACGCCTTGTTTGCAGTCTATGGTATACACATTGTTATGTAAACTTGTTTTTACATAGGTATCAAAATAATATGTTCAAACCAACCATTTTTTTAAAGGTTAGCTTTACGTATCAACTGTGTTTTTTATACTATTTATACGTAGATAGTATTATTAATAATATAATGTACACTTTCTTTGACAAATTTTGTATTTATTTTATGATATTTGCATAAAAATATTATTTAAAAATTCCTCCGTGAGGCCTTGAATAATATGCTTACTTTTAAGTTTTATAATAATTAATAGGTCAAATCACTTAAATGTTAAAAAAAAACCGAAAAAAATGAACTATTTCGTATACATACCTACATTTTATAACGTCCTGAATATTATGCATTGTAAGACGGAGACAACACATGGGGGTATAACGACTTCCCCTTATCGTATAATCTGTCATTCACATAATATTATAAAATAATCAAAAACTTTAAATACAAAAAGAATATTTAAAAATAAGTTTTATTTTAACAAAGAAACCTTTTGTTAAATGTTCAAATGTTAATAAAGTGTGTAATTATGATCAGAAGTTAAATTAATAAATAAATTCTTCATCGTCGAGAAATATTTAATGTATACAACACTAAATTACAATGTGTCATATTGTTATTTTTCGAGATTGATTGATCGGGTGTAAACCAACTTATTTTATTGTTCTTGTAGGAGAATGATTCCTTGGTGTCAGTGGAAACCATTCGGATATTACTGGTTATACTTATAAACATGTTCCTTATATAATTTATACTATTTAAACTTTTGGTGTGGATTAATTTAGGAAGATATGTTTTTAGAAAATTAATTGGTGAACACTAAATTTAATTTAAAACAATAATACAATTAACTTAGTAGTACGCAATTAAATTTTCTTCTTAATCTAAAATACATGTAGGTATATTTAAAATCTGCAGTAATCTTATTTTAAATAAAACTAAATTTAAAAAACTTTTTTTTTAATTATTTTAAATTGTACGGTGCATTAAGTGTTGTACAATAAAAAACTCCACATTGAAATTAAATTTCGACTGTGGTGTAATATTATAGTAACAATTAAATACAATCAAATATTGGTACCTACAAATACACGACTAGGTAGTCTTTTTGATTTTGTTATATTTTCGAGTGCATTCAGTGGTTTAAGGAGTATGTATATGAGTAGTTTAAATTGTATAGAACGACACAATTATAATAATCGTATTTTCAAAAGTCCTCTAAAAAAAATAATCTATTATTTCGTGGAAGGGTTCGCAAAATGATCACTTTATATTCATTGCGAGATACTTCAAAATATAATATTATGCGGGTCATAAAAATAAATAAAAAAATTTAAATTATAATTCTGTATGGCCTTTACGAATATTATGCGCTTAAACTTATATACCTATTATACAGTCCATACATTTTGTTCCAACTAAGTTGATGCCCACGTACAGTATAGAGATATACAGTAATAATTTTATCAAAATCGGTTTTTATTATACAGCAGACATAATTTTTTGCTGCGATAACATATTTGATATTATTATAATGTTATATTATCTATTTTCGATATGAAAACGAAAGTTGAAATTAATACGCCCGAGTGCCCGACCACTGTATAAGATAACAGTCTAGACACGTTGTAATATAGTGATATTAATTAGAATTTATAAAATAATATTACAAAACCGGACAGAAATATCCGGTAGTGGGACGCATGGTAGTTTATATATTGGTACACGACGCAATATCTTCTTGGGGACCGGACGGATCAAATCGAGTGGAAATTCGATGAATAAGAAAAGGTCTTGTTATATTTTATGTGTACGATGCCGTTTACGGTGTTTGCATATAATATAATTTCTAATCCAATTTCGTTTGGGTTGTTACGAGATCAAACAGCCGCACGGGGCGTCATCGATTGTTGTTCGGCGTGCGGTGCAGCTGTTCTTCTTTGGGTCGGGTCTTTGTTGACGAGACGTTCAAGACGAAATGCGCCAAAAAAAAAAAAAAACGGTCGCACGTGTCATAACTATATATATTTTGAAAATAAGATTTTGTTACACGGATAACGGTCTACCTGCACAATGGTGATGATCGATCAACCCCGTTTCTCATAAATCGCTTTTACACGAGAAAGAGATTTATATTATATTACTGTACGATGCTTAATACCTATACACTCGGGTATATCCTATTTAAAATTTTATATATGTATAAATGTATAATATTGTATAAGTACCTATACAACTACGTATCCTAAGCTTAGGGTTTCGTCTCGTTAAAACTAAACTCGGCTAAACGGCTTTTAATATAATTAAAATTTGAAATAAAACGTTTTTAGAACTCGCGTTTGATTACTCGCATTACCGTAGACGCTAAACTGTACCTTATATGTATATATAGACTTTAAGACCCACTTCACATTATGCCTGTTTATACGTTTACCACATTGAGTGGTATAGGTGTATAATATATTATAATAAAATGCACAACAAGTAAAAAGTAAACATAATGTAGGAGAGATAAAAATGTTGATACGAACAAATTTTGAACATCACGATTGTATCTTTCCGACGATACAGCACGCGCGTATATATTATGTTTTTGAAAAAGAAATTTTGTGTGTATTTAATGCATACAGGCGTATATATGCTGAGTACACACGGACACTATACATATAGTTATAAGTTGTATAGTATACTATCTGTATACTTGCAACGATTATAGTTAAGAGGTTTTTTTTTTTGTAAACGTGTATGCCACGAGTCCTACACGGTCCGCAAAAACTGTTCTCCTCAGATGGCGTACCAGACATGGATTAAAATACGTAAATACATATTTGTTTTTCTCCTTTCAAAAAAAAAAACCGTTAAAGCTATTTTCTTTTCGTACATAAAAGAACCGCATTGTTATGCCCGTCACACCCCTCATAGATACCGCGGTCCTGGTGCATGCGATCGTATTGATAAGAATCCGAGTAGGCATCCGACACGCGTTGTGCGCGTCCAGACCCCGAATTCCATTTTTCTCTACGAATACGTTGCGGTCGTCTTTATTGATTATATTATTATTTTTTAAGTATCCTCATACGACGGCGACGAGGTGTCGTCTTATCTGCACGGCTGCGGTTCGTGACACGTTACTTACTTATCCCAATAATGTTGGAACTAACACATTTTCCTAAGTACCTACATAGTATAGTACTCTCCATACCTACTACATCGACGTATATTATATAATCAGATTAATATACCTTTTTCTTTCAATGGTTGGAGTGGTTTTATTAATTAGAATATTGTAGTGGGTGGGTGTGTTGGTATCATGACAGAATAATAAAGAGATTTTTTTCTACCCATCATGAATGTGCGATTATAAATGTATTTAAAATAATTGTTGTTAGTGGCTATTTTTTTTCTAATCCTACGAGTTAAAATGATTAATTACTTGTTAACACGTAAACTATAATAGCTAGGAAACACCGTCATAAAATCGATATAAGTACTTATGAAGTATATAATATATAGGTAAATCTAAAATAGCAGCGAATATCATTGAGATTTTATTTCTACAGTATACCTACTACCTATATAATATTATTACAATACAATTGCAGTGACTTGAGTGACTTGTGATTTCATTATTTCACGAACATTGCAACACAATATAACCACAACCCAACGAATTTGTAATGAAAAAAAGCTAATATTACGGGGTGCGATTTAACGGGAGACCCGGGTCTCGTCGGAAATAAAAAAAAACCGACGAAATCCGTCGAAACGTCTACCGCGCGTAAAACAAGACGTCGTGTATTACGATAATATTATACATACCCGATTTCGGACCGCCCTTGTAAAAAAAATTCCATCGCGAGCAGCTGCGCTTGTAAACGATCGTATTGTTTATGTCATTATATGTTTATTATTATAATATGCGTTGTCGCCGCGAGTTTTCCTCAGACGACGTGTTCGGGCGTCGGACTAGGACAGTTTTACAATCTCTCTCTCCCGGCCGGGACGCTGTTTCGTATATAAAAAAAAAAACGGTCGTCTGTCCGTCAGTCGACGACTTTGAATATAAACAACGCGTAGCTCGCCCTTATTATAACGCGACACACAACACACACGCATAAGACGTGTGTAATACGACCACTCCGCATATTATAATAATAATAAATTATATTATATAAACAGCCAATAACAAATAATTACACGTACACCGGTCCAGCACAATAACGGTCGTTATAATAATATTATAGTCTTCGTCGTTCGCCTCATATTATTATTATACACCTATACATACCTATATAATATTATTATGTACTACACCCGTATAAAATGGGTGAAGACGTGCAGTTGTGTTATATAGGCTGTATTATACAGGCCGCGCGTATTGTTCGTATATGACATTACCTATATACCTACCGCGAGCGCGGTCGCACTTTATAATAATAATAAATTATGCTAAGAGCACCGCCGACTACAACACAGTAGTGACTACTTTTCCGGACCGCGACTTATCGACTTGGACGTGCGTCGCCGACGACGATGACGATGGCACCCCGTCGCGCCACGATGTCCCGGTCGTTTACCGTTTAGCGTGTACATGTGAAACCGATAAAAAGGCAACAAACACACGGCGGCAATTCGATACCCGATCGTCGTCGTCGTCGTCGTCGTCGTCGACCTATACGCCAAACGAATAAATCACGAACGTACATATAATAATATATGAACCACCTACCATATTATATACGGCGGCGGCTGCGTGTTGTTCGTATCGGCGCGAAATCTTGTTAAACACGCGACCCGGTGCGTTACAAAAGCGAGGGTGGCCTCGCACCATATATACGTACATAATACCATACCAACCCCCGGACACGACAATAATAAATAATAATAATAATAGATATAATGTTATATGTGTATACACGTGTGGGGGTTACCTATATTATATTATTATTATTATTATTATTATTATATTGTGTACATATATTATACGTGCGATCGCGTACAATAGAAGACGGACGGGCACGTGCTATCGCGTCCCGTGCGCCGCCGCCGTTGTCTCTCGGCCGAGGGGGGAGGACGAAAAACGACTCACGTGGGCGGCACGAGTCTCGGCGGCGGACGGGCGGACGTCACCCTCTCGTCTCTCGCGTCTTCGCGCACACGTCGACCGGTCGACGAAAGAAAATCGTTTTTATTATTGTTATTGTTATTAATATCATTTTTTTTTTCTTTTTTTTTCGTCGTCACTCTTTTACGTGCGAGTCAAACTTGAGACAGCGTCGGGACGTGAGTCAATGTGTGTCCGCCGCTGCCACCTCCGCCGTCTTTTTCGGTTGATTTTTCCGCGCTTCCCGACAGAAATAATAAAATATAACAATATTATAATCGATTTCGTAACGGTTTTGTGTACGCGTCTCCTTTTCCGACGGCTCGCGCGCGCGAGCTATAGCGTATAATATTATATTGTATTGTATAGGTGTAAGTGCCGCCGATGACGATAACACCTATTGATATTTTGTATTATTTTATACACTGGTGCCTGCATGCTACCTGCGCAGTGGATAACGAAAAAAACGATTATTAATAAACCTATAGGTATCTCTACCTACGATTTTTTTTTTCCGATTTCATTATTGTTATATGCGTGTATAATATGACTATACACGCGCGCGCGCGTGTAACCCACCGCTCCCCGCCAATCCATCAGTTGGTTTATTCGCTCGCGCGTGTCCTATTATCTACGAAAATTTCCAAGTCGATATCATGTGCGTTTTCGGTTTTTGTCAACGTTATGGAACCGTCAGAGGCCATACCAATGGAGCAGCAATTTTTATGTTTATACCTTGTAGGTTAGATTAGGTTAGGTTTTTACCAGTGTTGAATCGCTGTAACTATCCGATGAATTAACATTCGATATTTATCGATTATTGTCTACATTAAAAGAACCATTACAAAAAACGTAAAACCAATTGAAAATTGAATAGTTTATGGACAGTACAAATGAATAAATTATCACGTGGCCATATACCACGAAACTCCGATAATCTATTCATAACATAATCACCGATTCCATGTATACGACTTATATAATTGAATACAATTATTTAATTGTGGGTGGTAGAGGATAAGTAAATATATTTCAATGCTCTTTAGTCTTTGGTCATTGTTGTTGTTTTGAGCACCGCACGTGCGACACTCGCCCTCCTCTATTGGTAACTACTCAACTACGACGTAGTTTATAATCGAACTATTATTATCATGCCTCGTCGAATCAGGATAAAATCGATAGAACCAGCACGGTGCGTTATACGGTTAGCGACTTTAGTTTAGAAAACCAAGCCACCAATGTGTATATTATGATGTGCCCTGCGGCGACAAATCACATACTATTCTGCAGGATGGGAATACAGGACCGCGCCATCGAATTTTCCAGCTGGAAATATTACCGGGAAATTCGTCATCTGTACGCACACCTGGCTCGTTATTGCGTTTCGTACATCCGGACGACACCGATCACACCGCGGGCTTGTCCGAAGTCATTTAAACATGTACAATTACTGTTATTATTATTGTCATTTACATCGTGTTATTTGTCGTTTACTCGTTTGCAACGCATTTCTCGCTAAAAACCGGAGAAAATAATGTAATAGCGCTGTGAGGAATAAAGGCGGCGGTGGTAAATTTCACAGACCGCGAGCACGCGACGACGACACCGACCGTTGCGGATAAAATCGAATACCTTTAAGATTTATACGTAATATTATTGTACAGTACTGCCAGTGCCGTGTGTTGTAGTGCGTACGGGTTGTTTACCGGAGTCCGTACGCGCTTACATACGCGATATCATTATTACAACGTCTATAAATTAGTGTAATCGATGAAACGGTTGAGTAATAGCCGGGAAAAATAATAATCGCACGAGATTGCCTCGGCATCGGTTATTTTTATAATAATATAATACGCGTAGGTTACCGTACGAACGCGGAGGAGATAAGACGTCCCGACAAAATAACTGAAGAAACTCGAAAAATTTCCTGCTGCAGTCTGCTCTACTATATAGTAGTCGTTGGCTCGCTCGTTCTACCGTATTCCACATTCATACATAAACATAATAATATGCGTATATATAATATATATCGTATTATTACACAGGCGCACCGCGTACGTAGTTATTATGTACAAATCTACCTACTTTAAACATAACGAGACACGCGAGGGACAATATTTATGCGGTCGTTGCGTCGATAAGTTATTTTTAGGCTTCGGCGCGTGGCGGCTTCGATATAGACCGTGATCCAGTTTACGGGTAATCGTACTACGACCTGTTTGCGGGGGAGTGGTGCTCGACAATTCACGGAGCAACCGGTGGTGTTCGGTGTGGTGGGCGAGAGTGGTGGGTGGGTGGGGGAGGGGGTGCACAGGGGGTCTTCGTCTCCCAGACCGATTAAATATCAATTATTAAATTAATTAAATATCAATCGTGACGCTGCGACGTGCCGACGTGATCACAACAACAATAACACCGGGCGAATCACCAAACGCACAAACAACATAACGTTTTCAATGAATCAATAAGTGGTGCGCGAATGGCCGATCAAACATTAGCGTGCCGTTAAAAAATAAACGAACAATATCATTGCGATTAGCGCAGTGGCAGTAAACCGGCGGGCACGTGGCAAGACACACAACGATGATAACCGCACGTAATAATGTCGTAGTGAAATTTTCGGGGAGGTCGAGTCGGCCGCGCGACCGCGAGCCGCCTTGGCGGCGGCGGCGGCGGCGGCGAAGGCGGAGGCGGAGGCGGCGGAGGTGGCTATCGTTTCGTGTCCGTTCGTGCGCGGTCGGCGGCGGCGGCGGCGGCGGCGGCGATGTGTGCGCGCCGGCCGTCACCGCGGAGCGGAGCGCCGCCGCGCCGGACGTCACGAGTGCGCCAGGTATAGGTCGGCGACGTGATCGCGGAGCTCTCCGGCCAGCCAGTGGCGGTCCGGACGTTCGTCGTGTGTCATCTTCACGAGTGTACGCGTCCCGCGCAACGATCACGTGTCTCACGATCGAGTTTTCACTACGCCGAGCCCCCGACCGACACGCGCTCGCTAGTTTTTTTTTTTTAATCTACAACAACATTTAAAACCGTTGTTGTTATTACCGTCGTTTGTATTATATTTTTATATATTATCAATTTTTTTTTTTTTGTTTGATACTTACGCCGCCGCACGTCCGTAAACGCGAACGCATGATAATAATATAATAATATTTTACTATTGTCACGACGGATTTTGTGTAAATCGAAATTGTGTGCCGTCTCTCGTTGTGCATTTTTTTCTTCTCCTCTCCAGAAATATCATATTATTCTATATACGAGATAATAATATACTTTACGCGCAGTTGTGACTTACCTTGGAAAAATAATATTCTCGCGACGATGTACAACGGCCGTCGTGAAGTTTCGCCCGTGTGCCCTGGAAAATCGCACGTTTTCTGCTGCCGTCGTCGGATTCGTGTCGTCAATAAATAACAGAAAAGAAAACCCACGTTTTTCAACAGGTCAGAATCGATTTTATCGTTAATATATTTAATTTTTTTGTGTGTATTATATTATTATCATCGTTGTCGTCGCTCCGACGTACGTCGTTTTCGCCGTGAAAAGACTTACCGGTGTCTTAACGGTGCGCACTTTATCGTTTTTTATTCTTCATCCCGGTGTTGTTATTATTAAAATAATAATATTTAGGTACGACTGTACGAGGTATTTTTTTTGTTTTTGTTTTACCACTGGCGTTGTTATTAATTTTTTTTGTGTATCGAAAACATTTACGCCCGACATTCCGACGGTCTCGGCCAATGTATGACTTAGGTAGTGTGTGTGTGTGTGCACCTGAAGTATTTCATTATTTGATTACGCGTCGAAAAATTGTTTAAACTTTACTATTGATATTACGGTTAAGACGTTTTTCGTTACCCGAGACACTTTAATAACACGTTGGTTTTTTGAAATTCATACCGACCTATGTAATTATCGAGCTAGAACAGTAGTGTATGCTAGTGTGTATGTGTGTGTGTGTGTGTAATGTGTCGAACAAGGGCTTCAATTAAATGTCGACCTATGGCTAATAAATCAAGTTCAGAGGAAAACCGGTGATTATTGTAATAAGAAACCCATTAGTGACCGATGAATTCGAAAAATCGATTGTCCGTGTAGGTATATGGTAATGCAAGGCCGTAGGTCTATCGTGTTTCGGTGTGGTCAAAATTCTTCGGTATATATATTATATTGTAGTTGTGTGCATAAGTGTCGTCGCCGATGTCCTAATCGCGTTTTAATTACGGGCGTTCAGTGTAGCCTGGATAAAGCGATGACTGAAATAAGAACATTAATTTGTTTGAATGGCATATCCGGTAGAAAATGCGTTAGTGCAAAAATATAGTTACCCCTCCACACCAGGTTTAAACGCACCCGCGTACGCCGTGAATTTCGCCCGACCGATGAAATTCAATTCCGGACATAAATTTCACAAGGCCAATAATTTAGTAATAATAATAATAATAATAATATTCATTGTTGAAAAAAAAATAATACATAATTGACATAAAATTGGAAAATTATAAACAATTGTATTAAAATATTTTTCCTGTAGACATTATTCCAAAATGGTAGTCATTTTTACAACGTGGTTATGCAATGGTAGGTAATTGAAAAATCTATAAATATACAAAAATAATACGAATCGTACGTAAGATGAGATTGTCATCGACGTGTAAACTTTGGAGCTTATAAAATAAAACTTGAATAACATTAATGCGACATAATATACAAATAAATTCCCGATATACTGTTAAATTTATAATAATTTATAAATGAATCGTATAATAGTAGTTATGCTTTTATGTTAGGTATGTTTATTAAACAAATCGTTTACGGCCGACGTCAAGTTTAATAGCGCCGGACACTGTTTTACGATCAAAATTTATTATTTTATAATTTTTACTATCTAAAAGAGAATGTTTTTTTTTTTTTTTTTTTATTGACGTCCCCCGGGAAAAATAAAATCGACATATTATGAAAAATATTACCGTTTTTTTTTTTTTTTTTTTTAATATTTATACATATACGTATGTAGGTATATATTTATAATTCTATATACATAAAATGTAAGTAACAATTTTAGTCTTAATGATGAAAAAAAAAATTTACACGAGAAAATCCAAAGTCCTCGTCTAAATTAAAATAATTAACCTGAGCCTCCAGGAAATAAATTAAAAAAAAAAAATTATCGTTAAATAATACATACACAAAGGCTGAATATTTATACTTGTTGTGTACAGTACTATGCGAAATGGGGGAGGTGAACTGAACGTGCTTGCGCCAGACGAGTTCAAATGTTGAATATTTTTCAAGGATAAATAATTAATGATTGCCAAGGATGTACCGATGACCTTTGAACAGATTTGGTGGGTGAATTAAAAAGAAAAAAGGTGCATCCTGCCATTGTGTCGCGCAAAACCGTTACTTATTCATTGTCGAAAAATACATAATTTTTAAATATTGTTTACCAGACGATTAGTTTTTCTTTTTACTTTTAAAAAAAACCAATATGACGTTTCCGCTCAGAAATTAATACAGGTCAATTCAAAAAAAAAAATTCTTCGGCCTGTATTAATTCTATATATACATTCTTTATATATTATTATATTAGGTAGCTGATGTATTATTTTATTTTTTACTATAAACTTACCTTCCGTAAATATGTAACTGCAGCATATTTCAGGGTTCAAGTTTCAACAATAACTGTACAGTGTAGGTACAGTCATCGCCAAAAATATCAATTAAATTAAAACAATAATTTCAACAATTTATTATTATTATCTTTTGTTGTCATACACCTTGAAAATATAAAACTGTAGTTTCGAGTTTATAAGTTTAAACGTTTATAAATATTATAGATCGCGTAGGATTTAAATTGTTTTGACATATTAAAGAAAAATAACTCTTAATTATTAGTCCTGTTGTAACGAATAATGTAGGTCATTTTACTGAAGAAAACAATTGTATTTATTATTATTATTATTATTATTATTCTGCACAAATGTACGATAGCCTTTTTGACATGACAAAATATAACGCGTACAGTGTACACGCATACGTTATAGAATATAGACGCGTAGTTTATATTCAAAGCAAAACTCAGGAGTTATGGTTTTAATATCGGTTAATTTATCGGAGTAAATAGAAAACGGATTTGTGCCAGAGACCCGTCGTCGCTATCGCTGTATGCGGTGTGCACCTATGCTTGTAGTATTTTGTTTTATCACCGTAGTTATTACTGAAGAAATTTCGCAATAATAATAATATTAATAATAATTAGTGTATTCCAAAAATCAAAGGGGGTGTTGACTTTTTTCGACAATTTTTATTTTGATTTAATTCTATCGGCGCACACCACCGTTAGAATATGTTACGCGCACGTAAATTACAATGTATACGATTTCAAAAAAAAAAAAAAGTATTTATTAAAGTAATTTTAACGTGTTCGACGACAGCGTGCGCGGGAGCTACTGCACATTATAATCATTATTATCATCATCGCCGTACAAGATTAACTGTACGTCTGCTGCAGAGGTCCGTGTAGTTTATGTCCGATGCCGTCACTGCATCCCGAATGTTGCCTAATCCGTATCCACAGTCCGGTGGTCGGGAGTAAAGGGTTGTATATACTTGGGGCCCCGGGTTTTTGGTACGTGCGCGAGTGGGTCGGCGTTAGTCCGTCTGGACGCAAGCGACCAATAGTAGTATAGCACGTGCTGTTCATTCTTCCTTATTGCACATCACGGACGATGACACGTACTACGCGTTCATATATACACATACACTGCCCCACACACAATGCGACGCGTCGTCGATGGAGGGCGTAGGTATTTTCAGTCCGTGCAAAGGGGTGTAAAACTCTTCGGTCCGAGTGCCGCTGCAGAGGGATGCGAGGAGACGATAATAATAACATGATTGTACTAATAATAATAATAATTGTATATACGCCTACGGTGGTTGACGTGCCTGTATATATAGGTGTACCTACATTACTTTTAGTAAACGTACGAGGGCTTTGCGATTGCCCAACGCGCGTGTTACGAAACCATGCGCGATATCTCCACAGCGCCGATACCCTCTTTTTTAAATTTTATTACGCCGCTATTGTATAATAATATAAATTATTACGTATCACGGGGACTCGTTTGTCGCATCGGATTTTTGATTTTTCTGCTGCAATAACGTAATAGATATATATATATATATATATAGGTGTAAGTGTAACGCGCGTTATACTGTATAATATATTAATATGACGTATATATTATATATAGTGTCAGTATATATCGCGATTGGTGCAGATCAAACGGCGACCACGACTGCAGTGTGTAATAAATACGCCGCGACACTTGGTCTTCGCGTTCGTAAGGTAATAAATTTCTAAAATCGCATCGATCATCATCCCCCACCGTAGTCTCTATTACCGCGAGCGCCCCGCTGTGCAGTGCGTGTCGGGTTATATTACGAGACGTAAGCCGTCGCCGTCGGTTATTATGTCGTATTTTGACCAGAGTCCGCGAGAACTGCTCTAGAAAACAGTGGCGTAGGAGTATATATGAGTATACAGTCGAGCGAGGGGGGGCCCACGCGCCGTCCTCTGTTTAGGACGCGACCTACGCGCGAAACGCTCCCACAATTTACGCCCACTTACGCCCACACATCGACAACAACAATCATAATAATATAATAACGCTCAAATTTGAAATAATTGTCGTCTTTGTATAATATATGTTATGTATATACGCGTTTCGCGAAAACCGGCCTGTCGTTTGCTCATGTGTGTCGTCGTGTTACTGCAGCAGTATAGGTGCCTACGTAGGTATAGCGCGTCGCCAATCCGACGAGATGTATCCGGTAAAGAGTTATAGGATGAGCCAGCTTCCGAATGAATTTATGTTTGAACAGTCATTCGGCTGATCGATGACTATATTTACGCGCGTGCGGTTTGATTTCGTCGTGGATGCTGCGAAACGAAACACCGCGTACCGGGTCGTATACGTATTATAAAAACACGCATTACCTATACTCTATTATTATCGCGATGCCGTCCTAAAACATTATCGATTCTTATACGTGTGTGATGGGGTGGTAGTGGTATATAGTGGGGGTTGGTGTCGAAGAGGTGGTGGCAGTTGCGGTCGATGACCTAGCCACGCTATAATATATGTGTCGTGTGTGTGTGTGTGTGTAGAAATCGAAACGACATCGCAATTCACGGTCATCGGAAAACACGAAAGCGACGCCGACGGCGGCGGGTGGTTAACCTGTTGGCTCGGAGAGCAGCGCCCGCGCATCAACAGGTATACACGTACAGACACGAGCGAGCGCGCGCGCGCCATCCCTCTGCCGCTCCCCCGGTCATATTGCTGCGAAAACTACCCTCGTCGTCATACGTTTTACGCGCGCTCGTCGTATTTTATCGATTACTATACTATATATCGGCCGCTATAGCTCTGGCGCAGGGCACACTTGACCGACCCAATGTCAAGGACGACCGCCTCACCCGGGTCCTGATGTATATATATGCCTGCGTACCACAGTTCACGTGGCTCCTCGTAAATCCGCTCGATTTAATATTTTCCCCTTTTACCACCCCGTAGCCGTGGCTTATATAATACTATGTAAGTAGTATTTTCGTCGTCCGTACACTGCGCACTATAGTATAGGCGAGTAAACACAATACATGTATATATTATGCGCCCCGTAAAATGTGATATCGCTGTAGTATATCGACGGGCGGCAGCGCGAGAACAACTCTCATGCATCTCTCCGTTTTTACTGCTCGACACTGAAATAATATAAAATATACACTGCACTCGCATTGGAAACATTTGAATTAATCGTCGCCGATCAACTACTATTATTTAATATAATATTATCTTTTTTCACCTTATATACTTATCGTTTCGGTGATTTCGTCGATCCGTCGTGTACTTACATGATAATAATATTACGTGTACAGTTTTGTCGATCGTCGTCATGGCGATAGCCTTCCTCAAATGTACATCACTGAAACGTAGGACAACCGGACTTTTCCGTCGTCGTGTGCGGTAGCCGGTAAGTGACCGAAAATCTATACACCATATATGCGTATAAAATATGTATAATACAGACGTCGCTGCCGTCGTCGTGAAACTTGTTTGAGCGCCACCGCTCGTCGTGTACGACCCGGGTTTTATTTTTTTTTAATTTTATTCTCGTGCATCCCGTTTTTGTCAATATAACGACGACTCGGTTTTCGAGATATATTATATCCTCGCGGCGGTCTCATCGGACTTGGAAAAACTCGCGACATAAAGCGTAGGTATGCGAATCGCTGCACTATATGAACATCTATATATTATACGCCGCTCTACTTACTGCGGCAGGGTATTCAGATCGCCTCACGCATTTATCATACATATATTAATATAGTATAACATCGTATAATATACGTTTTGGATTAATGGCCGTGCAATGAAACGTTCGCCACGGACGACGTCGTTCGGTACCGTTGATTTGATATACCTACACCTATGTAATAGTAAGTGCTGTTTGTCGAAGGTAAAATAATAATACGAAATAGTCGTAGGTTTTCCTCGCCAAATACACTCGCCTCGTATATTATATATATGAAAAAAGCGCTCAATCATTGTGACACGTGAAGCGATATTTCAAACGACCTTTCGATTTCGCCGACAAAACTCGTACCAATAACTTAATCATATATTTATATAGGTAGGTACACATATGTTTTATATATTATATGTTACGTGGAAATATTTTAAATTCACACACAAACGTCTTCTCTGACGCCGCCGCACGGTTTATACTATAATATATAATATAGAGAGTTGCAAATGTAGTTTTAATCGATGACCGTCGTCGTCGATGCGATCGTCACCGTCGTGGTCGTGAGCAACGTATTTTTTTTTTTTAAGTTTATGAACATAATCGCCGTGTGTAGGCCGTCCGCCGTCTTTGTCGCTGCTGCACACGACAAAATGGTCTAGGTCGGTACGCATGGACGATATTGTGATAATAACAACACTACGATCGTCGTCGAGACGAATTTTCAGTTATTGATCGTTTTGTTATATATATCGGGTCAGTCAAAGCGTCTTGGAAACGGATAATAACATAAAACCGAGAATTAAACGTCAACAGTGCCTAATAAAAAAAATTTAAAAAAAACAAACAAAATCGTCTCCCATAATCCTCCGGCAAAACCGGTTAAATGTCGTTAACGCCGCGATCGCACCGCTTCCATGCATTTCTACTACTACTACAACTACTACAGAGTACTACTACTACAGCGTACTACTACTACAGTACTACTGGCTGCCAGACGTCGTGCGTAGGTATATACGGTCACTCGAGTTACCAAAAATTCCTATATACATACATGTAAAAAAAACCGTCACAGACTGCGAGTGTGTCGTCGTCGTACACACTCGTATTTATATCATGTTATGACAGAGGGTTAGGTGAGGTTTTAGATTTGTTGTGATCGCGAAGTGCATACCTACTAAAGGTTTGATAACAAACCGGATGATTGATCTTCGCTGGTTTTATCGATTTTTTATAAGGTTTGTCGCTCGCCCCAAAACTCGTACAGTCGGTCGCTGCAGTATAATATATTGTTATAGTACACGCACGCTGCAACAGAGGCTATAGAGAGATGCTGTATCAGACACCGCGGCCATAAGTGTACCTATACTGGCGTGTTGATAACTATTTTCTTACAATGTTTAGCAGCTGGTAGGCAATGTATGTGAGATGAGAGATGTTTCATAATGATTTGAGAGGAGCTTACAGTAACTATAACCAATTCACACATAATACAGATATAAACGTCCATATTAAGAAGTCATACGGGTGCAACGAAAAAACAAAATGCAGAGAATTTTATTAAATAGAATTAAATAATTTTAGTTGTAATTATTTTGATTTGGTAATAAAAAATGTTTTACAGCAATTTTTGATAAATGGAAGTTCGATGTATGAAAGTTTCACTGTATAACAATATTCTTATCTCTGCTGCAGGCAACCGCCAAACATTTCAATAGTTCGATATTGTGATACATATTTTAATAGTTCGGCGTATGTAACATACAATATTATTCACTGCAGATTCCTCGGACGAGAAACGCCCATCACGCCCACCCACCTGCACTTATATCGTTTTTATTTTTAACTTCTTCATCTGCGCGATAGTGCAATCCAAACCGCGTGAATCGTTATACCGCACTTTGAAGCTACAAACTGTAAATCTGGTCGCCAGCAATACGATTGCGAACGGTCGCTGCGGGTGCAAATCTGGCGGCGTCACCTGTCTGAGGCCTCCACACGATCGGTGTAAATACGTCGAGTAATGATACCATTATATGGATATCTGCAATGAGGTGTCATCGCTCGTCTGTGCCAGCGAAATGACGCACTATACCTCCACGCAACTTTGGCGCGGTCGACGAGACTCCCCCGCTGTGTCCGATATACCGAGTTGGGCAATTTTATATCACACACACACACCCATTATAATATTGTATATAATATGAATAGGTAATAATAATAACACGTATTGTGTGTGTTGGTATGTGTGATTGCTAACAATTTTTTTTCTTCTCGTCGATTAACAATCTGCAGCAACGACGTTGCGTAATGTCATATATATATATTTATTACAATACATAATAAACGCGTCTCTTATAATATATCCACACACGATAATAATGATAGTATATATATATATATGTGTGTGTGTGTATTAATGTATTATGTTTATTATGTATATAGTATATAGGTATATACAATTTATAATATTATTATTACCTCTCGCGTCCTTGCCGGGCTCGCGAGAGCACTAATTAACGACGCGTCGTGTCCTCAAACGTCGCCGCCGTAACCGCCCGTCGCACCGGGTATTACGCGCATTTTTTTCATTCGGCGGTGAACGGGTTATAGTATTCTCTGTGTGTCGCCCTCCCTCGGTCTGACGTTATATCACGCTGTCAGAAAATACCTATAGGTACAACGATAATAATGGTAATATTAATAATAATAATAATAATAGTAATAATCAGGGCTCGGAACTCCATTCATTTGCATATTATAAATGTGATTCGACACAAATTTGTTCCATAAAACATTTCAGCTCAAATCCTAAAACGTATATGTTGCATATTTTAGCATATTTTATCAGATTTAAGTGATTTTGCATATTTAAAGATTTTATACATAATAACGCATATTTTCTTGTTAATAAATCAAAATAAACAAAAAAATTCCATTTTAAAGATATCTAATTTTAAAAAAAGAGCCATTATACTATAGATTTAATAATTATTTTTTACTTGGATACCTATTTATTATTATTAATTTTTTAAATTTTCAATTATATAATGTAGATAGGTAGTACAAAATATAATGCATAATTTCTCATTTTATTATACATTTTTTGGAATAACTGAATTTTTTAAAATTAATTCTCATATAATTGCAGATTTAAGATCATGTATGCACATATTTCATTTTTTTTCATCTCATCAAAACAATGTTAAGTTGAAGTCACGTTTGTAATTGACTTGATAGGCCCTAATAAGCCGTGATAACCCTTGATAAGCTCATTCTAAACCTACAAACATGTGAAATCCGGCTATGAAGGGTTTTCCGTCCATATACGTACTTGTTTTTATTAAAAACGTCTCAATTTCTTTGAAATTATTTATGATAGTCGCTGCAGGATTTCAGAGTACCTAATGATCATTAAAAAGACATTGCGCGGCCATACATTTAAATAGCGTTTTTAGTATTGCAGCCCACCATGAAAGAAAAGGTTGTGCTTGCGTTCTTATCGACTATATAACTATTATCGACCTCTTATACATGAAATAAAGTAGCATTTATTTTGTTTTAAATTTAATTATTTATAAGTAACGATATCTATATTAAATATAATAATACCCAACCGATAAGTGTGTTGAAGATCTATGCACCAATTTTGGACGATCGTCTATAATTTTACGTTTTTCTCGTTTCAGGTCACCACCGTGTTTGTGCGCGTGCGTCGTTTTGCGGTGATTGAACGTCTGTTCGATTAGCTGCACGAATGACTATGGCTGAGGTGGAAATGGAGCCGCCGACAGACAGGGCGAGCCGGTCGACGATCTATAAGACCAACAACAACCATCCGCTGGCCACGAACAACAACAACCACCTGCACCACGTACCCAGCACGCGTCCTGTGGTCGTCAAGCACAAAAAGCGGAAACGCCTGAACCAAGTGCTGGACAGGTTGGCCGGCCAGGCGACTTCGCCCAACAACAACAACAACAATAACAATAACAACATCAACAACAATAACAACAACAACAACAACAACATCGACATCGATGTCGTCGCCGTGAAAGAAGAAGAGTCGACGATCAAGGACGGCGGTGGATCGGTGACGGCCATGGTGGTGGTGGACGGCGGCCACGTGGACGCGGTCGCCACAAACGGCGTCGGGTACGAGAGCGACGAGTCGCTGCGGAGGTCGTCGTGCAAAGACTACGAGGAACCGTTCAGCCCGGCCGGTTCGTCGTCGTGCAACCGTTCGCCGCGCAGCTCGCACACCGACTCGCCGTTCAGCCCGAGCCGGACGAGACCGGACGACCCGCCGCCCCCACCCGCTGCCGCGCAACCGCCGCCGCCGCAGCAGTTTCACCCACCGCCGACGCTGCCGCCGCACCCGCTGCAACACTATCTCAAGTACCCGAAGTGCGACTGCCTGTTCTGCGGCGGCGACGGCACCTCGCCGCCCCGGCACCCACTACCGCCGATGCTACCGCCCCCGCACCTGCACCAGAACATGCACCACGACAAGAACCCGCAGCAGCATCCCGTCACGCCCATGTCGCCGGCGTCGCTGTTGGCCGGTTCCATGTACACGTTCGAACACTACCTGCACACCAAGTACCTTCCGGACATTTTCCGGAAGCGGCGGAGCAATTCCGACTCCGATGTTCCTATGTGGTTCGAAGCGACCAAAGCCGAACACTGCAGCGGCGGAGGTAACGACGACACGGCCGCGTCGACGGCCGCGGCTGTCCGGGTGACCGCGTCGGCCGCGGCCGCGACCGTTGGCCGGAGGGGCAAGAGGCCGTTCTCGGTGCCGCACCCGTTGGACAAGCCGGCTCGGAAGAGGGGCCCGAACTCCGGATCCAGGTCGTCCGCGCCTGTCCCGCCGCCACCTCAACCGCCCCAAGACTCGCCGCTCGACCTGTCGATGAAGAACGGCGGCGGCGGTTGTTGGCCGTTCACCGCGCCCGAACCGCCGGCGGCCGAACCCTCCACCACCGCCGTCGTCGCCAACGCCGCGTCGATGCCGTCGCCCCCGCTCCCGGCCACAGCCGCTTCCACCGCTACTCCGCCGGCCACGTCCGTGGTGTCGGTGGGCTACTACAGCCGGCCGGGGAGCGCGGGCGGTTACACCGTGCCGGTGGTCAAGGGCGACGTGGCGTCGCGCACCACCAAGGCGTCGGTGGCCGTCCGGTACAACCTGGAAGTGTCGCCCGTCGTCGAGGAGATGCCCGTCGGCTCGGACGTGGCGTACGTGTGCCCGGTGTGCGGACAGATGTTCAGCCTGCACGACCGCCTGGCCAAGCACATGGCGTCCCGGCACAAGACCTCGGCGTCGGCGTCGTCGTCGTCGTCGTTGTCGTCCGGCACCGGCGCGGCGGCGTCCTCGTCGTCGGAGAACGGCGGCGACCCGTCCGGCGGCACGGCCAAGGCGTACCCGTGCGAGGTGTGCAACCGGTCGTTCGCGCGCAGCGACATGCTCACCCGGCACATGCGGCTGCACACGGGCGTCAAGCCGTACACGTGCCGCGTGTGCGGGCAAGTGTTCTCGCGGTCCGACCACCTCAGCACGCACCAGCGTACGCACACCGGCGAGAAACCCTACAAGTGTCCGCAGTGCCCGTACGCCGCGTGCCGCCGGGACATGATCACCCGGCACATGCGCACCCACTCCCGGTACGAGATGGTCTCGTCGTCTTCGGCGTCAGGGGCCGCGGCCATGGCGGCCGCGCTCGGCCTGGACCCGCCGTCGCCCACCTCGCCCACGGGCGGACAACTGTTGATGTCGCCCCCGCTCGAGGTGCTCTGCAAATCCGAACCGCAGTAGCGGTCCTATACGGTGGGGACTGTCGGTCTTGATATTATTATTATTATTATTATTATTATATTGACGTCATTTTTGTGTAAGTGATGTTTTTTGAATAGTAAGATAATGTGTTTATATAATATTTATTAAACTGTATATCGTAGCTGATAGTATTATTATTATTTGTATGTAAATTTTTTAATCTTAAGAACGAATACACACACACACACACACACATACACACTACAATAGTGCGCACACAGCTTTTTGTCAAAACCAAAGATAAAATAATAATAAGTCTTACGCGTACGCGTAATTATTATATTTAATTGTTTATTCGTTTTCCGGGACGGTTAAATGTTTTTCGTATACATCATAATATTATTATACGTATTATAATAATAACAATAATAATAATGTAATATTATAATACCTATCGTAATACTCTCGGGTATTATGTTGTTGTTATTATTTTGTATACATTTTTTTTTTCGTTTTGTCGACGATATACGACTCCGACTTGTTGTACTACTTAGGCACGTGTCTCATCGCAAACCACGACAACATGTTTCTCGTATAAAATATATTTTCGTAAACCGAAAATCATCTGTCGTCGCGTAGTCTACGTATATCGACGACAACGACACTAACGTCCGTCATACGCGCGCGTCATATTTTTTTTCTACTCTAATTATTTTTTAAACAAGTGTAAACAGGGTGTGTGATACTATTATTTTGTATATTATTATGTATTATGTACCGCGACGTGCCATCCTACGTAAGTTCGTTTTTATTACCATTTTTTTTTTTCGTTTTTGTACCATTGTTATCGTCGCGAGATTTTCGGCTTGGTTTTCGATGCATTCGAGTCGTCCTGCAGCTAACTTACACAGTCATCCGTCATTATTCATATAATATAATGTTAGTATATATTGTTTTAATTTTTTGTTACTCCGCGCCGAAGCGAATATTTGCTCAAATTTAATAACGATATCCCCCCATATATTATATACCTGATTACGGGAAAATACCGTTCCGCAACGGGAAAAAAGAAACATCGCGAAATCGATATGCGAAGCGACTGTTATTATTATTATTATTACTAATTTTTTTTTTCTTTCGTAATCGTTTGAAGCGTGTGTTCCGTCGTCCGGTGGAAAAGCAAAGTTTTTTTTTACGTGTACGCGTTTTCCGGATCTGTCGTCCCAATAAAAGTCAACCGGATGAATAAAAAACGAAAATTATATCTCGAAAACCGCATATCTTTTAAAATGTTTTTCTTCCGAACGAGATTATCACCAGTATATATACAACGTCATATCATATTAATATTATATTATATAGAATAGAGTATTATCATAAATATTATACACGGACGATTGAATTATTATTACTATATATGTATAAAACTATTTAAAATTTTTATTGTAATATTATAATATACAAAACGTGCATGATGTGATAGAAACGAAATGTTATAAAACCGTCGCGAGATTGTAAAATGGAAAACGGTAAAACAGGGACATAATATTATTATTATTTTTTATTTGTATAAACATACCTATTTATATGTACCTAATATGATATAAACTATACTCGCGCACATATACCTACATTTATATTTGGACCGTACATAATATCAATTGAAAACTGTAATTTTTTTTCTTCGCAATAGTGAACGACGCAAAAAGATTGTCCGTGAAAAAAACCAATTATAAATTTTATATTTTTCCATTACAATATAAATAATATAACACTATATTTATGTATGTACCTATGAATATAATAAACATTTATATAATACTACTTATGTGAAACGTACGCGACGCACCTGTAAACGATTTTTTTATTTTCGATTATATATATAATATATAGGTACAGCGTAGTATAATAATATGTGTCGTCCTATATCCGTGTATGTCTATTTTTATTTTTACTAAAGTGCGACGTGCGAACCTCGCCGTCGTCCTAATAATGTTAAGCTTTGCTCAAATCCATGTGTTAAGAGAAGACCAATAGAAATCGTATACAGTATGTTTCTATCGGTTTTTCCATAATTTTTGTCAATGAAAATTTTTTTTTGCATATTTGTGTACCGTTGTAATATTATATTATAGTATTTTATAATATTATAATATGAACCTAATAACAATATTATATGTCTGTGCCGTTCTGTGTTTGTTTACGCGAGACGAAATTGAAAAAAAAAAAGTTCTATTAAATATATTTATAAGAAAAAAAATTTGGAGACTTGAATTTTTTTCTTTCCTTATATCATATCATAAACCCACGTCCTGAAGAGACTCGTGACTGTACCACCGGTAGCTCTACCCGACACCCGTATATTGCTGACCCGTGCCCTTGACCGTAGCCTACCACCTATTATATACCATGTAGGTACTTCGTATAGCTGCAGTAGACACAACTACGCAAGTGCATTCGCAAGTGTGGGAAATCCCTTTCCCCTGAACTTTATATCTCAACAGTTTTACAAGTCAATGGTCACAATCGATGGCGCAATTGTGGAGAGTAAGGGGAGAACTTTCCTAACTGACATTTTGGCGGGGAGGATAAAAGGTATCATTCCCCCCCCATATATGCCATAGGTTAGGTTAGGTCTTAAATTATTCTAAAATAAAGTATACCAAGTGATAAAAAAAATAAAAAAAATGTTTTCCTCATATATCATTGCGTTCCTATACCTAAGTATCTCACGTTTTTCCTACTGTAAAATATTTTGATGTATTATTGTCAACATTATCTGGATTACAAAAATATCCTAATAACAGGATTTCATGAACTATATTTATATACAATATCACCACCGAATATTGTCACATTTATTTAAGTCATAGCACCCTTTTTTTAATGAACTTTTATGTACTTAATATTATTCTCAGCTTTAAAATGAGGTCTAAGACTGATGTAAAAACATACAATTTGTTATGGTTTCGATTATTGATTATTCACCCCCCCCCCCCTTCACGCCTAGTGTTTTACTAAGTTACGAAACAGGTCAAAATAATATCAATCATAATAATTATAACTATTAAGGAAAAAACTGCAATTTTTTTATTGACAAGTATAAAATACTTATACGTAAGTTGAACTTATCGATATTATCACAATATTGAAAAAATCAGTATACATCGTATATTATCTGCCGACGTTCAAACATATTTTATACGACACTGCAGTATTTATTATTTATGTATTTTTGTGTAGAATATTACAGTTTCGCTTATCGATCCTTTATTATAGGCTCAATAAATCGTAAACGCTCGAGGAGAAATGGACAATCAATGTTACAGACAACGAGTTTAAACACAAAAAAAAAATAAACGCTACATTTTGGGCGTTACTATTCTTTATTCTAAGAGTATCAATTTAAAATAAAATCCCAATAATATTACGATTTACGACATGAACAGTATCCAAGTCAATATTTAATATTTGAATATATATAATTATTTAAGTACCTTTGTATATTATTAAAATATGTTAAATGTATAGCCAAAATTACGAACGGTTCAGAAACATTTCAAATAGAGTTTCTTGGGCAGTGGATTGACGTTTTTTGTGTTGCAGGGAACATGCAATTTTATAGAATGGCCGAGCCTCGTAAACATCAGCTATATTATTTATACTTTATTGTTAATTGTAAACTATTTATCTATCGTATTGACAAAATAAAAAAGGGGGATAATCGACATAGGCATATAATGAAGGTTCAGAGGGGTTAAGCTCTCACTAGAAGAATTGGTTTGCCCCTCAAAACAATTGATTAGATAATACTTTTACTTTATACCTATGACCTAAAAATATATAATATCACAAGAAAGATATTTCTCGGATTTCATCAAAACTATAGATAACCTAGTGGTATAGTAGGGTCGCTAGGATTAACCCCCACAAAAAAGATAAAAAAAAAAAAAAATATCAAGCCTATGATACACGAGTTGTCACAACGAAATAATTATTTGAACGATTAATAACTATTTATCATTATGCTATAAAATTACAGTGAAGTTTTTTAAATTCACTTTTATATTTTTTACACTGAAACAAAATACAACATTGCAAGTACACAAGAACAAAATTGGTTTCGGCATAGTCACATTAACTAATGCTTTGAAATGTATTATTGTAGTTTAAATAGTGTTCGAGTTGGGAACGGAAGGGACGGAGTACCACTCCTTTTTTTATTAATATTTCTTCATACCCTTTTTAGTACTTTCCATGCCCCCACCCTGGTCTAATAAAAGTTTTAAACAATTATTTAAAGATAATTAAATTAAAAATGAACTTGCCGACTACATATAGTACCTAATGTTAATTGTTATCCATCAAACAAGTAGAAAATCGGATTCTATTACCTCAGAGAAACTGTCTAAATAGTTGTACAGAATTTGCCAAACTTAAGCTATTGCACGTATTATTGCCAAAAAATCTAGGGTATTTTCAAATTAAAAAATATATCTGGAAATATTAAACTAAGAAATAAGCAATGCCAATAAAGCAGCCAAGCATTAGCAAGATTCGTCACCTGAAGATATTTCTTGTTTTAAATATGCGTGTCTATAGTATATGGATGGTGCTTGTGATATAGAAATAGATGTTTTTCTAAGTATAAATCTGTATGCTATAGCTACGTGACAATTTTTTTTGTGAATATTTTTGAATTTTTGTGCACATATTCAACAATATTTTTTGCATAACAATCCGGACCTCAATCATTATAATCACTAGGGTTTTTTCGTGTTACACTTTGCGTGGTTCTCCTCGTCTGCAGCAGCCACCATTGACCATCATCCCGTCAAATCCCGTCTCTCTTTCTCGACTTTTTTTTTTTTAGGGCGGGGGGGTTACGATTCAGTGCTGCTTTTACAAACAAAAATTATCTGATAACTTTAATCATAGTTAATAATATTGCATGTTACCAATTAGAGGTACGGTGTCCGGGTAGGTATATAATATATTATATTAAAAGCGCAGGTGAACTCCGCTCATCTCTGCTGCTGTGTCCACAACGTATATATTATAATAATTTCCGAAAACGCAACGGGACCGAACGCGCGTTGCCGTGTCGAATAAAACACGATAGTAATAATATTATTTATATAAAGGTAATAATATTAATAATAATTATTATGCGCGGCGTGCGTAAACTGCAGCATCGATAGCACCGGCCAGCCGCCGATCATTTCCGGTCTGATCGATAACCGCCGCCTGCCCGAGATCGGGTAGCTGCGATACGCCGCAAAACACGGCCATTAGAAAATAATGATATCGATATAATATTATTATTATTATTATTACTTATGTTTTTTTATAATATTATGCGACAGAACATAATATAATTATAATATATTAATTGGTTTGTCGGCGGTGGCGGCGGTTGCTGCAGGTAGCGCGTTGTACGTTGTGGATGTCTGTGTTCTGCAGTAGGTACATAAATATATAATATTATATATTATAATGATGGTTAGGTTTTATGTTAATGGCGCGGACACGCGAAGACGACCACCGATTATCTGTACAGTTATTATTATTGTGTATATGATACGATAATGTTATGGAGATATTGATAGAGGAAAAAAATCGAGTTTTTGAAAGAAAAGTCCACTTATTAATATTAATTTTTTGTTTACAATGCTCTCGCGATCGTCATCGTGATATAAAATGCGTCGACCGAGAGGAAAATATCATAATTATTATTTGTTTTTAAATATCTGTACAATAATTATATTATCATGTAGAACAATGTACTACGCCTATAATAAAAATAATAATAATAATATAAGCAGTATGCGATGTACGATGTACCCATACATATATATATATATATTATAGGTAGGTACTAATCATTATCGTGTAAAAAGAAAACCGTCGGCCGCCGTCGTGTGCCGGGAAGGTATATAGTGTGTGTGTGTGTATGGTCTACGCGATAGTATCGAGCGAACAGTGCAGGTTTTGTGTAATAGTCAAGAGCTGTGATGCAGATGATCAGTCCAGATAAAACTACACCGGTGCAGGGCGTTTAAGCGGCGGTGCATATTAAACGCCGTCGACGGTGATGATGACGACGGCGATTACATGTCCGTATTATAACGTTGTATATACAGGTCGTCTACATTTTGCGTTACGAAACCGGCACAGTGGACCTCCATGGCTCCGTTTTAAGTACACTGACTATTGTGTACGGAGTATATTCCCAGCTGCGAATTCGGACCACTCCGTATGCTCGACTGTTACATAACAATATGCTATCATCGTACAGGCGTGTACTTCGAATACATTTTGCAGATCTGGAGGAGAGTAGTTTTTTTTTTTTGCAAATTTCTCGTACGAAATAATCAGTTCCCCTTCCATCCCCTCCCCGCGTAAAAAAGTTCTAAAAATTAGTTTTGAGTCGATTTAAATTCACAGGTCTGGCCATTTCCTGGGTGCAGTCCACACACGTACTACATTGATGCAACATTTATATAATTTTGATTTTGAGGGGAAACGAGTGTCTTGTGAATTGTAAATTCATATAAATGTCATACTTAAATTCATAAAAAAAAAACACGGCGATGAAGAGACTTATTACTGCTCAACATTTGGATTTGTAATTATAACGTGTTTTTAAACTTTCGGTGGAAAGAAGGTCGACCGAACTTCAAAACTAGGCTAGAAAGTTTATGGTAAATTAATTTTTTTCAAAATGCCTCTTATACATTTTATAAACGTATTATTCACAAACCATATTATGGTGATAAGTATGCTAATAACTTACACGGTGTAGTAAGTTACACCAACGAGTGGCATATATAATAGTAGAACATTGATGGGAGGAGGACGAGGAAGTGTTTCGGTTAGGTATCACTAAAATGACGTTATATCACGGTTCACTTATTATAAAATATCATTATAACAATTTAAATTATATGCTTAGTTAATTTTTAGTAGCGTGCTACTTGATATTTTTTTCATTGCACGGAAAATCATTGAATCATATTATAGTATAATAGATGTTTATAAAATTATGATTAAAAAAAAAAAAATCGTACAACCTGGTTGCTTTATGATAAGAGTAGGGTAACGTTCATAATTATATTACACATCGGTTGCTTGGGGAAGGCTAGGTACGTGAAATCGGTCAAGAAAAAAGAAGTAATTTAACTATTATAATAGCGCAACCTGCAATGTTAAATAAATAATATAATAAAACATTTGGTTAAAAACAAAAATGTACAAGCGACGTTGCTATAATATGATAACGTAATTATATTACCTATATACGTCGGTTGCAAAGAGTATCCCAAGATAGAAATATTTCTATCATTCCTAAATTCCTAACCGAAAGAAAGGTACCGTTTTCCGCAAGACACCTGTACAGACCACGCTGTGGGCCACGCTCGCTATAGTCATTGGTTTTCTGAACTTGTTCTGTGTACAATTAATTTTGGTAAACGATATTTAAATTGATTATTGAAATTATAAAGTTGTTGTCTTCTATTTATTTGTACACAATATGTCCGACGTCCGTAAAGTGAATAAAAATTTAAAAATAAACCAATATTGACTTCGCTTGCACAATGCCGCCTTCACGACTTACCGTGATTTGTGAATTCTTTATAAATATTCTAGAGTATTGTCATTGGTTGAACCACTTAAACATTAAAGCATAAATAATCATTTTAGGAGTTAAGATATAATATACACCATTGCCTACAATAGACACCTAAAAGGTGTTGATTTATTAATAAATGTTTATCGCTTAAATCTACAAATCGTTATATAAGTATAGTAAATCAGTGGTAGCTATGGCTACTCACGTACCTACCAAGTCCACGTGCGCGTCGTCCTTAGTGCGGATGCAGGTTATTAGGCGTCTTTACAGCCGAATGGCAACTATCTAAAAATAGTTAAACTTGCAGCTGTAGGTTTTGTGGTGTGAAATTAATATTTAACAAAATTAATGTGTTTTTGAAAAACAAATTATACTCTTCAACTTGAACTTTATATAATAATTATTATGACGATGTGACAATAAATTAGCCGAATACTTTTTAAAAATAACACTCCGAATGGGTAATTATTCTAACACTATTCAAGAGTTGAAATAACAGCAAGATGATTTCTTACAATACGAGTCGAGCCCCAGACTGAAATCGCCTTCCCGCGCGAGCCACACGCATACTATTTTCTGTCACGCCCCTGCCGTTCGTGGAAAACGTATTTCAGGGGATCTGTGCGACAACAGACTATTCTACGAAAACGGTCTCATGGAAGAATAACTTATCGGTAACGTCCATCGAACTCGCGTGTGGGAACAGCGAAAACGAAATATTATTATGTTTGAATGTCTGTGCGTCATGCAAGGAGATTATAATAATACGAACATAGTATGAGATGTAACCAAATGTATTCGTTTCGTAAGGTTTGCTGGTTGTGCAGGGGATACGCGCCCGGCACTTTTGGGGATTCCCACTGGACGGTAAAAGCGGTCGCTTTCCAACGCTTCGACCGTGGTCGAAAACCAAAGTTTTTCGTTGCAGGCGGGACAAAAATTAATTTTTGCGCCACCGTTATTAGCTCGCAAATAAAAATGTCGGCCGGTAGAGTATGGTTCCATAACAAGTTCTCAAGTTCTCTGTGTGCGATTGAGTTGGCGCTGTTTTGTGGTTCGCACAATATATAGGTCAGTTTAATCGATATAGACTATACGCGTGTCAACTAAAAGACATTTTAAGAACGTGCAAGATATGTTCGGACGTGGATCGACTCTTTTATTTTTGTGTGTTCAAACCTTCGGCGAAACGTTAAACGGCGAAAAGGTAAGTGATTAGATGCTTTTATTTTATTACTGTCACACGTTATTGTTGTTTAACGTTATTACGAGGGAATGTGACGCGTCGCTCGATACGATTTTCCAGGCGGGTTTTTCCCGCAGGATGCCTCCGCCATTTACGTTTTCGGCATAATCTACATAATATATTTTACCAGCACATAATACAATGACGTAATACATTTCTGCACACCAGTTGCCGGTCGTCTTTTAAATTATGTTAATAATTGCATTTTAATCGCAATTTAATAATATTGTTATGCCCGCCGTCGTATGCGCAATACCTATATACTTTGAAATCCGCTGCGCTGTGACCATAATATTATAATATACTCGTGACTCTGTATACCATTATGGCTGGCATTATTATAGAAATATACGACGAGTGTTTTATAGTTACCACTTACCACTTACCCCGGTGAACTGCAAACGCCCGCGGGTTTGGACGATGTAAATCCGTTATCCGGCGTCCGATTCGTTCAACGTAACGTTTAAAGACAAACGAAACAAATTTAACACCTTATCATTATGACGTGTTTTGAGTCATTAACAGTTACAATTATAGAAACCACGACGTGTATAGAAGAGGTTTTTGTCCGCTGAAATAATATTGCAGCAATCATCATTGTCGTTCGATTTTTTTTCGTCGTGCAGACCTTGTCGACTATATACGAAATATAATATGTCACCACCCCGAGGATCTACGAGTCGCGACGTTGTAAAATAATATATTGTTTTTCGAAACGCGACGAAATCCTTGTGTGTTCGAGATTTTCTATTTTTCGAAAGTGTCCTTTTGCGAACTAAAGTACGTTATATACTTTGAGATGTCTATGTACAACTATTATTATCCGCAACCGTTTGGCAGCGATTGGGTGGTATAGGTAAAAGTGTGTCTGGTCGTTATGCGTCCGTTATACATACTTATATGGTACACATACGAGCGCTGCTCAGCAGTGGTCCGGAAATTGTATTTTTTTGTGTCTCTAATCTTCTCGAGTAACGTCATCCACCATATTATATTAATAATATTTTACTACACCTTAATCATTTTTTCGCAAAACGAGTTTTGTACGTTTTTAGCTCGATCCCCCCGTGCTATAATATAATATACGGTGTGCGTACATCGTACGTATATTATAATATATATATATATAAGTATATCGTCTGTACATTTCGGGAACAAATTTTGGTAGTCGAGTGGTAACCCATTGCAGGGCGTGTCATTTGTTCGTAATGAGTTATTGTATAATTATTTGGCATCAAATATTCTCAGCAATGCATTATACGCGTATATAATTTATATTTTAATGACGACGTATTATCGTTTTATTAATTCGCTGCTGCCATGCTCGTATTTTCGAATTTATGGTAACTCACATTATATCACGTGGCGGCTAACACGCGTTGTACTTACCCACGACGATGAATTTTAATACGCATGATGGTACACGTCTATATGTATAGATATTATGTGTTATACATATACATAACATCTACGTGGGCCACACTTTAGCTTATTAATCCGTGTAACGCAGTAGAAATTCGGGTAGGAAAAAAAATATCTACGTGTTTTCAATCACAGTTATTATAACAATAATGATAATTTTCTTCTTCTCCTTCTCGGCCGATTGCCGCACCCTCGCGTAAAATATATAGTCCCGAAACATTCGGCTGCGTGTACTTTAATAGGTAGCGTGCAGGCGGCTTTATAGTACCTATATAGATGATTGGTAGTCGTAATAACACGGTTGATACGATCGTCGATCCACATAATCATAATACGGGTTGTGTTTGTGAACGTTTATAATCTTACGAGGAGAGCTAAAACGTAACCTATCCGTGTAAAACGTCATATTTTTTTCTCGAAACGTCTGGTTTTGTCGAGTTGTATTCGTTTCGAGGGCGAATGCCGCGAGATACCTGATCAACCAACTTAGCAGACTATAATTTAAGATTTTTGCATCTCAGGAGTCAGGACGAAACAATTTAGCTACTCCACCTACCCCTACCACCATATACCAATTGAAGTTTTTTCGTTTTAATCTCTTTTGTTTTGCTCATATATTGTCGTATATTGGTGCGTTTTTGAAAAGTAACATCCATATACGACGCATGCAGATAAAACGCATGCATTTTACGGTTTATTATTAAAGTTTAGTTTTTTTCATACTTAAAATTATTTTAAAAATTGTTCTGGATTGTTTCGATGCAAAACTTTCTATATAATATTATTATAGTTTATTGTTTTTGTTAAATCTTCCTCAATATTGGTAAATTTATGCCGACGCATTCTCATTTCTCAAAGGAATATCAATTTATAGATAGATCTCACTTATATCTCAATCAAATGGTTTTCTTTGATAAATTAACATTTTTTGAATTATATTGGAACTAATTTGCTTTATTTTTGTAAATTATGTTCATGTAAAAATTATTTAAAAATTTGCTCTCGTTCATTCATTCTAAATACGTTATTGAACGCGAGTGTACCTAAACATTTCATTTAGAATGATACTAAAAAAAAATTAAAAACAATCAATTAAGTTTTATCACACATATAATACATATCAATAATAACTCAATATGTAGGTACAATAGTTACATATTAGGTACGTTTAAAGGTATATATAATGAATAATGATACATCAATACTTTATATCTGCAGTGTCGGATATGGTTAGACAGTTTTTAATACACTTCTCAGTTCTAATATATTTCACAAATCATAGCAGACACAAGAAACATTTCTTGAATTTGAGGTGCAAGGTAATTTAGGCCCGGAATTGAGGAGTTCAATTGCCTAGTTCGCTCTTATATCGTATTCATTTTGAGAATGGTATTATATACTATCTTACATTGCGTGAGAAACCGTCACGAACTCACGGAAAAAGCCTTGTAAATGTGTATACAATTATTGATTCTCTACGAATTACAAATGTCACACATTCATGAAGATACGACGCACGGTGCCTATATCATGAACAATTTTAGTTTTTATCAAATATTTACGATATTTGTTTTGATTTCCGTCTTTGGTAGTTTAGTTATATACATATGTAGATAATGTACAGAATATTATGGCCTCAATTAATGATTTCATAGGTTGTATATATGGGTAATCTCTGAAGGTTTTCATCTAAGCCATATTCTTGAAAAAATTGTAATATCATCGTAATAGCGTATAAATTAGACATTTAGATATTATAAAAAAATTACACAGTCAACGCATTATCATAGGACGTATAAAATAATGACATATAAATTCATATAACGTCAATAAATTTAAATTCTACTCGCTACGCCGTTACGTAACAGGTACCCATAATAACGCATTAGCGCCTAAAGAATATCTATGTAGGCGTACACCGGAATAGGTCAAAAGTTTTTATTCTGCCGCAGCGTTAGGTTTTTACCTACGTAATATATACGACGACGCAGCGGCCGGTCACTCGTTTTTCAATCTCAAATATAGTCAAATGTACGATTACTGTCGTGGTTTTTGTTTCAGAACACCGTCGACGTATACAATATCAGATGCGGTGTTTGTATAATATAATATAGGCAGAGGTATTATATCTATTTAATTATTATTATTCGTTTGGGAAATGATATTTTTTTTTCTTATTTTCGTTGCGCGCGCGATGTCTCTGAGAGAAATATATATATATATATATATATAGAAATACTTATTCCTTGTCACAACTCCACACCACATATTATCCGACCCCCCGGGCGTATACTTAAAACAAACGCAGGTATACTTACTATGTATACTTTATTATGATACTGGTTTTCTGGTTTAGATGTGTACACACGCCATATAGGTATACACGGCAGTGGTGTGGTGGCGCGGCGTGTAATACAAACGTGAATAATTATTGTAAACATTCCAAAAACATTGGCCTTTTAATATCAACTTTTTCCCCCCGCGGTTTGATCAAAGCGTGTATAATATTACGTTTTCGGGGTGAGTACATCGACGACAACACGTAGCCACCATAGGAGACATCGACGATTCTAAATGTAGTATATAGTATAGTAGTAACGATAGTAATAAATAATAATAATAATAATAATCATTGACTGACTATACGCGACAGCCCGCGCGCTCGGTAATCGTTTTTCTTTTCCACTCAATTAATTTACAGATATAGGTTGGGTATCTACATGCGCATATATATACATATACAAATATAAATATATGTAGGTATAATAATAATATGTATGTGTTATATAATTTATATACTTGTAAATACAACCACATCATCACCACCACAATCGTACAGTCGCGCGCTCGTCGTTTACACCTAACCGCTCGTACACTGCATATTATATTATATATAGATACATTATACGTATTAATTAACCGTGTACATGATGTACGTACACGATAAAATTAAAAGAGAAAAAACACCAATAGAATAGAATATGTGCATACACGTATGACCGTCCGCCGTTCGCCCACATTGTATACGGCCAAGTCACGTATATGTAATGATCTTATGAATATTTTTTTTCTCTCGAGAACCTCATCAGAAGGGAAGTACCTACCTGCTATAACGGCGCGTAATTTATAGACTTTGAAATTAAGTATTTACCCGATATCAACTCGTCGTCCACGAGTCGTTAACGTCTGCGATTATACGCGTACACAGGTATAGGCGCGTGTGTTTATATATACGGGGTAATCCATTTAACGCAAGACACTTATTATTTAGGAATACCATAACATTTTTGAAAAAAAATTATATTACATAATTTTAAATCGCAACAAAAAAACAATTTTAGTGAAAAAGTTTAATTTTTACTTTTTTTTTTAATGCTAATATACATTTTAATTTCTGACTCCGAAGGAGAATAAATATTTTGCAGTACCAACACTTAGATGTATAAAAATTGAATTTTGGATGATTATTTTATGAGTTAGCTGTAATAAGTATTTTAAGGTTATAGAGAAGAGCGAAGTAGAGTGGTACAATATTATAGTATACCCGCAGCAAAATGTTGTTACACTACTTCGCTCGTATAAACTATAAATAGGTTAGGTTAAGTTAGTTATAACCAGGGCTCGTAAGTTCATGCATCTGCATGTTTTTTTTGCTACACAGGAAAACATGCTAACTGAGATACAAATCCGTTTCATAGCAATAGTAATAATAATATGAAGTTTGATAGTGCATGTTTTTGCATGTTTTGGGTGTTAAGGCATATTTGGCATATAGTTGATTTTTTACAGTCGTTAGTGCATATTATTTCATATAAATATTTTTTAGACAAATATTTGAAAAGTTTCTTGATTTTATTTACTTTCCCGTTAACAAAATGATAGTGTTTGTTTTAATTTTTTTTTTCTAGCGTGATTACCTAAATAGATTTTATGTGTTCTACGCAGTATCGCGGAAACAATGTTATCGCTACGATTGTTCGTCGAACGATCGTCGAAACGAAACCTATAGACGCATGTACACGTTTTTTGGACAAAAATATCGGATACAACATAATTTGTAAAATTTCCAAAGTTTTAAGTGGCAAAGAAGACAATATTACAAATTTAGATCTACCCGAAGATATGACTGCAAACGATTTATTGTACTTTAAATATGCACCCCTTACTTCAGCGGATGTTGAAAGATCCTTTTCCATGCTCAAAAACTTATTGGTAGACAATCGCCGATCTTTCAAGTTGGAAAATATAAAAAAAACACTAATCATACAGTGTAATTTCTAAAGTAAATATAATTTTTATAAATATTATACTAAAATACCTATCTCAAAATGAAATTCCTAATATTTCATTCTAAATATTTTCATTGCAGGTGCTGGATAAGGATGAATTAAAGATTAATTAAAGAATATGACAAAGCTTTAAACGAGCACAACTATTAATTTTATTTTTTATTTATTAAAATGTATAAAAATTAAAACGAATAAAATACTTTTAAAATGAATGGATTTATTCTTATTATTTTAAAATTTGCTCATGATTTTTTTTTTACACAATGCATATTTTGAGTGCATAATTTAAAAATGTTAGGGCATATAAATGCATATTTTCGAACTTTTTAGTGCATATTTTAATGCATATTTTATTAATTTTTAGTGCATGAATGCATGCTAATTTATGCATTTTTTAGTGCATGAACTTACGAGCCCTGGTTATAACCTACTTATAAGTTATAAGTTATAACTTATAGCTAATAAACCACTTGTTGATTTTTATGTATAGAAAATACTCTGCTTTGGAATAAAAGAACTAAAAATGCTCGTCCGTCATTGAATGAAGTAAAAAAAAAAAACGATAACGGTAAAAATATTAAAACATATATATATATATTTTTTTAGAAAACATTTTTTTTTTAACAACTTAAAATTATATAAAAATATATTTTCATAAACCTTAATAGTTTTTGAAATAATCTATGTCTTACGTTAATATAATGGATCACCCGGTATTATATTATACAAGTCCGCGGGTTCGAGAAAAGCGCTTGACGATGTATACGCGTATAACGATCCAATATAATATAATATCTTACATGTTATATTCTGTTTGTGAATGACCGACGACCGTCACGACGACGACGATGACTGCACAGAGAACGCTCCTTCGCACACACCTATAATTAATATGTGTACACTGATTTTTTTTACCCGGCTATTTCTAGACGGCCCGTGATCTGCACGAGTGGTTTTTAAAAACCTATTTCCACTGTGAACGTAATACATAATATTAAATAGGTAGGTATTATACATAAAAGCGTAATCACTGTAATTTTTCGCAGACCTTACGCAGGTTATATACCTATATATGGGGCTATATACTTACCCATATGTGTTTAAGAACGGAAAATTATTGTAGTATACCGCTGCCGTAAAAATAATCGCGTGTTTTCATTATCATCGTTATAATATTTTTTCACTACCATCATTGCGCGTATAGGTTAAACTCTATTTACCTGTATAGGTACTGCAATTATTATTTTACCTACATGTATAATACATATTAATATAAGAACGACGGCCGTATATTTATACGGCCCACACACAAACCTGTTCAGCAAGGGCCATTATGTTTTTGAAAGAAAAAATAAAAAAATAAAATATTTTATCAATAGATAAATATGATATATATTATATAAGTCAATTTTAAAGTTCCTTCCCGTCAGCATCTTCTTTTATCAAATCTGCTGACAATACACATTACGGTATAGAAACCACCCGATTGATGAGATGGTGAGTGGTCTTGGCAATGAGCACCCTCACTTATTCTTGTGACTATTATTATGTTACGATTTTTATTTAATGCTATTGTATGCTTTATTTTTATCATAGCCGAATCATGATATAAAACTAAACAATAAATTGTAAAAGTTGGGTACGAGTAACTCATACTTGTTTTTTAAATACATTTTTGCGAATCATATATTAAGCCCGTAAATAAATATACCAATAAATAAATAGTGTATACACCTGACTCGTAAGCGGAGACGAATCGTTTTAACCTAAATAATATACAATTTATTAGGTGTAAATATAGGCAGATAATACAATTATTATACACCACACACTTCAAATATTGTAGGTATGATATGAGCACTTGGGATATTTACATTTTAAATACGCTCACGTGGTCTGGTGGTCGCTAGAAACGAAGGAAAAAAAACAGAATTTAAAATATAAAAAAATCGGAATGCGAGGTCCTCCGACGCTATCGTCGCGCGTCGGTCGGTTGGTCGGACGGACGGACGTTGTATATATGCGGCTTGGGTAATCTAAGAACGAAATCGCGACGAACCAGTTTCGTGATTCCCTGGTGAGAATCGTATATACGCGTATATAATAGTTGACAGTTGTGACAAAGTGCAGATACCGTGGTTAAGTGTGCACATTATCTATCTGTATACATTTATAGATAATGTCGTCGACGAGCTGCAGCGTAAACATAAACGTTTCGTTAACATATTATAATATTGTTATATTATAAATTAATAAACTATAATACAATATATTATCAAACATAATAATATGTAGGTACGAATTCAGACTAATTATCGGCAATCGATACCAATAAATGCCAACGATGGTAATAATAATAATAATATATTGTTTTCCCTGTCATTTGAAAGGTTATCGGTCCGCGATTGTAACAAAATATTAAATAAGTACTTATACAACGATATTATCTGCATAGCTACCTACGCGTATATCTGATACCGTTTCTGTTTTTCGTCCGATATATGCAAAATCAAAATCTTTGAATATTTATTTACTCTCAGATACGATACATACCTATTACATAACTTATAAACTTGAAGGTATAATGTGCATATGACACTATAACGTCAGGATAGTGTGGCGATTGGCGATGACGGTGACACTGAATATATTTTTGTATCTTTAATTCTCCAACATAATATTATTATGATATTATAAGCTCACAAATTGCACAATATATAATTTATTGCCTATATAATTCTCCTTGCAATAGCCTCCGCTCCAACAGCTCCAAAAGAAATATTCCAAGCATATACTTTCAATATTAAATATTCATGAAAATTGCAGCTGTATTAAAAAATCAGGAACTACTACAAAGTACAAATCACCGTACAAAATATTGACAAAATGTCAGCAATTAAACTCGAAAATAAATAATTATGACCGTTTGTTGAATATCTTATATTAACATGACTATTGACTATATTAAATAACTGCGGCAATGAGTGATTTTCTTACTGCATTTCAAATACGCATGCTAATTTTATTTTTGGCCAATCAGTTTGATATTATTATTGTTATGTACTTAATATTTTTTATTAGGCGATTAGTTAGTCTTATGCTAAACAGTTTTAAGTTTATAAAACTCGATTCTAGTCATAGCTAATTGATTATGGTTACATGCAGATTATATGTAAATTTCCATTAAAAAATGTTGTCGAATGTAATATAAACTGCAATTTTATTCGACTCTAAGTACTAGGTACATAAATTATTGACGTTTTAAAACAAAACTTATACTCATATGTTTTGATTTTAGATTTTTTTTTTTTTAGTTAATTTAATAGATAGGTACTTTACTATTATTTGTTTTATTTAAATTAAATTTAAAATATCTATACGTGTACATAGATGTATTGAATCACACGTTATTATTCTTTGACACGCCGCCAAAGATTGGGTATAGAAGGTAGACCCGATAAAACGTCATTAATTCATCCATTATTGAAAATGGATATTCTAATATTACAAACAAATGTGGCCGTGTGCCATGTGCATTCGTGTGAACAGTTTAATTCCTAAGGCAGATATTAAGGTGTTTAATTTCGTAAAATAATATGAATAATTGAGGCGAAAAGTGTATACTTATGGGGGCTATGGACTATGGTATACGCTCATATAACTATGAATATTATTGATTTTGAACTTTATTATAAGAAAAATTCATACTTCCTTCGAATATTTGTAGAAAAAGCATTTCCTATGAAGGCCGAATATATTATAATAATGCGATACATATATAATCGTATTATGTTACAGTAAATTCGTAAAATTAAGATGTACTCAAGTCCAATATCTCTTAATAATTGTGCAAATTCTGAAATCTGATCTTCATTTATGATATACTACGCTCGTAATTTGAATAAATAAAAACAATAGATAGGTATAAATATTTAGTACTTTTTGATTTTTTTTTGACCTTCAGATTTCAAAATATACAAATATAGGTTAAATAAAACAACGAAATACAAAAGTTGGTTTAAATTGTTTATTGCAACACGTTATATATAAATGTGGAGCTGTGACATTTAGTGTTGTACGAAATTTATTTAAACGAACAACTGTAACAGTTCGCGCGTCACACATTTAGTTGGTCGTCAAGGGTCCCTATAACGAATTAATATAGGTCCGTGTAGGTAGATTACGTTGGATAATCGAGTTGGACGTCACGGGATTTCCTGTCAATCCATTTGTCCATGTTTTGTCCAGGTTTATATATTGGGGATTTGCCTGCAGCAACGTTTACCCGAATCAACCAGGATGTTTGTATTGCTTTATCGGAGTTCCGGTCATTAGGTCAATTCAAGATGACATTTAGTTTTATCGTGTACGTCTGCAGTAAATAATTACTGAACGTCTATATAATAATGAAGCAGTCAAATACTCTGTTGCCGCCGCAGTTGGGCCCGTCGATAATGATCAATGGCGAACTGTAGTTTTTATTGCGAAAACACGTGGCTGATGAGTGGCGTTGAGTGGGGGGAGGGGGGGTAGGACGTGAAACCGTGAGCTATTATCATTTTTTCCTGTAAAACCTGATGTTCGGTGCGAGGTATAATATATTATACAGTCGTGGTGTAATAATGTCACTGCACCGGAGTATGCCGGTGCAGATCCACCTGTTGAAACTGTAAGAGCAAGATCTGCAGTCTAATTGGCTACCTATACCTTTGACGCTCTACAGTCGAATATATTATTATTATTTCCGTTTGACAACAGTAATATAGGTAATATAGGTAAACGCAGATGTGTGCTCGAACCTGCCAGTGACAAAACCTAATAATGAAACCTGTAGTAAAATCGCGCGCGCCAGAGTGTAGCGAGAGAAACTCTCCGCCCCTGTCCGCACGACGACATAATATAATTTACAGTAACACTTAATAACAGCAGGACACGCAGAGAGATGGTAAGACCGCAATATGTATAATTATTGCAATTCTGAGAAGATCAATGAGGAAACAATAGTATTGAAAAATGAAAACTATTAGAGAATAGTGACTAATACGAGTATACGCGTGGCATAGAATTTGACACAATTATTATTGTACACTTGTACAGGTATCCGATAATCAATAGATTTAAATAGTTCATTAACTGCATTTTCTTTTTTATTATCGAACAATAATAAATTTTATTGTGATTTGCTTTCATTTATTTATTTTTACCGGAAATTAACTGTATTGTCATGTTATTATTTTATTTTTGTTCTCATAGAGTATAGACAAACAACAGACAGGATGAATTTGTGCAATTCAATAATGATCTGACATTTCAAACATGCGTAGTATCTTCTTGCATCACGTTAGAATAACATTATAATCTTATTGCTTATACACATTCAATCCTTCAATCGCATAAATATTAAAGGTTGGTATGTACGAATATATAAGCCGGTATACTAGCCGTATTTTTGGTGCTCCACAAGAAAGAATCATTATGAGTTTTCGACTACTTGCAAAGAAAAATTATAATTTCGAACATAGCACGTTTTTACCCATACTTATAGTGTGGTGCTATTTCAATGATAGTTTATATGCAGAACAATAAATAATCTGACTAGACAATTAATAATATTGACTCTTACAATAGAATTAAATTAATAGATAAAGAAGTGAGGGGTACCTGGTGTGATTAGGTGGTTATCCTCAGTCACTAACGTGTCCTGAGGTCAAGCATCGGCCAACGTATTTAGTTCCCGGATGGATGACCACCCGGGTTTTTAGTGACGAATCTTCGCCCTACATACACGTATTCCTCAGCCAACCGTCATCCCTACAAAAATGCTATTGGCCATAGTTGTCGATGCTTAAGATCAATAATTAATTTATAAAAAAAAAAATAAGTGAAACAATTTTTAAAAAACATCCTCTTTAGGTAATAACTAAATGCTTGCCAAAGTATAGTATTTGGAAAAGACTAGATTAGGTGGAAACGAAAATCAAACCATTTTTGCTGAAACGAATAATCATGTCTTATAAAGAGCCACGTGTACACAATGATAAGTATAGTTGATTCATAATTATAAATGTAATGGAGGAAGTGTGAAAAATAATACAATTTCTATTTGAATCGTTTAAAATTTTAAATTATTGTTTCTATTATTGTTGATTTTTGTGGCGAGTTGTAACCTTGAAATGAGTAGATACGTGGCATAACTGTACATATATTGGCGCGTACTAGAAATCTATTGTTGTGATAAATTTTTTAACAACATAAAATAAACAGAATGTTTTTTTTATTATTATTATTATTACCTGGCAATCCGTTTGGCGTTGTTGTCCTAGTACGTTAATCACTTTAATCGTCGTCGGTTTACGAAATATAGGTACCTACATCGTAAATGGAAAATGATTTAATTGCCTATGTAATAGGTATTATGGTATATTGTCGTTCGTTTCAATATACGTTTTAAATAATCACGTTAAACTGTTAAACCTGTATAAACATACCCGTACCTATTATATATATTTTGTGCGTCTATATACTATATGTCTATATCGATTGTATAGATTACCGGTTGGTCTATGTTCTGGTGCCAAAAGTAAATGTCCGCCGTCAGTTCATAAAACTCATAATATGAATTTATGGATTACAACATTTTAAATCAGTAATGACCAATGTGGTGGAATCGTGGTTCGCGATTCCCAATGTTTTATTCTTTAGATATTTGCATTTTACCATTTTAAAATATATTATAACTATAAACAGTATAAACACCTAAATACCGTTAAAATGATACCTACGATAATAAATTATCAAACGCTGCGGTTTCAAAGCTGTTTGCGTATTCGGAACGGTGTGCAGTATTTGTAGTGGTATCGACTATCGGTATGCCGGTGTCTATATTTAATTTGTTGATGTTTTTAATACAATATGAAATAGAAAATAATATTGGTAGATTATGCTTGTACACATAATACGATATAATTACTTTAAAAACATAAATCAATAATAAAAACCTAAATAATTGGTATTAAGACCATCTAAAATAATATTTTATATTAAATGTCTATGCATAGAACAAATATTTTCAATATAATGTAAATTTAAAAATTAGCCATTTATACTAATTCAAGAGAAGTAATTTTTTAGATAAACTACATAAGATATTAATTTTACGTTTATGTATATTAATATGCATTGGTTTTAGTTTTCTTTTGAAGTATTAGTTGTAACTTAATTAATCTGCCTACACAATATCTAAGTTTAACCCGGGGTTAATCAACTAGGCAATCAATTTAATTTGTACATGTAAGTAATTTATTTTATTGTTCTTCTATTAATTTGATTTTATCTGATGAAAAAAAAAACTCATTAAAAAAAATATAAAATAACAATACAATATGGACTAAAAACCGATTGCGATATACCTACTTATTATTGGATATTTTAATGTTTCCTTCATAATATTACGTGCAAGGTTTTTACGCACTCACTATTTATCATTCTCTTTTTGTAACGTGCTCACTTATTTGATTGATTTCCTTAAAAAAATCAATTTTTAAAGCTCTTTAAAGTGTAAATAAGTGTTTGAATTATATATAGGTAACATTTTTATATTTAACTATGTTTTTGGACTATATTTATTTATTGGAAAATCAATGCAAAGCTAAAAAACCTTAGGTACCATGTGATATAAATAATATCTTATTATCATTATAACTACCTAGAGTAGGTTATAGTATAACTATTATTATGAAATACGCTTTAATAATAACCACTTTATCATTTATATATAAATTTGACATATACACCTATAAGGCTATAAACTAAATAAGCCGATGCTATATTTGCACATAGCACTGTTATTGTAAATATGTATAGGAATTGTTTTTATTAATATTATTTTTTTATATATTTTAAGTAATAAACAGTTTAAAAAACAAGTGATAATATTAAAAACAATTGTTTTTTTCTATTATTTTTGATGAAAACTCACTTAAATGAAAATAATACTCACTTTTTACTAGAATATTAATCACTTGGTTTAAAATAATAATATTCACTATAAAAAAAAAAAAAAAACGAGTAGCAACCCTGTACGTGACTTTTATAAGGAAATATATATGCCTAGTTGTAAATTAAACGGAATAAGGAATTCGAAACTTAGCTAAATGTGCGCGCAACAGTAAAAAAACATTTAGTATATACCTAGTTTGTATTTGGAGCGTACTGAAAATTATAAAAAAAAAATGTATTAACAATAATCGTATATGCAAAAAATGTTTAAAAGCAGCAGCTGTCAAGTGGTTATAATAATATATGATTTGAAAGTATATCGAAGAGATATTATTCTCGCACGCGCATATTATATTGCATATATTATTAAAACGCAATTTCGTGTGAATTATAATATTATTATAATGTATAAATATATTATAGTTAAACACGTCAGACGTCTATAGATTTTGCCGTGGCATTTGTTATAATATTATAAAAAAATAGGTATAGGTTATAGGTAGGTTTATGTACGCGGTGGACCGAGCAGGGGCGCGGGGCAGCAGAGGGAGGAGACGAAACACGCGCCAATAATAATATAATAATAATTTTCGTATTGTGCGATATTTACATAAATGTTGTTGTAAACGGTCGTGGTCCTAAGTGGTCGGACCCAGAGGCTGCTGTGATCGTGTAGAAAACGAGACCCATACGTACCGATTTATATTATAACATTATGCCACACATATATAATATATATATATAATAATCCGCGCATTTATATATTATATTGCAGCAGTGGCGCGTTTTGAGAGCGGGCAGACAATCAGGCAGCCGCGAGGTGGAATTATTGGTAGTAAAATCAGTGGCGGCGGCGGAGAGAGAATAATAATAATAATAAAAAACGAAATAAAAATATAAAATGCCGCCGCCGGCCCGTCTGGTCGTCCACCGCACGTAATGGGAAGTTATCTGCTGGTGGATACTATAAAAAAAAAAAAAAAACGGTCGCGCGTGGGCCTCAAAATAAAATATATACATATTACATATGTATATAATATATATATATGTAAAAAATAATAATAAATATAAAAACGAAAATAAAAGACTGCCGTGTTAATGTTATAATATATACCGCGTCGTCGTGGTCGGTGCGTGCCCGCGACACTTAACATCAGACGTCAAACACACCGTATGTAAGTGTATATACATATAGAAATATAAAAAAATGTATATTATGTATATACGTATAAACATAATGATAATAATAATAATATTATATCGTATATTATTATATAATTTTATGATACGGGACGCCTACAATATATATATATAAATATATTATATTATATGTGTGTAACGATCGCGTGACGTTTTCGTTTTTTGTTTTTTTATTCTTACTTCTTTTATATGAATACATCCAATTTTATCTCGTCCACCTGTGCCCGTGAGGTTTAGAAGCGAAAAATTACATTACTTACCTCCACACAAACACACGCATATTTATATATATAATATAGGTACGTTTACAGATTTATGTGCCCGCGCGTGCCACACTGCGTTTGTAACGCGGCGGCGTTTACTTGGAATTATTACGAAAAAACTGGGCGATTTTGAAAGCTAAAAAAAAAACAGGACCTGCAGTGCTCGCGGGTTAACGTAATTGTTGTGCTTTTTTCCACGCGGGTCGTCGTAGGGTTTCGTGATGCACTGGATTAACCTTTATGCCAAATAGGTAGGTACCGATACCTACATACCTATATTCGGTTACCGATTTCCCTGAGAAAATATGTTTAGAGTATATAATAGGTATGGAGGAATGAAAATATTATGTCCAAATATCGCATAACGAATCACACGCAGCCACGCCGAGTCGTTCACTACGTCTTTTGCTTAATCTCCGATTACTCACTCGTTGCAACAGTCCGAAGACCTGTCCTCCGCGTGTTTAATGTAATAAAATTTCCAACCACAGATACGCCCAAAACCTAGCGGTGTTTGTTTAGTATAATATTTTCATTTATCGATTTGGTTTTTCTTATATTATAATATATTTTTATACATAGTTTCATAATACGTTTTAAAAAACAACATTTCACGTCAAACGGTCGGTACTGTAAACGTCAGCAGTTTTAAAATTAATCACAATATACTCTCAAGTACACCTGCATAAGCTTCACCGTGTTTGATGTAATATATTATATATATTACCATATAATATGGACTCGACAACAACTTTATTGATATAATATACCTAGTGTTACTCTCTCACTCCCTATTGATCCGATTTTTTTTTTTGCTAAAAATACTTGGAAATTGTTTTCCCGACGATATACGTTGGAGAGACTTTAACGATGTTGCACGTTTGTAGACTCTTAGTTTTACTCTGGTTTCTTTTATCGGTGTCTGAGTCAAATTGTAAGGACTGACTAATATAGCTTTGGAAAGAGTCCAACAGTGATTTTTTTCCTCCTACAGTGGGTGGCCTTTATGACAGTAGTGCCTTAATGTTTGCTACGCTCTTAAAATAAAATTTAACTTTTATAACACCACAAACACTACCACACTTTCGTCCACAATAATAATCATTTGTTCAATACTTCAATAACGTCTTTCTATCTCGTTCAAATAAGATAGTATATTATATAGAATATCATTCATTAATTGACCAAGAGTTCTTTGAGTACCTATGTGTAATTGTACTATCTAATGATCTCACTGAATTCTGTATATTATATTTTGTTTATAGATATCGTCCATTACAAGAGCGTTTTTCTTTACGTCGTTATTATTTATTATTATTATTATTTCTATTAAGTGTCTATACTCTATATACTAAAGAAACCTACTTTTATTTTATTATAATATATTATACAGGTAGTTTTTCATCTAAAATACTGTTCAAACTATCAGGTTATACTCGTAAAATTCCACGTAAATCCTTTTGGCGTTAAAAAATAAGGTATACGGTAAACGGTAAATAGGTACCTAATAATATATTGTGTAGGAAGTTAATTTGATCCAGATGTAAATTATAAAAACGATTTATTACTGAAGTGTTAATTTTTATCTCCTCTCTTTGATTAAACCGTCCACTTGGCCGTTCCGTTTAGTTCACAGAAATATTTTTAAATATAATCATAAATTAGTAATATTCGCGTTCAGTGGCCTTTCCCTCTTCATCTATAACTGTTTAGTTAGTATAAATATCTGTTATAGGCAGGTATAACTTACGTTTACGATATCTGTACTTAATCGTTTGAATTTTCTGCCTTGTCATATATTTCAAAGACTTTACGTTTAAAATTTATTATCACAACATTTAAATATTATTAAATAATTAACTAATAATTTATGTAAATTTGATCAATAATGCACATATTATATTGTAGTAAAATAGTTATTTTTACAAACTTTGAATACCTAATTTAAATTACTGTTTTATTTTGAGAATGTTATAGTATTTAAATTTCAAACAGATTTCAATTTATTTGTTGAACATCTTGGAAATCTCGAAATTCTAGTTTAAAATATATGTTTACTGTCATTTACATACTACAGAAATTCAAATAAGATATTAGGCAAATTTAATCAACTCAAAATATAGTATTATTGAACTGTGTAAATTATGTACTCATTGAAATTACTAAATTTTTACTTCTATGCAAGTACGAGTTTATAAAAATGTGTTAAGCATATTATTTTAATTTAATCTGATCGAAATTATACACTACCTACCTATACTACTATACACATTTCTATTTTTTTTCCGTTGAATTCAATGAATATTTTATATGTTGATAAAACAATCATATTATTATGTAACATCTTTATAAGGGCTAATAATATATGTATAGGTTCTACATGTAATATTTAAGCTCTAGTGTGACGGATCGCGTGAATTTTGTATTCCATCCACCTGATAGTTTTGTTTACTCATTATTAATACATATTATAGGTACGCAATTATTTTAATGAATTTAACGATTTATATACATTATATAATATTATATATTATAATTTATACAAATCATAATTGGTTGTTTTTCGATACGATTCTACCTACAGATAATTCGGAATATCGAACAACTTGTAGTTGAGATTTATCGATACACATATCAATACACTTAACATAATTTTTACTTGAGCCATACCTGTATATTATAGCTATATTGATTTTAATTTTTTTCATGAAGAAAATACATCTAAGAATAGGTATTTAAAATTTGTATACACTAAGTATTAATATAATAAGTAATACGTTTAAAAGAAATGTATATGGGTATATGGGGGAGGTCCATTGACACTATTTAAATTGTTTTTTTATTTTTAGGATTTATTTATTTTCCTACAAAATATGGATTTAATCACTAAGAAGGTCTCATTAAGAAATGTCCGCTTAAGCCAACGAATTGGATTGCTAGGGAGAGTGGTAGAAGAAAAGTTGGACGTAAGTGGGTTAGGATGATTATTAGTGTTCGTATGACATTCTTTTGTAATAGTATATTGTGGCTAGCACAAGAATTTATGGAATTTGAAGAGACTTATATAAATATGTATGTGTAAAAAGAGTCGTTACTTATAATTATATATTATATAAACAATAATTGGTGTATTAAGTACACATTATTATTATATTATATTACCGTATTTATGTTACTGCAGACAAGTCAAAAAGCAATATTAAAATCCTCTCCTGTTGCAAAATCCTATCTACGCATCTGATTCCGTAAGTTTACGCGTACATAGTTATAGTTTATGTATATTATTGTTACATGGTAATTATAATTATAGTTTCATAATCAATAACGTTAACTAAACCTATCTAAGTCAGTTAAAGACATTATAGTCAGTGTGGTGAAAAAAAGTAGTATATTTAGTAGCATATGTGTCATCAGAACTCAACATAGTAATTTAGTTGTTTGTGAATAAAACACTTATATCTAGCCCTGCGATGTTTCTCAAAGGGCATGTGCCGTGTAAATTTGAACTTTTTAATTTTAAAAACAAACTTGATTTAAAAACTGGCGTGACACGTTTAAACGTTACCGTTTTATACAATAGAATAAAATCAATGGCTTGTCCAGGAATTTTCAATGGGGAGGGGGGGGTATACCCCCTGTCGTATGGTGAGAAGATTTTATGAGTATCTTTGTGACAATCCTTTGGTATAACTAATTGACATCTATAAATTCTAGATTGTACGAAGAAATCAGTAGATACCTGTGTGTTCGTTAATGACCGCGGTGTTCGCATATCACGTTATTCGTTATTCCTTAACACAGTAGATATTCCAGTATTTTTTAAAAATCAATTTGTTTTATCTCACTATAGTTTCAAAATGCCTAAGACGTGTAATAATGTCCAAATAATTACAATATATTATATTCGAATGCGGAATGACTAATCCGAATAAGAAATAATTTGTATAAATTATTGTTTATGTATCTATTTATATTTGAGTTTTTTATTTCTAAAAGTGTAATATAATGTTGTATGCATTTTTCGAAAGTAATACAAAAATGTAGCTGCATGTATTTGAGATTGCATATTTCGATCATTTTGTGCAACAATTAGTATCGAACTCTACTCATATGTATTTTTATAATATTATACACTTACTTATATTTTAGACCCACCCCCTCCCCCCACAAAAAAATTGAAAGTATGCAACTGCATTTGATATATTATTGAAAGTTAGTTACCTAAAAATTATTGTACCTACCCATACATACTTTTTTTCAAACATTGGATAAATGTTATTTATGTGATAAATAATTTGAATTACTTATATAAATATCTATAAAACGGTTTGATTCAAAACGAAAGAAAATATATATTAAATAATAATTTAGAAATTAACAGTTTTCAACGGAATAGTATTTTATAGGTTATGGATTACAGATTTGTTATAACTTTATTGCTAATATTGAGGTTTCATTCATAACATACGATTTGATTTTCAAACCCTATTATACTATCAAAAAAAAAAAAAAAAAAATGATAATAATAATAATAATAATAACACCACAGATGTTCCTTTATGTTTAAGTAGGCGTATTAAATAAATAAGTAAACGTAAAAATAATATATGCCATTTGGTACGTAGATTCAATATAATTTTTTATTCATCAACTGTCACTTATGAAGAGTGCCTACCTATACCTATCATGCGGGTTTTATTGTTCAAATATTAAATAGATGTATTCTATATTATAAATATGCATTTTCTACATGGATAAACATATTTTCCATCATTGTAATATTGAGTTTAGATGATTTTTTAATAATTACATTTCAATTGAAGCATCATGACGATAGCGATTGAAACTATTAAAAAATGTCGTACCTATTCATACTTTAGTTACCAACAGCTACACCTATAATAATATATTATGCTTTTCATTCAATAATTGTACTTTTCGAACATCGAGTTTTGCTGGGAAAAAATTTCGTATAATAATATACTATATAGAGTTGAAAAAAATGAAGCAATTCTTCATAAAAGATACGATGATGATAATATTAATGGGCCCACCCATTACGAAACTCCTAGAAACCACCTCTGCAATCGGAACTTACTATTGTATTAATAAAATCGAAATTATCATATTAACAATCAGCATGAAGGTGGGACATTAAACTTTTAAAGACAATCTATATTTATATACTGTGTGTGCTTGAATATCCGCACACATGAAGAAATCCGTAGGACTTAAATGTTTCGTCTCTCAGTGTAATAATAATTATTGTTACATTATTATGCGTAAACTGTCGTATATGACATGTGAGCATATTATCAAACTTAAGTTTGAGTCGAACACAAATCTTAGATGGCAAATGTCAGCGAGCAAAATATGTATAGGTACTGAAGGTGTGTTCACATAATATTATTTTTTTATATCCGTTCTAATTACTATATGGTACTCAATTGAAACACAATTGTACAGTGTAGGTACACGTTATATTTATGGTATATAATAAAATACACTCAGAAAAAATCAGGTAATTTTCGAACTGCACTCTTGTTTAAAAAAGGGTTTTCAACAAACATTTTCCAAATATAAATTAAATTTAAACATATTGATAACACAAACTTCCCTTCCTTCTTACAACGTAATAATTAACATACTATAATTTATATTTTTATGTACTTTTTAATTATATATATATGAAGTATGTATTATATTCTAAAGAAATTATTTATATTTATATGTATGTCAAATTTAAAACATTTTAGTTAAAACACCTTTTTTTTTTAACTCGAGAGCAGTTTGAATAAAATAAATACAATTTGACCTTAGCCCGAAAATGATATAATGTGTGTTTTATATTGAGAATTGGTAATAGTGCTAGGTCCACTATATATGATTATAATTATTGAAGATTTATACTTTTTCCGTGGATTTGTAAAATAAGATATATTTTATGATCTAAACACAATTAAAATGTGTATAAATAATACAATTAATGTGTTATAGACTATTTGATTCTTCAAATAGTTTATATAGGTAAATATATTTCTATTTATACAAATATATACGAACTGACAAGTCGATATAATATAGTCGTGTTCGTTATAATGAAATATAAAGCATGCGGTGTGTATTTAATCCGTTGACGACCCGTTCTTCGAAAAGTTTAATAAAAATTCTAACCTTGGTCTCGGTCCCCGGTATAGTGTTTGACTAAATACTTTCATAGACCAGTTTTCGAGCTCAATTAAGTTTTTTTAAAATTCAAAGAGACAAAAGTAATCTTGACCAGTTTTAAAAATAAACAGGTAATTAAGTGGCCTAAAAAGATTTACGATTACTGTTGACGCCTCCCACTATATTTTTCACAATGCGCCAAGAAAATCTAAAAGGTGACCCGTTCACAACATGCCCGTGCCTCGATGCCCACTCTATAAAATATATATTCAAACTATTTCTAGTTAATTAAAAATAACAAATTTCGTTTTGTGTGGTAGGTACCTACACAACGTAATAAACGTCCACGATGTTTCTCTCTTTTTTTGTTTTTGTTTATTATAATAGTGCTCATAATATTGTCATCCACTATTATAATAGTATAACTACTAGGCGGATTGAATTTTATGAACCTACCTATGCAATAAATTAATTATCATAACGACATAACGTCACGAAGCGGAAAAATAGTAACTACAAATCACGTCGTTTGGGACGGTTCAATTAAAATACTAATTAAGGCGTAAAATATATTATACACGTTGTAAAAACTGTGTGTAAGTATATATAAATATATATATACCATAATGCTACCCATAGTGATTTTTATATTTTATGAAAAAAGTATAATCTTATGGTTTTCTTTTTTTGTACCTATAGTATTATTGTAATTAATAATTAGGTTTGATGGACAAATCCACACACTTCACATGTTTTTTTTTTTAGTAAGACGTTTTTAAATATATAGTAAAATTAAACTATGTAAACTGTGTACCTACGCCTTGTTACCTACGTACAACGTTAACAGTTAAGTATATTTCATATTAAACATAGTTATAAACTATTGTACGGCTATTAACACAATCGTTAAAATATTTAGGTGGTTTGCTTTTCATTCAATTATAATTTACTTTAAAATGTTTATATCGGAAGAGATAAAACATAGATAAAAAAATTAAATAAAACGTTTCGGTTCATTTTAATGGACATTTCGTTCAACTCGATATTATACAATATATTACTATGTAGGTACTATATAATATTGCTAAACATATTTTATTCCGGTCTCTTGTTGCCCACTTCAGTTTTGAGTTTTTGACCCACACAACAAATCGTTCCCCAAAATACAAATAATACAAAAGATTGACGAACACTTAAATGTAGTTACGTATATGTTACATTCGTTTTATTACGTTTGTATGGACTATAGATTATATCTCTAAAACTTATTTCATACGATTGCGTTAATCGTTTTATTCGGATTTCATGATAATAATACACCCAAGTACTCTATTAACATATTGTGTGTATAACATGTAATACGCCTAATGTCGTAAAAAATGTAATAAAAATCGAAATAGACAAATCTTTTAAAAATCGATTAAAATGATTATTACTTGAACTTCAAACTACAACATAAATAACTAATATCCATTGATAAGCGTTTTTATTGACATGCCTATATTACAACAGTCGGTTAATACAAATTATTCAAACATAATAATATAAGGGAAAACATTGATAAAACTATACCACCGATTTCCGTCACGCTTAAAGTTTTTTTTTCTAACAAGTTTAATTTGAACCGTGTAGGTGTTAAAATCATACTTCCTGTTTTCTTATAATTTTGCGCTACACATTTTCTAGAGTTGGTCACCGGCCGACAATATTCTCTGATCTTTTTTCAACAAAATATTACGTTTTCTAATTATTGTTTTTTCCGTTAACGTCCGCTATGAAATAATTGGTTTATGTATATACAAAGAACACTGAACATATATACCTAACATTATATAGCTTCTAAATCTTTGTGTGCCAAAAATGTTTCGGTTAATAAATTGCACTTACCTACGAAATAATAAATGCTGCGGGTATTATGCCAGTGGCATCAACTGCAGGTGGGTGGCATCACAAATTTGAAAAATGTTCTTAACTGGCCTACTAAAAATAACTCAGTGGCGCTGCCCTGGCAAAGTGATATATGAAAAAAAAATTAAAGTACATGGATATCGTATATATACATGAATAATATTTATAAGATAGTTTGAATTAAACATTGGTTCTCTGTCTTCATACTCACGAACTTAAGTCTCATTCATTTTTCTTGCACAACGCGGTCACCGATGTCTTTGATTTTAAGTTAATACTTATATCAATATTTTAAAACTATAGAAGTGAAATTACATTATTTCTGATTTAAAATTAATCCAACATTTATAGGTGAAAATTACGAACAGTGTTTATTTCCTGTTGGTTAGGTTAGGTTAGGTTAATTTATCTACAATAAAACTGTTAAAAATATTATATAATTGTGTAAAAGTTTTCAAATAAGCCTCATCTAGTTTCAATCTACACCGTACTCGTATAGTTATCAAATGCATCACCCTAACTGTATAATATAATAATAGGTTTTTATTTATATTTAAATAAGTTTTCAACAAAATCGATTTTTTGGTTTTTGGTGTAACTCTGTAATAAATGTAGATACATGCCATTTCCCCTGAATGTTTGTATTAGCATTTTTCATACACGATAACATTTAAAAAATATTTTGACTTGTTTTGATCTGTTTACGGACATATTTAGTTTACAATTTTTTTCGATAGGTATCAATACAATTTTATTCGTTGGGTGAAAAAGCTTGAACATTTAATACAAGGATCTTAATATATTGTTACCATAGCAGTTGAAAAATATTAAAAATATAAAGGCAAACATTTTTTTTATAAGCATTTGAAGTTCGATTCTTGATCAAATTTAAAATTTAAAAATGATTTTGTAGTTAAAAAATTATAAAATGTTCAACTTTTATGGCTATGGATTGAAAATTCAAATAACGATTCCACGTAAATAAGTTTATTTATTTATTTATTTACAAAAAGTTCATCAAATATACTCAGTAATATATCATATAGGCTGATGACCGTCTTGGTCCTTTTCTATAAAATCATTTGTTGACTTAATTAAAAGTTCTTTTGTCATTGAAATTATAACTAAATGGTATTAAAAATCTGACTCCTCAATGTTATTTTTAATGTGAATGTTTTAGTTGTGCTTTTTTGTTTTTTGCTCCAGGCTGGTTTAAAGGGCGCCCCTAAATGTATGTAATGTATGATGCACTCTGCACACCATAATGTTATTGCGGCACTGTCTGCAGCAACGATAATGAAATATTATGTTATAATAGGTACGTACTATAGGAACTATATAGTATATTTTATATGATAGATAATAATATTGCATTATTGCGGTACCTAGTGTAAGTTTGATTTTAAAAAGTTTCAGTGGTGTCATTAACAGTGTAACTCGCTGTCATGTACATCTATACGCGTAATATACATAAATATATATAGGTACATAGTTACTTACATACGGAAAGTTATCTATATTATATATAGATAACTATCAAACTAATATACAGTATTTAATGTTTATACCCTACTGTTACAGCAGTATACCTGTATATACTTTGGCCCAGATTGAACCAGAATAACGACAACACATGTAAGGATATAATATATATGTATACATATATATATAATTATTATATACTGAATGCGCTATATTTTGTCGGCGAACTTTGTATACCTACGTTTTAAAGACTACACGATAAACGATGGATATCTGATCAATGGTATTCGCCAACAATAAAGAGAGCGCGTTTGTATTATTGTCCGACGGCGTATTAGTGTACGCGCTACAAGTATCTACGATATACATGTACATAATATGGTATATCAATGGTACATGTATAAATAATATAGCCTATGTTATAACAGTGCAGAGCGCCAAGTGCAATTCTGCTCGATTGTGGTGTTGGTGATGGGGATGGGGAGAGGGAAGTAGGTATATTATCGACGTTTACGATTTTTCGTCCGCGAAAAAGGTTCGAACTAACGATTTCTAAACAAAGTCTGCGAGTCTGCTATTATATACCTACTTACACGTACGTATGCAGAGTACTTACACGCGCGTCCCATACAATGTACCGTATCCGACTAAATGTACATTCGTATTAAATTATATTATATATTATAGGTACACGACCGCCGCTGCAATATTTGAACTAGGTTGTCAGCATTATGGAAAAGATAAATAAAACAATAAAATTCCGCGCCCTTCGCTGCGGTCGTCCTGCATCCCTATAATTATTATTTAATCCAATAATAATAATAATCCAAATAATTGGAGCCCCCAACGATCGGTAGATATACTATACAAGTATAGGTTACATAAATATAATATGTATTTGTATATAATATTTAATGAGACGAGTTACGGGTCTCATCACCACTGCAGTGCGTGTCACCCGATCGGTTAAAAATCCCTTCACTTCAGGAAGATCGTATTAAAAAAACGATTTTTTTCGTGAAACCAACTTGATATATTAATTTCAATAACGTTATAATATAATTTATAGTAGCTATAGTGTGCGTACAGATGGTTTTTTTAATCTGATTGCGCCGCAACTGCAATCGTTTCCTTCTCATCATATATAAATATATAATACATATACGTCATAGTTCATTAAAAGTTATCTGAAATCAATTATCTCTCTCGAGTCTCGATCGTTTCACGCGCACTCTCGTCTCATCGACATCCTGCGATCGATCGCCGCCGCCACAGAGGCGATAACAATTTCACGTTGTTCGACACCTAATTTCTGTATTACTGAACGGGCAGGTGGCACCTGGGAATTGCAATTTGTATAGATGTTACAACACTCTGCGCGATAACCGCTTAGTCTATACCACTTTAGCAGCGTGCACGTGCGGTGTTTTTGCAGGCAACACAAATCAATTAGGTAGGTACATACGTGTGCATTAATAATAATTTGGTCACACCACATAACAAAGTTGTCTTATCGGACCGAGGTCTAATGACCCTCTGCAGTCGTTATTTGTGCAAGTCGTTAAAAACCGTATAATATGTAAATTGTTATTGTTGTTATTATATTTATTATTATAATATTTAAAACGAGAAGAGAAACTTATCTCTCGCGTGAGAGATAACGACGACACCGCAGACTGTAAAGCGAGAGTAAACAAAAAACTCACCTTAAAGTTCGTTGAAATGCAGCTGAACTCAAGCATATATTATAATAATATACAACGGCTATACAACGGCACATCGTATACCAATATAATATAGAAGTGAAATATAATACAGGAATATAGGTGTATAATACCGATGGTAAAAAATTATTTTTGGTTTGTAGTTCAACTCATTAGGTACCTATCTTAAAAAATCAATTATTTTCTATAATAGCACGCCTTCTATAGTTTATAATTATCACGTAAGGGGGTTTTCTTATTTTTCGTGAATTCTCCGGCGTTCGTTGATTAACATTTTGCTGCGTTCCTATGTAATATACCTAGTCGGAAATAGTATATAATTTAGAAGTCGATATATAATGCATATTACCACTGCTGCAATCTTCCTCGAGCATAGAGTAAATTTCGCTTTCATAACTTTTTGTAATATTATATTATACGCGCGAAGCGCAGCGGCAAATGATATGATTGGGAATAGGAGCCGAAAAACAACTCCGCAAACCTATAACATAATATATGATTTCGTATCACGCACACAATACGAGTACATTTAGTACATATTGTGTACATATATAAATATAACGTTTACACACAATATGACACGAGTAATACGATTATTTCGTCCAATTATTTGCTGGCCAAAGGTAACACAAAGGTCACACGAGTCAACGACGTGTGCGGGTTCAAAAAGCTTATATTATCGTCGTCGTAACAATATAATAACAGTACGCGTGCGACAACATTGTATTATAGGTACCATTATAATGATATTATTATTATAACGTTGTCATATGAGCACAAAACACAAAAGTAATCTCTTCGCATATACGAAACTGTCGCCAACGCGTTACTTGCATTTAATTATTATTATTATTATTATTATAAAGTCGTATTGCACGATTGTGCGGGGGTGGAGGGTTCGGTGGAAGGGGTGGACGGGTATTATTTGTACAGCGTGTACTGCGCACAGCGGGGGCGTCCGGAAACAATTGCCACGACGAGGTTGACACTGCTCGAACGCGAGTGGGCGTGTGCTGTACTGAGCGAGTGTGACAAGAGTGTAAGTATTATAATATTGTTATTGTATTTAATATGTATAATATTATGTACATATAAAGAAGAATATAAACCTATACAAAATTATATACTATTCCTGTTTTTTTAATGGACGACTGTGGTCAATTTACGATTTTTGTAGGATTCCGTCAAATATTAATTTTCAACGCGATAACAATATTATTTATTGCTCGTATACCAATTACCCAGTATATACAGAACAAATATTTTAATATACAGGAGAATTCACCAAGCATTATTCGCTCACCCCAATAATTTTTCTTGTGAATTTGTTCTGATTTTTGAATTTTGAATTATTCCTTATTATATGAGGACTTATTTAGGACAAACTTATTATTTTTAAATGAGATCCAACCATTCTTACCATAAATAATTATTAAGCACGTCATATGCTTTTTTGAGCATTTTGATGTATCTAATTCACTAGGTAGTTCAAAATTCAAAAGAGTAATTTCGGCAAAGTTATTAAAATGTATTTACTTACTAAGGAGAATTATAGACCTTAAAAATGGTTTTACAATAGTCCTCATTCAACATAACTCCAGCAAAATTTTTAAAATTTTCAAAAAAATAGATTTACATAAAAAAACTGTAAATGTTATAATGTTTTACATTGTATTCCTATAATAATAAGATAATGTCACATTTTATATTGTAAAACTATAACATTTTGTAATTATAGGCTAATAATCTTTGCAATTGAAGCCTTTATGTTAATAAAAAAAAAAAAAAAAAATTTCAATATATTATATAATATTTAATCTAGTATCTATTTATCACTTTTTAAAAATTATAAAAATATGTTTGACACCACTCATATGCATGATACAACAGAACCAATCTTATGATCAACACGTCCCCAACATCGATAAAGACATTTTCTCTAAATTCCTAGATGAATTTAAATCTATTATCAACCCTCTAATCACTCTCATTAGCTCTCTAATATCCAAGCTTCTATTAATAACAAACAAAATACCTAACTCACAAACTCATATAAGCAGTGGTGTCGTAGTACCATATATTATCATAGTCCCAAAACTTCTAAATATATTATCACAGACCTAGTATACTTAGTACATTATAAGACAGATAACTCAAAAACTGTTCGTTTGAATTTTGATTTAGAAAAAGAAAGTTTTTAAAAAGTCATCTAATTGACGTTTTACAGGAAAAAATGTAAGTCTCATTTGGAAAAAAGGTAAGTATCATCACGGGACACGTATTTAAGTACCCATATAAACAATTTCAAAAATAAATATATTATTAAAAGAAACAAAATGAGGGTGAGCATGTTCGGTGAATCACCTTGTGTATTATATTATAGTAGTCATAGAGTATTTTTTTTGTTTTTACATCCTATTTAGTAGCACGCTTCTAACCAGCTAATATTATAATGATATAGGTAAACCATTGAAAACGACGCGACGCGCCTGAGGGACGTATAATAAAATAATAAATAATAATACTATAATACGCATATGTATACAGGGAGCCGCTGTTAATGATTTAGAAAAAAAAAACTTCTAAATAATTGGTTGCCTCACCTACAAATTGTAAGGAGATGCCTATTTCCCACACCGCGAGACATGTATACACCAGGTAAAAAGCACCCATAATTGTAAGTTCTTACACGTGGTATATGCATTTATAGGTACGTAAGTTCCCATAAACGATAAAAAATATTATGATTTTCATAAAATGATAATCTAAAAATAAAATCAGTAAAATATAATATGATAATATAGGTAATAATATATATTATACTGCGGGGGCTTGTAAGTCGACAGCGGTTGTCAGTCCTAATAAGTCCGATTAAAGTGGGAAGAATATTTGTCTGTATACTTATATACTTTATATGCGTATTACCTATATTTAATTTTCGTCTCTTGCAGTGACTTACATAATACTATTATACCCTTTTACTTCCACGCGTAGATACTCACATTTTGTTATTTGACCACCTATGTCATAATATACCTATCAAATACCTCATACAGTCATACCTGGTATAATAATATTATGCCTGTTGCTGACGACTGCTGCAAGTTCGTATATGCACACCAAAGTAACATGTCATATTATTAGTAATGATTTTTTTTTCGTTCGTATTATAATATGCAACGATAATCTCGAGTATACAGTCGACTTTTATATTAAACAGCTATATATATATTATAATATTGTATATAACATTGAGACCCACGTTGGAGACTTGGAGTGCAGCAGGACGCATATAAGTACGATATGTATGTACCTACAGATGGACTGACGGACGGACAGACTAACTCTCTCACAAGTCGTATCCGTTTTGCGAATTTAACCGTGTAAGATGTAATAAACGTCCGATAAACGTGACCCGAAGGCCAACGCTGTCGCCGTGTCACCCCGCGTGGAATGTATACACGCGTCTGCTTCAACAGGTCGCGCCGATATTGCGTCTCTCGCGCGCACATTCATTGTATTTGATAATAATAATAATACTAATAATAATATATGTATAGGTAGGTATATTATATTATAATGTAGAATATATTATTACACACACACACACACACACACACACACACACACACACACACACACACACACATACATATGCGCCGATGCTGCTGCTTCTGCTGTTGGCCATCGATCGCGTGCCAATACGATTCGTGTCGGATGTCGACGATAATCGCACGCAAACGTTGTAATGTTTTAATATATCATAGTTTAGTATGTGTGTGTAAGAGGACAAGAGACCTAGGAATCGAAATCGACGTATCTATTTTATTATAATAATATTATGTTATGGGGTTTTGAGGGGAGGTCGATGCTGGCCATCACCCCCTCCCCATGGGATTTGTTCAATAATTCCATTTGGCATGTAAATATTAAAAAATAATAATTTATTGCAATCGTATTAACAGTAAATATTGTAAAAGTTTGAAAATTGATCATGAATAAAATTTAAGTAGGTACCTACGTTTTGATAGTCTTGGGCTGCAAGATGATTATGAAAACCATTTTTTTTATATACTATTATTTATGGAACTAAATTCAATTTGTCCTCCCCTCCTTGACGTTTCGTCAAAACATCTACTGGGTCTTCAGCTGCCGCAGCGTCCGACGAACGGATTTTCGATTAAGTCGCACTGCAAGTATGTAGGTACGAAAAAATGAGGACGAAACCGATGACTCTCGTATGAGGTGCTGCCCGTATACTTATAATCCGGTATAAAGAATATATATTATATTACATAGGTACTTATAACTTATATTATGTACATAATATGTAGGAATCAGGTCCCGCGAGGGAAAACCGTGACGCAAATGTATTTAAAAGTAGGTAATCTATAGGTATATACGGAGTGATCAATTTAACGTATGCCACTCGTTGTTTCAGAAAGCAATATATTTTTTAAAAATATTTCTCTAACATAACTTTAAGTCGTTACAAAATAACATTTTTGGAAAAAAAAAAAATGATACATTTTTCTATTTTTTAAGTTTAGTCTTTTGATTGACAACATGTATTTTTTGTTTCATATTCTGAAACAGAATATAATGTATCAGAATATTTTGATCTATTACAATTAAATTTTCGACCAGTTGTTTATTATTATGTATTAGTATTCAAATTTTAGACGAGCGGAGTAATGGACCAATATTTTGCTAGGAAACCAACATTCTGTTCCACTCATTTAAACTTTAAATAAGTTTAACTCAAAAACTATTCATCCCAATTTGATAACTATGTGTCGAAGTAGTCCAAAAATAATTTTGTTTTGGGATAAAGAATTAAAAATGCACGTTGTCGTTAAGAAAAGTAAACTTTTTTCAGAAAAACTTTGTTTCTTATTCGCATTTCAAATAATTAAAAAAAACACACTTAAATAAACGTTAATAGTTTTTGAAATAATGAGTGTCCAACGTACACCCGATATATACATTGACGTGTATTATAATACGTACGTGCGCGTAAATATTAATTTTGTGTACATACAACACTGAACACACACACAAACAGACCCAATCTTATTATTATCGTGTATATTATTATTATTATTATTATTATTATACGGTCGGCGAGTGGAGCGGACCCGAAGGCATAACGCGCCTTGCGACCTCCACCGCCGTACAGGTGTGTCTGCGGCACGTCCGAAGAATGAATCGCATCACGGGGTAGGTAATAGGTATAATGTTATATTATAGCCGGTACACGACGCTTAAATACGCTTATATTAGGTATATTTATATATATATGTAATGCGTTGCCGCTGCTGTTGGCCATCCATCGCGTGCTAATATGGTTCGATTTGTGTACACGCCGCGTCCGCGCGTGTAATTACACGACAGCCAGCAACGCGTATTATTATATTATTATATTATATTATATTAGGTATATGTATATTATATATTGTACCTCCGTATACTCATATAATATAATAATACGCGACTGGTTTCCAATTACGTTCTGCCCCTTTTCTACTCTGTTCATTCGTGTCTGATTTTTTTTTTCTCCGTCGCGATAATAGGTGTTCAACATCGCGCATAGTTGGCTATAAGGATGTACACATACAGCGGACGAGAGTGCGTGTGCACTCGCAGCAGATCGGCCGTCACCGCCACCGCCGCCGCCGTGTAGGTAAGTACCGCGAACGCTACAGGAAATTACCGAGAATTTCAGTCCCCGTGTAAGGTTTGCCGGACACACGCCGGACGGAATCACAATATAGTGTCAGCGACTATAATAATAATAATAATAAATATATACTCCTCCTATAACTTCCTCTCTCCTCTCCCCCCCAACACTCCCTCTATCACTTCTATCGTGACGGAATTCGTCTTCTTTATTTCCGTCTTACTTTTAACGACCTCCTGAGCTAACGTCCCTATGGTATATATATATAATATATAGGTATACCACCGGGGTATATACCTGTACAGCGAGAGTGAGACGCTATACGCGCGTACACCAATACCGACGAGTATATGTGTACCACACATATTGACATATATATATATATATATATATAATATATATATATAGGTACCTATAACTATCACTATATCGTGACGGATGCTACTGCAATAGCAGATATAATATTATATATTATATGATACTTCATATATGCGTTGCCGCCACCGTATTATTATATATAAAATCGTCTTCATTCAACAGACGAGCCGAGAGTAAGTTTGAGTGAGAGAGAGAGAGCGAGAGAGTGGAAACCTCATTTCATAAATCGCACGTGATCACGCGTGTATATTATACCGGAGCGGTCGAAAAGTGCTTGTTAAGTAGGTATATTATACTAAATATATAATATGCTGGATTTGAGAGTGTATGACACATATTACATGGGTATAGGTACGAGGTGATTCTTTTAAAGGTAATTTTTCTTTCCGTTTTTATACGCGCTGAACTTCACAGAAAAATATTCTGTTCCTAATCTGAAAATTGAATTCAAAATTGTGTTACGTACTCGCTGTTTTGATTAACCTTAAAAATATTATGACGGTTAAAGATGTGGCAAACAAACGGAAAATGTTTCGCGGTCAAATAGTACATATAATAAAATAATTGCGATTTCCACGCGTGTCGTTATTACGATATATATATATATATACGCCTTACATACACAACGTTAACAATATAAATACATATTTTGTAACTTACGTCGTATATCAACAATATAATATATTGTGTATTTATATTATGTAGTTAAACATCGTTTAATATATAATGACGTTTACCTACTACGCTGTTGTCGCCCCGAGGAAGTGTACTTAGAAATTAGATTATATTTACCATAGAACATGGCTTGTTTTCACAACAAATTGCATCCAACTTGAAAGCTATACAGGTAATGTTGAAACGCCACCACCACTATAACGCCGCTCGGAGGCGAATTCTTACATCGGTACCCACGCGCCATCATCGCCGCTCGTTCCGGTATCGTTTTTTAGACTATGTGTCGTATTATATCATAGAAACTACTCGATTTATCATTACTCGTGGCTCGAGTGATTTCGGGGGAAGCTCGTTGCCCTGTTGTAATGTAGTCTCGTGATATGTAGATATCAATATGTCATCACAATATCTCGGAGTAAGTGCAGTGTTTAGGGGCGGAGGGGAGTATCAGACAGGCGGAAAGGCGGAAAAGGGGACGGTTACTTTTAGGGCTGTAACGTTTTTAAGGAGTATCTTTTAAGAGTAGCTGTACTCAATACTTTCTATATAGTACAATACATACAATATATCAGTAAATAAGTATAAACAGAATTCCTAAAATATATAATTACAAATAATAATTTATTTTGTTTTCAAACAATGATGTGAATACTTACATTAGTTTTAAAAATGTTACAGTAGCTAAATCTAAAAAATAATTAATTTCCAATGGCCGTTTTCTATTTTACGAACAAATAGATTTCGGTAGCAGTGGTGCCAAAATTGGTATAGCTGTGGTAGCAATACTAAAGATGTTAATCTTGTTCTGTATTTCGGAGACGCGCGAAATCACGCTCCTCGTGCGCAGTGTCGTACGCGTTTTTGAAGATTCGCCAAAAATATAAAATAATAAACTCCGCGTTCAATATATTCGTCTCTCCGCCCGGTATGTTGATGTTGTTACTTATTTACGGACTTTGTTATTGCGGTGCACGTGTCATAATTTATACTGTAGCAGCTTCGTCGTCGTTCGCACTACAATATTGTGCGCGCCGACACTTTTCCCGTTGCAGTTATTTTGAATCGTGGAATCGTGACAATCATGCGAAATTATGTCCACCTCACCGGTCCATGCAGACCGATTCTGTAAATCGACCGGACCTGTTGTCTACAACATTATTTGTTCGCAATCGAAACGACAACAATTGAATGATTTCAAATACTATGATTATCTGTAACAGGATACATATCCGAATATCCGATATCGTATCAGGTGGTTAGGAATGACCGTTAAGCGTTATCGCATCATAAGATTTTTTTATAATAATCATATAAATGTCATAATTACACATTCGTTTTCGTATAAATATCATATTACATGTTTGATGTACATTCTTGTATTTTTATATTCTGACGAATGTATTGCTGCAAGTTTTCAATGTTACATGATTTTTTTCTCAGTCATCGCTTTTGGGTGCTGTGAAATTCTTGAAACATAATATTTGAGGGTTGTTTACGGTAGAAAATTGTATCTAGTTTTACTACTTTTCAAAATCATCCAGAAAAACAAAAGTAGGTAATTAGGGGAAAACAAGAGTTTTTACGCAATACCAGATTTTGACTAAATCGATTTAGTTTTATTTTTGTAATTCAAAAAGCTAGTACCTATATGCTTTACAGCAAAACAATTTCCCCAGTTTTTTATGTATATTTGTAAAATAAATCACTGGCTCACTTAGCACTTATAGGCAATTTATGTTGTACATGTTGAGGAGTAGAGGAGTAATGGACAATCAACATTTATTGAATGCAATCATTCCATTTATATTTAATACTGTAATAATACACTATTCTGTCCGAGAACCAAAGGGACGATGGACAAACTTCCAAAATCGCTGACATAATTCACCCTACAACTGCACTTACCCGCTTTTTTATTTTTATTTTATTTCAAGTCTTTTCATTTCTTTATTGCATAATAAAATTATAATCTGACAAACCTAAAATCACTTAAGGTCTTTGTATATAATATATGTAACTCAAAAATATATAAATGTAAAATATAAAATAAAATATAAAATATAAAATTTTAATTAAGTTTGGCTTTATCTAGTTTAGCTTAATACGCATCATAATATACGTTAGTTTAACAACTTTAGTTGTATTTTCTATACATATTTTTATTTTTAAACAATTAATTTAACTGTTTAGAAACTCTAGATTTCACCAAAAAGAGGCACAACCTCAGTGGTGAATCGGGCCAAACAAACTTCATATATTTTATTCTTTCTGTATTCATCATATCAATATGTATATTCTTTTTTGCCAATAAATGATCTTATCTTTTCTTATCCAAAAAGTTGGTTGGATGTACCGTAATCATTTCATACAGCATAGTCATTAGACCCAAAGTAGAAAATCATTTTTTCCGTACGACGCGTCTTGTTTACGCCGACGTGGCGCTGGTGGAGGCTGCGGTCGCGGAATGGAGGACATCCGATGATTTGTTGTAGCATGATCCGCGTCCGCCACCGCCACCGACGCCGCGTAAACATGTGTCGAATACGGAGAAATTGCGTCCGCCGCTCGTATACCTGCACCGGTGCGCGACGATAATTGACCGCGTGCCCCCAGCCCTCCCACCATCACTGGCACACCATACGTCTGTCCGTCTATGCGATAATAATATTGTAGACGGTACCTAACCTATAACCATATACCGCAGACGGATGTAAGTTTTTATCCAATTCTCGAGTGTACATTATATAGAATATAGGTACATGCTGTGCGTAACGTGCAGGACCGTCCGACGAGTATTTCAGCGGCCTCACTGATTTTCTTAGTGTCGATCTTTGGGTGTTCGTCAAAAGTGCATAAAGTATTTAACCTACGTTTTTGAATATCATAATATTTTTTATTATTGCGAGTTTTAAGGCTTTTGATATTTATTTGATGACGAATCGCGTGTTTTTAATTTTATAATCTGAAGCATATAATATACTTTTCTACAAATGTCCACATCACACAATGGCAGAGACCTATATATGACATGTGTGTACTGTATTATGATGTAATACATTTTGTACGTCCCTTCCCCGCGACCACTTTATAATCCTATGTAGATTCATCACAGGCTAAAGTGATACATATAGAGTCTAATATAGTTTTACTATACTTAATATAATTAATACGCCTTTATAACATTCGCAAATTAGTTATTACCGCAAGGAACCTAAGTATACATATAATAAATCAAAAATGAAAATATTTTTTTTTTTTTTTTAATGTTTACTAATGAACAAAATATTTTATTGTATTAAGCTACAAAAACATTATTTCACAAAATGTTTTTAAAAAAAAGACCAAAATATGTTGAGGAGCTGACCCCCCCCCCCCCCACCATAATCCATTGTATGCGCCCATGTAACAGTGAATCAAATATTATAGATCTGTAAATACGTTGAACCGCTACACAGAATAGCGCAGCTACACAGTTGTGGATCCAGAGTGGGGTAAGGGGGGTATTTATCCCCCCACAAGAACCGTAGTTTCCCTATGTTTTAGCCAATGTTTTTCACTATGAATTTAGTAGTGTATGTCTGTTTGATGTTGTAAATTGTTTTGTACTTTTGCCTTCCCTCCCCCTAAAAAAAAAAATAAACACTGGATCCACCACTGCAGCAAGAGTATTTGCGGGAAGACTCGACCATTATATCACATGAAGAGTATTTTCGAATTTAAATCGTCAAATTTTCGTGTAGTCATGCGCCCCGGGATACTTACCTCATACTATAATATGATTGATACCATATTATAATGTTTTTTTCCGACGTTTTACAACGTTTATACGATATGCGTGCGTAAACGCGATACATATATACGCGTACTTATCGCGTGCAATGGCTTTTGACATTTGCGCGCGGTCGTGCCCATATTAAAATACATTTATTTAATTATATATTTAGCCCACTGCTGAATAGGTTACTGCTTACATGATGTAGGATTTCAGTGGCACTGTGCGGTACACTATATTATGAACAGTTATTTTTTGATTTTCGAAGCACGGCGCTTGCTGGTCGTTATACGGCTACCTATGTACGCAGTAGTTGCAGGAGAAACAGATAGAGTGAGAGAATAAAAGTGGATATTATAGACAGGTAGAAAATAAAACAATGTTACCAACAATTATCGAGCCTTAGAGATCTCGACAATATAAAAAATATACTTTCTACGAGCACGCCCACAGCACCTACGTGTACACTGTACACGTAAGGCGGAAGCCTATACGAAGTATTATATATTTAGACACCATTTCACTGCAACCGTGTTTGATAACCCATCCCGAATTTTGTCACCCGATTACTACTTACGAAATGTATTTTCGAACACGTTGTTGTTGCGACTTGTATTAAACTGAAGTAACAATACAATACTTACACAAAATTAATGTATATATATTTATATAGGGGTAGTGAACACCGAGCACGTCCTAATATGAGTAGGTAAAAACTAAAAATATCCAAAATAGTATGATTATAATTTATAAAAATAATGTTCCTTAAATTAGGTACCTATAGTTGTACGCACATTAGTATTGAATCAATTTTTTTTCGAAAATGAGAATTTTTAATAATTAAACGGGCTTTAATAATATTCCCTCTGTTATATAAACAATAAGTAGGTATTATAATTTGTAAAGCAACTGTAAAAATAGTTAAAATTCAAAAAAATTGCAAGCTATGAGCTTAAGAATATTGAAACATTTACCTGATAAATATTAATAAACAAAAATGTTTTAGACTAAAACATCAGAGGATCTTAGAGAGCGGAGGAAGCCCTGGCCAATGCCACGTCGACGTCATATAATTTATTATAATAAAATTGGCATCAAGAATTTGATATCCCATAAATTGTTGGTATTTAGAGGCGACATAAATTATATGCCCGCGGGGGTGCAAAAATTCCATTTACGACCCCTTATACATTATACGCTGTTATGAATTGTGATATTATACATAATTTGATATATTATTACAACAATTACCTACATGTGAAATACCTACTATCACAGTAGGTACTCACACGCATTAAAAACAACGTGAGTATACTTATACCATTAAAATTATATCATATTTAATCAATGTGTCTTCTATTCTCTTTTCGACGAAAAGAAATTGTGAAAAATAATACTTCTTGGTCATATTATTATAGTTTATTAAAATAGTAAAATCTATAATCTAATAATATAAATTCCGAAATTAATGTAAATTATCACTACATAATATCAACACACACAAGAAAGTTCACTTAAAATACTATTCATGGTGGCCAACTAAAAATACTGTCCGCAAATGGGAACGTTTTATCCAACAACCCCCCTGTCCATCCCCTATCGATAAGTATCCAGGGGTGCATACGAAATCCAGACCTTTTGAATTTACCCCCCACTTTTTGGACATCAATTTACTACGACCCATCCATACCACAAATTACATTGACCCAAGCCACCGGACTTAAGTGTATATTGTTAATAATATTATATTACCTTGAAATATTAATATATTGTTATTTGAGTAAATCATAAATGTAAATTACACTTAACGATCGATAGAGAATTTGCATATACGGTTACGAGGGCGAAACGTGTAGAAAATCGTCAAAACGTTAAGAAAATTAATATTCAAAGTAACATTATGATAATGAGCATATTGGGATTGGGTTACAACTGCGACGATAGAGATATTAATAGCAGTAATTTTATTTTATTTTATTACAATATGGGACGCGCCCGTTTCAATACAATATTTTAAACACATAAAATAGGTACCTAAGACTATTTGTATTAATATATTCATGGTAAATAAATACATGTGATGGACGTGAAAGGATGCCACTTTAAAATAGTTAATCTGAGTTTGTACTAAGGGAGTCTATGTGACTATATAATACCATTGATACAACGCCTGAGAAAAGTTATATTAGCTTCAAGTAATCAAGTAGCCTTCTGTCGGCCAAAGACGTATTCAAGCTAAGCGCCGGCACAAAACTGGTTAATAGTCGGATGATCGATATTTTGTTGACAAACGAGTTCGTCGTCAAAATCCAGTGAAGTTCTATAAACGCGACCGCTCAGTGGGGTAAACATACATTTTGTATGGGGGGGGGGGGGGCAAGGGATCAGAAAAACTCACATTAGGTGCACATTAAAAGAATAAATAAAAAAATTTTGGTAATATATAATTAGGTACAATAGCATGTCTATAAATATTTAAATTTGAGTTTAAATAATTTAAGTACAAACTTAGTATTATTACGTATACTATATTCATAATAAATGAGATTATTACATGGATAATATGAAGATACTATAATATTTTTTGTAATAATTATAATATTACAATGTATCACATTGGTTTGCTGAATTTTTTTTTGACCTACCTTCTTATAGTTACTAGCATCCTACGTTTCAAAAAGTTTAAATGATGCCCCTGAAATCAAACAATTATAATACTCAGTTTATTTAAATTATTTTTTTAAGTTTTCTTGTAACGCCTTAAAACTATTAAAACCACTAATTCCTCCCCCCGGGTTTGACCCCCACGTCTCCCTTGTATACGCCACTGGCCGACCATGCGGTAACGTATTAAGTTCGGCCAACTCGATCGCTGCTTACGATGTTTCGCGGCGAAACGAGTCTGCGATGCCTATACGTATAGGTGACCCTCGTCATCACCTCCGGCCCGGATAAAAGCGTCTTCCGTTTTCAGAGAACTACGTGCCGGTCAAGGTAAGATGCACAACATCACCATATCTACATTATTCCCAGGTTCCTTGTAAACATTTATACGTCGCAGCGGTGACACGCCTCTATATATACGAATACAGTTATTTAGAATTATTTATTGTATTTACATTGGTTATTGGTATATTATAATGCGTGCTGTATATATTGTAGGTTTGTGAAATCCGAGTAAAACCTTGGTAAAACAGTCGCGTAACGTAGGCAAACGTTGTATTTTAGTAGTATATAACGTATAATATAAAGAGTAACTATTATTGTGCGTTATAATACAATAGTCGCTTCGGTATTTTTGTTACTTCATAGAGAAGTTGTAAAATCCAAGTAATACCTTGTCGCGTCGTATTATTCTTATATATACTGCGCATATATTAGATCTACCAGCCATACCACTGTACCAGACATATATCGTCCTCTAATCGACAGCGGTATAATTGGGTGGAGCACGAAAAATAGAGCGTTTTTGACGCAAATTTATCGTCTATAACCAAAACTTCTGCGTAGAAACCAATTTTGATTCAATTTGGAATTGTTTGGTGGTATTTTAAAGTCTACAGGACCAATTGGCCACCAGATATTAGGTGAATAATCATATCTTAATAACTAATGATATCTACCACCGTAATTTTCTCATCTCAGACCTATCTATTCGAAACATTCCAGGTGACCCCACAAGGCGACTGAAACGAAATTGGTGTCGAGACCTTTTGAATGATTATGGATCATTCTTCACCACCGTGAAGTTCCATCAATGGATGGATTCTTCCCACAAGACTACAACTCTTAACTATACCAACTTCACTTATACTTATTGCAAAATACATAGTTACGATGGATCGTATAATAGATATTGAACTAAAAAAAAATTTTAAATAACTAATAAATAACGCAGTATCAAAAACACCAGGCTTTAATAAGTGTTATGTAAGATCTAATCGATTGCGAAAGGAGATCTACCGTATTCAATAATGATAATATATTAAAATAATTGATAAAGTTGTATAATATTGTTAACACGTAGTCGATAGACCGAAAATACGAGTTTTTACTTTTTGGACGTACCTACCTACCTATATATTATTATATAATATTGTGTGCGTTCTCAAATTTTTAATTACGTGGGCTGTTATAAATTATAACATCACACTACTACAGTTCTGTATACAATATGTGCGACGATAACGAAAAGAAAAAAGCATGTTTTTATTATAATATTGATTTCACCCTTGGGAAACCTAATGAGCAAACAACGCCCAAAACTAAAAAAATAATAATATGTTCGTGGTCATTTATTTGTACAGGGGTGTATAACGATGACATTTTAGTGGGCCCATTATCTGCTAGCACGAATATAAGATAAAAATAACTATATTTCATAAGGTCGATTTACATAATAAAAATATATATAATAATAATATGTAATATACACATCACGAATACCGCAAATTAAATTTTAAATATTATTATCTTACCATATTTTAGTATTTTGGAATCATTAGCTTAAGCTTGAAATAGTTAGTTTTCTATAGACAGTGTTGATTTTTAATGATGCTGTGTGTGCAAATATTTTGTGTCAATTACACTCTATCTTAATAATTTGAGTCTTTTCATTAGCCTAATATAAATAAATATAGTATAGTATTCGCATATTGGATATTTTTTTGCTGCTTATAAATTAAAAATGAATAACTATAGGTCTAAAATTGTTGTATATATTATAACACCGTACGCTGTACGTTTAAATACATTATAAATAACTCATATAATTTAAGTACACCACCTATATAACCTGCTACCTGCAGACGGGTGAAAGATGAAATCGGTTTTTACGATTATCGGAAAACTATTTTTTATCAATAAAACGGCTTATAAAAATACTCATTATTTGTCAAATAATCAATTATTCATCGCCAGTATCATTCAAGCGTTCCGTATTTCTAGGTACAAAAAACACATTATTGTCCGGTACAACTGTAAAACGCGATATGCACCTACATAATATATGGAACACCCTTGTCAAAGCAAAATATAATGATACCATATATTATTATAATATAATGTATGTAACATCCTTGTTGAAGGCAATACATTAAAACAATAGTGTCCGCTAATTAGGGCAAAATTAAACCATCGTTGATCCGTTGTAAACACAAAAAATTTCCGTTCAACATATTCGTATTTTGATGTTAACGTATTGTTATATAGGTAGAGACTCTCTGGCGTTTTTCTTTTTCTCACTTAAAGCTCAACGTGTAAGTGTGAGTTTTAAGTTTTGCACTGCACATAGACGTGCAGTAATCGACTTTTAACAAGTTATTGTGCAACCAAAGGTGAGATTTTATCACTCGCGTATATAGTTATGTATAGCATATTATTGACACGGCCCTATAGCGACCTTAACACACGAATATTAAATATTAATGTATTATTGAACAAGATTTCGACAGTGGTAACCGTTTTACCGTGCCCACATAATAAAATATACATTTTAATATGGTATGTTAACTTGAGCGTATTCACTTTTATAAACCATAGTAGACTTCAGTGTAAATAGTTTTTTTTTTTAAATAAAATGAAAATTACTTCATTATTAAATTATTATTACTTTTTTATTCGAACCGCGTCATAGTTATTAAAGCGATGAACTACACTATATTTTTTTAATAAACCCTTATTATTTACCTAGTATACCTTGGTACCTTATAAGCTTATCATAAGCAGGTACACGAAAATTGACCATAGCTATACATTTTACAGAAATCGGTGTTATACCTTTTAGTTTTATTTCATATACATAAAATAATGAAATCAAATAGAAAATAAGTTACCGATAATATATTATATTGTATAAAAATAAACATTTTTAGCAACTGTTAAATGACTTTCGGGGCAAGGGCACAAGATCGTCCAGTTCTACTGATAATGAAAAAAAAATATGAATAATATTTATAAAAGTTAGTCCTATACACAATACACACTCAAGTCGGCTGAGTCGTACTTCATAGACAGCCGATTTCGTTGAAGACGAGTTCGTACAGGTAATTATTTGAACAGAACTACTTATATACTCGGCTATTTTGATTCTAAACACATTTTCGTCCGACGTATTATTACCATCATCGTCGTCATCATCGAGAAATGAGAGTACACCTATACTGTAATAACTAATATGTATATAAAATATTGTAATATACATATTACATTATACACGAGGAAGAACTCTATAATCAACAACGGAAAAGTGGTAATTACGTTTAATTAAAATCCGCGTACGCTAACATTTTTTTCGTTTTCATTTCTTCCGCACTCGTCGACGGTTTGACACGCAAGTCGAAACTTCCCTACCTCCTCTCTAAAGTCTATATCACACCGGTCTTGCCCGCGGACTACCGTTTGTTCACCTTCTTCACGCCATAGTTTTTTACAAACGCAAATGTTTTGTCACTATACAGTTGTCAAGTCCACGAGGAAAATCGAAACGACACCTAAAAAATTATTTATTGTTATTAACATTTTTTAATTATAATTGACATTAGCGTGGGCTTTAAAAAACGCATCCATATACCTCGACATATTTATTTTAATCAACTAACCTCTCAATTTATTTTTCGGTTTTTCACGCAGGAGTATACCAGCGAATTCAGCGATTACATTTTATAGGAAAGTAAAAATATTTAATATTAATAAAAACATTAAATTAATGTGTGGGTGTATTATTTATCATCCAACCTAAATTGATATATATAATGAATAACAGATAACGCTATTACAAAACAGTTTATTTTACCTTTGACAATTGATTGCATTGAAGCATTGTTTAATGGTTAATAGTTTAATACCTAGGTATATTTATAAATCGATTTTGTATAAAACAATTATTACTACACGCAATATACAATGTTGTACATATTATTCAAAGTCAATCTTGAAAAATTATATTTTTGTACTGAATATTCAAATAAAGAGTCAGATACAATAATTGAAAATAATCAGAAAATGTATAATGTATTTCAAGTTTATTTTAAAGAGGGTGTTATTAGTAAGCATTACAACTGTTAATAGTAATTCAAACACCATTAAGGCATTATAAACCATTTAGAATTTAGATGGTATCAATTTCGATGACTAGTTCATTTTTTTTGGAATTTTAGTTTTTTGGCACTCAAATCATATTAATGTAATCATACATCAAACGCTTATAAATAGTTAATAAAGGGGTTAAAAATATTTTTACTAAACGTCGAATGATAATTTTTTCAAACTATTTAAATACAAAGAAAATACCCTGCAGTATTTGAAGTGCTTAGTTTAAAAAAAATTTTAAATTCCATGGAAAACTATTTGAATCCAATCACTCAAAAACTTTATGAGACTGTCCAAATACCTAAGTTGTTATATTTACTCATAGAGTGTACAAAGTGACAAGTGTAGCAAATAGACATGTTATGCATTTCGAATTATTGTATACGCAACTGCTTATACTATACAATGTAAAGGACTCAATCTAAAATGTATAAAGTTGCATGTGTTAAATATTCATAGGGGACAGGGGTTGGTACAATAATATATTATGTTGCCTGTCCGGTTACTATTATTTCATTTTTTTTATTGATCTAGAATTTCGACTGCATGAACCACACCTTGTTTGTGTTTGCGGCGGAAGGGCAGCTTTGATATTTTGGTACCAGAGCTAGAAAATAGACATTCATTGCGTATAAAAAAAACGGAAAAAATACACGATAAATGAAGCGATCAAACTCTAAATGATAACTGAATTATATTTCAAGAATAAACAACAGGTGCGTAAAAGACACACATTAAAAAATCCAGTCATATCGATGTCGTTAAAGTATGTTATATATGGCGTAAATATCGGTTATCGGTAGATCACACGTCTTTCATACAACACATTAAAAACTTTATTGGACCGGTCACGTATGACGTTTAACCTACCTATGCAAATTTATTTACGTTTTCAATTTTTTACATTAACAATTTCTCATTAAAATATTAAAAAATGTCCAAACATATTTTATCGTGATCTGTTTTTTTTCTGGTAGATTGACTTTTAGAATGATGTTCTATTTCATTGAACACGAATTTCGGCATTTCGCGATTATCGTGCGGGTTGCGCTCGATTTATTTCTACTCGAAAGCCAATGGTGCAGTCTATATACATACAACGACGGTGAAAACGTTTTTCCATAATTTCGGTCAATGGTCGTCGAACCGAGGTACACCGGGAAATCGGTAATAGGTATATATATATATAAAAACAGCTACCTAGGTAACTATACTAAATATAAAAAACAAGGACGACCGACGATTGTTGGACGTTATACACGAACGATATATTAATAATAATTACTATTATCGGCGGCCGATCCAGTTTCCATCAGCCCTCGGGCCGAGCGACGATTCTTCTGCCGCGGCTCTGTCCTAACTTGCAGACTCGCAGCACGCGCGTTTCGTCTTTTCCGCCGAAGTACGTAATTTAAGTACGTGTGTGTGTGTGTGTATGTGTGTGTGTGTGTGTGTGTGTGTGTGTGTGTGTGTGTGTGTGTGTGTGTGTGTGTGTGTGTGTGTGTGTGTGAGCTAAGACGATCACTGCCATTTCGCGGGCATTTTATTGCGTACGGTAAAACCGGTAATCGACTCGGCGCGGCCTTCCGCCGGCTAGCGGCTCATACGTCTTAAAAATTCGCTCGGCCCCCGCGGAGGAATGCTGCGCCGTGTCGACTTATAATAATAATAATAATACCACGACGATGATGATGACGACGACGACGATGACGATGACGAGGCCTACTTTCCCGTCGTATTTAAGACAACATAGGTTTTTCGATAAATCGTTTATATACCATATATTATATTATTCTGACGTGCCAATAGTGCCGACGTACATTTTATTCTAACGTATTTCATAATATATATATATATAGGTAGGTGAACTGCACTTTGTTAACGATCGTCGATAATATTTTTTCACGGGTACGCATCAGTTGGTACGTCAACTGTGAGCAGGAGTTTGAGAAATTATGTTTCGTCTGCAGGGAACACTTGCGGGACTAAAATCTCAGATATTTTGACTCCGCTGCACGTTATTTTGTTTTGCAATAAAAACCGAGTAGAACCTCATACATGGCGCTGTGAGTAAATAAGTCTTATACTATGTGAGATGTCAAATGGAAACGATCACAATATCACATATACCTATCGTATTAATAACTAATAACTTATTTATTAATATTAGTTGAATGTCCTACGCTGGTTTTTGCATAGCGCATACATAATCAATTTGTGCTGCAGATGTTTGTAGTTGGCGTATTTAATTTATACACCGCGAACATGACCGTGGTATGGATTTCGTGTAAATATTAAATAAATTTAAATATAAACGATTATTTAGTACTCGGTATGTCTAATCGCGGTCTGACATTTGGTCATAAATCCGACCGTCGCAATTAATGAATTTTTTGCGTACGCGGGACATAACTATAATACATGATATTATTTTCATTTAATTATCCATTCACCCCCCGAGTGGAACCTACATTATAATACTGCTCAGAAAATCTCAAAATGTGTAATGATGTGATTTATCAAAGAAACTCGAATAGCCGAATGAGACCGGTTTCAATGATATATTTTATACCATTAGTTACACCGACCTACGGTGATATAAGATGTACTACAGTAAAACCTCCTTATAACGGACCCTCTATAAGACGGAATTCTCTTTATAATGGAAAATAACAATAGTCCCAAATAACTATATCTCGTATATTTTAGTCTCTCTACAACGGAGACTCCTTCATAACGTAAAAATCAGTTGACACCGAGCGATTCCGTTATAAGGAGGTTTTATTGTAGAAGGTTTCATTGTATTTTGCTCATATAGTCATATGGTAACCATAGTTACAATAATTACAATAATTACAGAAAATGTGTACTTGGTGTCAGCTATAATTGGTACCAATCACGTATATTCTATAATATTAATCTTAAACACCTCCAGCATTTCAATATAATAATATTATATTATATTATACATCGTAGTATGTACCTATTATATACTACGATGTATTTGGAGACATGGATAGAAATCTCTAGTGTGACAATTTCCGTTCGATATTAGTTATTATCCGTTTACCTATCACTGTCCCCTAATTCCATCAATTATTATGAATAGAATAGGTACAATCGGAAATAAGAAAATTAAAAGTATCAACTGATTCTAAACCAATTTAATCATTTTAATTTAGGTTATTATTAAAAATTATATCGCAGGTTATTACTCAATATATAAACTATTTACAATAATAAGTAGGTAGTAATAGTTAGGTAATACTACGCAGGCGTGTGCTCGTAGTGTAGGATGAGAGGGTTGAGTGTGTTGAACGCCCTATGGGTTTCTTCATTACATATATATTCATTTTCTGTCGGTTTTTTTTTATTTTATAATAAAAACGTGCCAACTATATCTCCTAGTGTGATATTAATTTTTTTAGAGACACATTCATTCAAATGCTCATAATCTAATTTAACATTAGTAAACAACAAATTAAATATTCTAATTTTCTTTTAGCCTTATCTGTTTTACTGTACATAATTTATATGCACATAATAATACTATTTAAATATATTATTAATTAAAAAAAAAGATAATACTACTGATACCTACTTCTATCACGTAATGTTCAAATAACATAATATTAGAATTTATTAGAATTTTTTATTTTTAATACAACTCCATAATGATATTATACCTATATCGTACACTTATATCGCTTTACGGCGATATTTTGTTGCTATATTTAGAACAGTAGGTATTCAACAAATGTGTTTTATAAAGATTCAAAAAGATAATATGTGATGTAAACAAAATAGTTTTGAATAACATATATTTCATGGCACGAGTCACCTACCTGGTATTTTGTGTTTGTTAAATTAATTTAATTATTTATCCTTATTGGTTGGGAACAGTATAATATGATTGGTAAATTGTACTCATAGGACTATAGAGAGTAATTTTTTATGACTAGAAATATTTGTATTCATTGAATTCATTCATAGACACCAAAATGTTTATCGACTGTTACCTGTTTCTTAAGTATTTTCAAACCATTGCGAATAACGTGTTCGTTCGTATTCAGTTTAATAAGAAAATACTTTCTAGAGCACTATCCCCTTTGGGTTTTAATTGAAAATTAGAATTTTGTATTTATAAATTGCATGTCTAAATTCGTTTTAATAAAGTATATTTTATGGAAATCCAATGGAATGTTTTGGCTAAAATTTAAATAAATTAATAAATAAAAAAATATCACAAAACAGAAATTGCGATGACCTCTGAGAGACAGCTAATACTGGTATAATTCTGTCTTTTAATACTTTAGCCGCCTGCTCCCTTTTTTTTTATAGACGTTCATTATCATTTAAACTGCCAATTTTTATTATACTCCAGTAGAAGTAATGTACTAAATACTAATATATGTAATAACTGATATGTATGTATAATAGTAACTTTTCTAAACTTTATAGTTTTGAGTGTCTTAACGTTTAGAAAATGTTTAAAATAAAATAACGTTAGAAGCCATTATTGATTTTTACGGTTTTATTTATTAAAGCGTCTAAGTACATTGAACACGCACAAGCCGGTGGTCTTGAGAGAAAATTAAAAATCCATCTAAGATTTTGTTTGTCAGATACGAGCAGTGGCCTCCAGCTATTCTGACAATGATTTTGTCTACCATCAGTCCATTACACTGTACAAAATGTTATTGTTTTATTTTGGGAAATTTATAAGTTATTGTACAGCCGGCGAAGGCAGTAGCAGCGGCTGTGGGACAGGTGACACAGTCTAGGGTAAACAGCGGGAGATCAGAAGAGAAAAATGACCGCTGTCCCGCGATCTTAATCAAACAAGCAGCGGTGCTTACACGATAATCGATGATCATTTTTCTGCCTCGGGTCACCGAGCTACGTATAGGGGATGCAACTATCATTTACATTTTTTTTGTAAAAATTATAATCACGAACCATCTGACGATTATTTTTTCTTATTGTTTATAACCTCTTGATGGCGGGGGGGGGGGGGCAATAGATAGTATTTTAATACTTATATGACAAGCGTGTTCGACTTGTGTAACGAGTGATGTGTTTATAGAGTAGAACCTTTTTCAAAATGAAATAAATATAGTTTGTTTTCCTATTGTTACATACATTTTTAGCTGATTTAATATTCGATAAAAATGTGTATTAAAATATGTATAATATATTATGTTGAAATTACTTAAAAATCGAATCTCTTTCCTCGCTCTAGGTGGCGAACATTTTAATTTCACAATTGAAATCTCAATATGGTATTTACATTTACAATGGTAAAATCCATTGTGAACTAAAGTAAACACCAAACTTTAAAATAATAAAAACTGTTAGGTTAAGTACAAAATGTATTTTTCATATTATAAAGAAAAACTTCACCATAAAATATGTACGATAGTAAATGTATTACAGAGATAAATTGTTTTCGTATACAAATATAGTATAAGAGTTAAACCATTCCGTTTTAAATATTTCATTATTCGACTGTAATTTTAATAATTAGTATATTATACTCGGAGGTTAGAATATTCAAGGGTAGTTTCGTTTAGGGTAAGTGTACTTCCTCGGGCAAAACATGTCAAATTAATATTTGAATAATAATATTAATATATACGATAATCAGACTGTTGATGAATGCGAGTATTATGATATAATGGTAGAAAAATAACAATCGTCTAATTCAGTAGTCAAGACAAATGTTTTACGTTAAATGAGTAATTTAAAACCATATACATACAAGTATTGATGCAATGAATAAATTAAGTAATTTTTTTACGAGTAAACGAAACTTGTATGTTGTAGGTATACGTAAATACAAAAACGATAGGTATATTTTTACTGGTCAAATCATCATTTTGACATGAGTCAGACCATAATTATTCAAAGTTCCAATGTTCAAAAAACAGCTTGTGGGGCGGTGACCCGTTGAAAAAGTTGTTGATCGAAGGGTGGCTTGTGTAAATGACGACGTTGTTGTCGGATCACGTAATGATGCATCCCAGCAATGGTGTAAGAAAATAATCCCATGGACGATCGTATATATGGAAATGCGTATAAGAGCGTCGTATACTCACTCGTGTTTGGGAATTTGATTTTGCAACGTACGTTATGATTTTTTTTTTTTTTAATAGTATTATTTATCTTCAACGTGCGCATAATGCACGGGTTCAACGTGGGGTTATACCGGTGCAGTAGAGTCGTTATGAACGGATATAACGACCTAAAGACACCGTGAGAATCATAAAAGGCTCGTCCCACCGAGGGAATCTTTTTGCCGCCGCATTGTCCGGTAACGGAATATTGAAAGGGAAATAAAATAATAATAATAATAATAATAGTGCGCAAAGGGGAGAGAACCCTTTTTTCTAGTACCGTTTCTCGGGCGAGCTCTGTTTTTCAAAAACCTATAACAACGTTCGTTTTTCACACACAGTTGAAATATATAGGTACCTATTAATCTTACATTAATATATCGCATTATAATTTATATATACGAGCTTGTCTATATTTCTATTAACTTGTATTACATAAATATTTGGTCAGTGCACCAGTATCTGCGTATGCGTGGTGTGCGTGTGTGTCTGTGTGCATGTGTCTGTCTGTCTGTCTGTCTGTCTGTATGCATGTATGTGTGCAGTAGATGTCGCTTTGCCAGGAAACATTCAAGATCGTAATCAAAATATATACAAAAATATATATATGCGTGTACCTACACACTCGGGCGCACGCGTGTAAACGAACATGAAATATAGACGACGACGACGGCGGCGGCGGCGGCGGCGGCGGTGGTGGTGGACTTGCTCCAGATGATGAAACAAGAACTGCTCTGAAATATTATTATTACCTTAGAGATACTTTTCTGTGTGTGTGTATTAGACACCCGGAAGGCTGGGGACCGGGCGGGAAACCAGTTTTATTTGTGTGATGTTTGATTGCGAAATTTTCTCCGGACGTGCTCCACATTATATCGTGTACATACACACACACATATATATTTATATATATATACGCATGTATTACTAAGAGAGAGAACGAGTGAGATAGATAACCCTGGAAAACGCCTATACCTATATGGATGCCCACGAAAAAATCCTTATACGCGTCGCTGATCATTATACGCATATATTCAGTATTCCATATACATATATATTCTATATACTCATACTTATAAATATAATATGTATTATATTTGCATTATGCATGCGCGGAATCGTTGCCCATTTAATGGCCGCGGTCTATCTACTAAACGTAGGTACATAATATATATATATATTATATGCATCACATACACGTAAGAAAACACATAAAATATATCACTGTTTTATTATTATTATTATAGGTACCAGCTATCATATTGTACACCCCCGGCAGACACAGTTTTCTGCGTATACACATTATGAGGTGGGTGGGGACGCGACGCTTTGCTTACATCTTAAAAATGTGACAAATGTAGTAGTTACTCGGCGCAATAATTTCTTTGTATATAGGTATACCAAACGAAACGAAAAAAAAAAATTAACAACTCGCCAAGGACCGTTTGTCCGATTTCTTAACGAGTAAATTATTACGACAGACTGCTAATGCCAGTCAACAAGAACATTGAAACGTTAAAACACTTGGCAAGTCGCGCGACGGGTTTTATGTTCGTTTTATTTATTTATCCCGATTTTTTTTCACGTGTTTTTTCCATTCGTGATTTTTGAAAATCTCCACTCGAAATGATTTTGTAATCGATTTTGTCCCGTTAGCCCTTCGTTAAACGAGTTTTTGATTCCTTGTTATTATTATTATTATTATTACTATTGTGTAAAATATATAATATATACCTATACTGATCACACACTCGTGGCACTTAGTTATTATATTTGACACTCAAACAACACTATAATATGTATTACGTACCAATTGTAAAAAAAAATGAAAGAGTTGTATAAAACAATTACGGTTTACTTATGAAGTGCACCTTTTTTTTTTTTTTTTTGTATATTCATAAGCAAGACGTCACGAACATTTCAAAATTGTTTATAAACAAACACTTATAATACAGTCACAACTGTCTTGACATTTGAAAACGATCGAAACTGTATTACTGTATTTTTTTTTCCTGAGGCGCCGAGAAGTATAGCAGCTCTGCATCAGACGATGTAGGTAAGCACTCTCAGGATTAATGATGGTCTCTTCTAAATGTTTATACCTGCCTTTCCATTAGCCCATTGACAATTTGTAGTTAATAATAACAATTAATGATTAATGTCGTAAAGTAGGTTTTATCTTTCACTTAAAATTATATACATTTCCATTTCCGCAATAATAACGGTTGGCTACCAGAAACTTAAAAAAAAAAAAAAAAACCATTAACTCCGAAAGTAGTCTATTCGAATTCGGAATTTCCATAATCGTTGACATTTGTTAATCACTTTTGATCCAAGAAATTATAAAATAACACAATAATTATACAATCGCATTATTATTCGTATAAAAAATAAAAACCTCGATCATTAAATAGTAAATACCCATAATATATTATATACAATTACGTTTAAAACGTTATGTTACATTCATAATGTATGTACATTGTACAATGTAAGGTACATGTATGCAGTATTTTATAATTTATCAAGAATTAATAAATAATATCTGTGTGGTACGTATATAAACGATCAGTGACCGTGAAACTATGATTTTTTAATGCAAATATTATTATTTACAAATGAGTTATTTGATACCTGAAACAACATTAAAACATTTGGTTGTATAAATGTAAAATTATGTATACGCGTGTTTGTATGCTTAACACAACTGTTGCTAAAATGTAACATGGTTATAATATGTATACAGAAGTTTATAAGATATTTCTATATGTATAAAATAATATAATATGTTTGAACGTTTTGTAGTGATTTAAATTACACATTAAAAATTTAAATCATTAAAAATATTAGTTTTTTTTCCATTTGATCATGTCACGTGTGTTTTATTGCACCAAATAAATACATTATAAAGTCTATACACTTACTTGAGGATTGCACTCCGCTGACCAGACTAATGATCAAACCGTAAATAATCATAAAATAATTGTGTACGGTATATTAGGTACAAGTGTAGTAATTATATTTAATTGCTAAACGAACCCTCGGAGTAAAGTACTTACGTACAGTACACGTTATAATAAAACAACATGCATGTGTTTATTTTTGAATTTATATTTATAATAACCATAAACGAGAACTGTAAAAATATATCAATATTTTAACCGCGAAATGAAAACGTGTCGACATGACATAATAACTGAGAAACTAACTGTTAACCGAATCCGTTGCTGTCTTCAGTGAAAAATTATTCGACATGGGAAACACTGCAGTGCAGGATTAAAACTCCCAATTCTTTTCTGGATTTCCGATTATGGTTTTTGTTAGTTTAGGTTTTATACGTAACTAATGAAATCAATTTATTTTTTTGTCTTACTACTTTTATTTAGATACATTTTCGGTTATTCATTTAAAATTATTCCGGAGCACTGTGTGCATGTGGACAAGAATTTTGCGTTCTTTTTTATATTATTATCATGCGAAACTCATTAAACTTCATTCTACATAAATAATAACTATATTTTGACAAATAGATGGCCATTAACACAATTAAATTATTCCTGTTATTCACTATATTTTTACATACTCTTGTTTTTATTATTTTATTTCAGTTTATTTTCCTTAATAGTACCTACTCCATTTCAGGAAAAAAGCTTATCTATAAAATATAAATGTTTAGGTGTGAAATATTATAATTAATATACAAAAATATTTAGCCACTCGTGTCGTCACGCATAGACTCATATTAGTATATAGACATGTCATGTCACAAAATTTTATGTTATTTTCTCTTGACTTCCCCATAATTGCTTCAAAACTAATTTGAGTTTTAATTTATAGTTCTGTAATATACAAGTGAAATATTTACAGTTTGAAAATAGTAAAAAATAGCTGTGAAATACTATATACGATATTAAATAAACCTTACTAAATTGTTTATTGTGAAATGTGATTAATTTTATATTACTTCTGAATTCTACCTCTTATTATTCATCTCTATTCTCTTATATTACCTAAAATATTTGTATCGTATAAATTATTTAAATTAAATTATAATTTGGTTCATCACATAAAAATACAATATTAATAATAAAATAAAAATATAATAATAGTATATACAGGTGTAACAGAAAAACTTGACAAATGAAAAATTGATACTACCTAGTTCAACGAATGAAAAAAAAAATTTATATTGATAATAAATAACTTCAGATTTACTTAAGCCTGATAATTTCCAAAAAGAATATTTTGAAAAAAGTTATTACGTTCTAAATTAATTTACTCCAAAAACTATTGATATTTCAAAAAATAAACTTTCCTTGACTTAATCGCTTTTACAATACTTATTATTTTTCTAAAAATTATGTTAGTAAAATTACTATTTGAATTTTTCAATATTAAAAAAATCTATATTTTAGGCTGTAGCACAGTAAGTGTCTATATAAATAAAACATAAAACATTTTTAATATTAATTAGAACAAAAGTTATTTAATTGTCCAGGTCATTCTGTTACACCACATATATTATTATACTAATTTCTTATTTAATAAAATAAATTGTATATTTTCTTTGCATATTTTCTTTAATTAAAAAAAAATGTGTTAACTAAAGGGAAATATGTAAATATTACCTATTGATAATACATAATAATAATATGTGAAAACTATGTAAAAATGGGTATGAAATCAATAGTATATAATATTATATATGTGTTTTTATATTTTTCATAAAGTATTGACATTTTGGATGTAATACTATACATTATTAAATGTAGGTACAGATTAATTTATTATAAATTATTATAAAATATATAGCTTGCTTACTAATTTTAAGCACCTATGTAATTAGTTTGGTGTATATTATGAAATGCAACATCTATATTTATTAGTTCTAATATCGTTATAGTAACAAATTTTTCTCACATTAATAACAAGCGTTAGTTTTGAAATTACTTCAGTAGGTAGTATACAAATATTTAACATGTTCTCATAATGCTTTTTGCTTTATGTGGTATAAAAACGTTAGTATAACCAACTAAATTACTTTGTTAAATTTTAGATTTAGATTTTTGATCTCAAGTACAAATAGAATAAGATAATTTGGTTTCATTATATAACTGTACGTTTCAAATATTGGTAAACTTAATATTTTTTGGATAATTCTTCAAATCAATTAAAATAGAAGCGAAATGTCTATGTATAAAAGTAATTGTCGATGAGCAACACGTGATACTTAGAACTTTAGACTAACATAATTTGACTATTATTTTTATTTTTAAATTTATTAATTAAATTACCTATTAAAAATAACTGACTGCTTATTGGTGGACCCAAAATGCAATAGGCTATAGGATCAAAAATTTGTTTATTTTTTTTATTTTATAAATAAAGGTTCACTATAGGTAGTCTAATCAATATTATAAAATTGTAAGACAAATAATATTAATATTATTACGTAAAATAATCATTAATATTTCAAATTGTAACCCAAAATCCAAACACTCTTAACCGAAAATATAGTAATGAAGAGCTTTACAATCTAAAGTCGTATAAAACACATATTCGTCATAGGCATTCTATGTAGATATTTATAGTCAGTCGTTACGTTTTATCATGCAGAAACCTAATATTTTTCTATCTTAAATTTTCTGGTCGATTTGCTCTGGCCGTTAATAATAATTTTCTTCCGTGAAATGTTGTCAATGATCGACGGTCGTGCGAAATTAATTAAATGCAAAACAGCGAGGCACAACCAAGCACGAACATTCGCGGTTACCGCTCGGGGTAGTGGACGTATGTATTATAACAATGCGTTTTGCGGGTACAAAAACTGGTTTATACCGCATGGCGGCGGCATCGTCGGTGGTGGAATAACGCCCGGAGATTTTTCAAATCAGTTTTTCTGAACTGACCGCAAGTGGGCGGAAGACATGGTTAGTTTTCTCATGAGTTTCATTCATAAAAAAAAATACGAAACAAAATCACGTACCACACGAAACCCCATTCACAGAATGGGAAAATATATGTTTAACGTATAGAGTAATACCTATAATACCTATGAACACGTACGTGGTACAACATAGGTATACCATACCTTTATAATGCACGCGACTGTGAGCGGAGATGGAAACGTGTTGTATAACGTTGTTTTGATACCGCGATGATTATAATAATATTGTTATTATACGCCTCCGACTTACCACTAGAACGTCGTTGCCTCATTTCAATATTTTCATTTCTATTTCTTTTTCGACCAAACGGGTATTAAAAGTTCGAATCATTTCACAACGGTAAAAACGGTTCGTACCTAACTATAATAACAAAAATAATATATAGTTTAGAATGATGGATCAAAATTCTGGATTATTATTTTCCCTCGACCATTATAATAATATATTACAATATTTTATATAACCAATGTAATTTACAAGTAGGTAGCATAGCAAACATCTAAATTCGCTTGTGATCATTTCGTAATATAATATATATATACGTGACGGATTAATTATACATTTTTATTTATGCTCGGACATAGTTCTACATAATATACATACCAGCTATTATATACCGATCTCAGTAGATTAAAAAAGACATCATGATTCGTATATGTTAGGACAGCTTTGTGTGTGTATACTTTATCTATCTATATATATATTGTATATTTATTATAATATGATATATCAGACGTCGGTGCACTATACACTACGCACAAACCCGAAGGGGCAACGTACACAACTGTTTTTACTCGATATCTTCTTGTATATGTGTGCATAATATGTATGTACGTATGATATGGTTAAAAAAAATTGTAAAGCCGTCAGATTCGACTTTATGTATTATATTATTATATGCCTGTACTCTTGACAATCGGACAAACAATACGATCCGAATGATTTGAACATTTCGCTCTAGAAAACCGTTCTGCATCATAGCCGAAATCGGTCTCGTGTGAACATACATATAATAACTATAATAATAATAATAATAATATAATATATCTATAGTGGGTGGCTGCGATGTATACGACCGATCGTGTGTATGCGCGCGCGTGTGTGTGTGTGTGTGTGTGTATGTGTGAAAACGTCCCAGATATGTGTGTAATGCAATAACAATTTCGGTACGTTTTCCAGGTATATATCATGTGAATCTTTTTCGGTATGTGAGGAAAATATTAAAAAAGAGAAAAAAATACCACAACGCGAGAATAGTAAATAATAAAAGGAGAAAAAAATTACGTACCAATATAGATACACATTATGCTCGTGTGTGTGTGTGTGTGAACAGTGTATATATGACGTGGAAGTAAACGTATACCGAACAAAATCGTAAAAAATCAACCGCATACAAATAACAATGCCGCACTCGCTTGGTGTGTGTGTGTTTGTACACTTTACAGCGGGGGAGCGAAAACACGCGATTATAATGCTGTTAAAAGTCCATATAATCTATACATATATATATACATACGCCGATAGTATAATATAATGTAATATAATAATAATAATAATAATATCGCCGTATTGTGCCGTGTGACGAACCCGCGTAACCTTGCATTCTTCTTCTATACTATTATTATACCTAGGTATAGCCGTATAGGATCGACGAGACCAAACGCTCGATATTCTGCGGACTTCTACGACTCAGGTGCACTGCATTCATAATATTATTATCATAATAATAGAAGTGTAGTTGTAATCGTAGACTGTAGGTGGTAGCGGTGGTTTCGATCCCACTATATATAATATATATGATGACAATATTATTATTATTATTATTATCGTCTTTTGCATATTACTTTGTGTATATTATCGCGTAATGACCCGACACAATGGCGTGAACTACTATATACATCACCTATAATATATTATATATATATATCAATATATGTATACATCACTATATCGTATAATATACGCGCGTTAAGGTCCATATGATAATATAGGCAACGTAATAATAATATATTTCGTGTAGGCTGTAGATCGAAAAAAAAAAAGAGTTCGTATGGATGTTGACGAAGACAAAGTTGCATTATTGCATTCTAGTGAATACAAAAAAAAAAAACCTCAATATCCCGACAAAGACCGTACGACGTTTATATTATTATGTTATTACTTATTTTATTGTTATGCCGCGATTCGCATACACCACGACTCGCGGATAAAGCCATATTTTATACGGAATTTCGCGAGCTAAATACCTATACGTTAACATCGTTAACATTATACTATGTATTTCACTCTATTCTCGCGCAGTGAGGCGAGCTGTTGTTCGCCATTGATGACATATATTTTGACGATTGTTATTTTAATTCGATTTTTGTTTCGCTGCAAGTAATCGGCCGTATATATAACTGATCGTATATAAAATATACTAGAATATTGTGGTTTTACGGTAACGCTGTTAGGATGTTATATGTATTATTATGTTACGAAAATACTCGCAGGTATCGCATATAGGACGTAACCCAAATAATGAAATCCAAAATTTCTTTGTGTTTGGTAAATATTTTTTGAAATAGACCTGTTGAGCAATTTTGGGTTTGAAAATAGTAATCTGATCATATAGGTTTAATTACAATGTTGTACAATGGGCTCGTGAACTAAGCAAACGGTGTTTATTAATTTCGATAATGATGAAAAAAATAATAGTATAGATACATCAAAATTGATAATATAGTCTTAGATTGTCTTATATTGGTTTTAAATAGCCTATAGACACATTATTCACAGTAGCGATTGTTCAAAATGTTTTCTTTGATTTCAATATATTGTGTATAATATGATAGTGTATATTGTGTTGGTATTAAATAACCCGAACAACAGTGTCAAACGGTTTGAATAATGCATATAATTTTAGGAAAAGAAAATAATATTTTCATTGTATTGTAAAGTATTGTCTAAAACTTAACATACAGTGACAAAAAAAAAACTGACGATTTGAGTACGCACCTATCTATTGCATTACTTCCTATGTACTATAACTATAATAAGTGTTAGTTATAACACGTGTATACAGGTATGCGATGGTATGTAAACTGAATAATATTATACATGATAAAACACAACCTAAAGTATTTAAGACTCTCTAGAAAAATTGTATGATATTTTTACTTTTTTCAGTTTTATCAAGAAGGGACAATTTGTTCTATAAAAACTCATTAGGTATAAAATAACATTCGTTTGTTTCACGCACATTTCACATTATGTCGCGTATAATGTACCTAGAATTATAGGTATAGTCATAACACATAACATATTATAGAAATACACGACAGAGAACAGATAATAAAACTATTTATACTATTTACAGTTCTTGTATATTGCTTTACTGAAATATCATAACTTTAAACTAAATTTATATATATAATGCATCCAACTAATTAAATAGTTCAACTTAAGGCTTTGTAGTTCATTTATTGTATATTACATTTATTTTTTCAACAAAACATATTTTATTTATTATAAACTATTTTCGAAAAATACAATCAAAGAATATTATAATATATTTCAGTCTTACCATGAAATAACACAATAAACAAGTAGGTATTTATTTTATCAGCTCGTCGACTGTTGTTTCATCTAACCACGGGTAGGTAACAAACTGCTAGACAATTGATCGGGCGTTTTGATATGTTTTATCACATAATTTACAATTTGACATAAAAAGTGTATATTTTGGTCATTTTCTATGGATACATTATTCTCGTGGTTCTTTATTATTACAAACTATTCCTGTTATTAGGAAAACCTGTTTTTTATACACACGTAAGCTATATATTAAGTCCTAGATAGACGAAGAAGACTCGTTTTTTTTTTTTTTTTTATTCGAATAGTAGTATAGATTAATTTATTTTATTCTTCCATTATAAATCATTTTGTTTTATCAACTCCTACTGAAGTGGACAAGAAACGATACCACAAGTTGGCACCCTCGTAATCATTAATATTAACAGTGGGTTTACATAATTGGAATGCTTATTAGGTATTTTAATATAATACTCGTTAACAGTATATATTATGGACTATGGTATACAACCGCGTATTAACCTAACACAAATATTAAATTATGTCTATTTGTTTTACAATGACATGTTATTCTCGGTTTGTAAGTAATCACTTTTTCGTTAAAATGCGCATACCTACCTACCGAACGTTTCATATTTCTCTTTTATTGGTTTGATATTTGATACAGAATAAATAGACGGTACTTTATACATAGATAATGTTTGACGTTTTCCAGTAGTTTTCAAATAAACTGTTAAACCAGGTTTTAGTTGCCAAAAGGAAAACATTTGTATAAATACGCTTTATTGCTTTATTAATAACCTAATATAATTTATTGTTCAACTATTTAGAAATATATTTTTTGACCATTCAAAGAATTTTGAAATATTTTATAAATTGTTTATTTTATTATATTTGGATAATCCATGGCCTCACCAAAAGGACTTGATACGTTAGTACTACTTATTATGTAGTCACAACAAACCTTTTTTTTATTAGGTACCTACCTATATTTGTAATAATGTTCAAGGTGATTTTAATTGTTCAGTATTTCTTTCAAAATTCATCTAACGATTGTTTTTCGTTCATAAGTATTTTGTAATTTGTATTACTGCATAGTTTTAACTCAGACTTCACTTTATACTTTAAGCATATGTTTATATAAGTTATAAGTACCTACATACTATGTACAACTCTTTCTCAGATCATAAAAATATATTATTTATTTACATCGGTATTTAAAATGTCTTCACATTGATATCAATCATCAATTTTAAATTATTTTTAATAGGTATCAAGATTTGGAATTTTAATACAAAGCGCCTGGTTAAGTCATATTTATTACGTCTTTATTTATTATTTGAATACATAATAAATCTGGTAAATGGTAAACTTTGCATTTTTGATGGGTAGCTATAGTTTTCTGAACATTTTTACTAGATTTTATTTTTATTGCTAATATTTAAAATAAAAACGTCCTATATGCAACTATATAAATATTATATCATACCGCTTAGAATCGTTTTTCGAATGCTGTGATTTATTATGGCTTTCAAATTTATAATAATAGGTACTAAATATTAATATAATATACACTACAGGTTCGCTCTGAGGTGAGCGATTAGCGATATCCTGTCCATGCTCTTTTTTCATTAGTGGATGATATATTCAGAAGATTAATAACACCGCGATATTATTACATGACAATATAATATATTACGTTTTCAGATTTGGTTTTTTTTTTTTTTGTTGTTGCTGTATAACAATTGTAACGAATACGTAATGTAAAAATTTAAATTGCCACTTGTTTCTGTTAATGTTTTTTCTTTCACATTTCGACTAGTTAAATTATGTTTTAAACAATATTTATAATTGATAGCGTTTTGTACGGCAATAGTTCATAATATTATATATATTTTATATTATACGATCACTGTGCGCGCATATGTGCGTTAACAGTTAACGCTCAGCGGGTATTTTTCCACAATTAATAAATCCTTCCATCGTTTTAAAAAAATAAACAACTTTTGAACATAATATATAACAATCCACGTGTATAACTTTAAATACGTATTTTATCATGCTTGTTTGTTGTATCTACATTATACACGTTCTCATAACACGATACTACTGCGGCATTGAATTGTGCCAGCAGCCTGTATACCTATATATTGAATGTGTAAACTGTTATATATAATATATATATTATATAAAATCAATGGTATCATAAACATATATACTTCTATACAACGTTTATACGACTCCGTGATCGCAATAAACGTGGTAGTAAGTTTATCAGCTTAAATAACAGAAAAACGTATCGAATTAATTGGAAATCACTGCCTGCTATATATATTATATAGATTACGGCCGTGGATAGTATTGGGAGCGACGATTGAATTATGTCGACTGAAATAACATATAAACTGATATACCTATATGTAATATATATATATATAGGTCAGTGTATTATATTTATGCGCGATTTTAGATCTATATAGGTACACATTGCACAATACATATTGCGATCCCACACCGGCGCACTTATATTATAGCTGAGGTCTGTACAACACATATAATATTATAACGCATACGTTTCCATATTATTATATATTGTTGGTACACGCCGTGGTACATAATATATAATACGTGTAATATCATCGATATACATTATGAATATCGACTATAATAATGCGTCTGTTGTAGTACACAGCTGTGGTGTACACTGGTCCACATTATGTTGTGTGTATACGACGAGACGTGTATAATACCTACCTATAATCTATACATTATATACTTTCGGCGGTTCCTAAATTTTATATATTTTTTATTATATTCTATATACGTATAATGTACGTGCACCTCTGCATACATAACCCGGTAAGCCGCGCGGTGAGATAGCCAACCGCATACCATATACTGCACACTTGCGCGTGGTAATTGAAATCCGTAAAATGTGTACCGCTCCTGTCTCGTGTATATTATAATCGTTACCGTATACCTACATAATATACCTAATATACGGTGTTGTATAGGTAGGCTTGCGTATATATTACTATACATGTACCTGTACTCACACCTGTACGAACTGCAGCTTTGGTTGTAATATACTTCGAGACTTATTCGAGTAGCCTCGACACGTCTATGATATTTATTTAATGTGGCTCTAAAAATAAAATACTACCAAGTACTAACGATGTTATACCTATATGTAATGTAAACGATATTGTTTTTCATTTAAATTGATATTGTTTTATTCAAATGATCCTCGTCTTGTACACACAAACGCCTTTCGCGACTGCGATCGGTTCAACTCGCCGTGTGCCTGGAGGTGTACATTTACAATCCCGTACTTAAACGTTATTTACGACTTTCGAAGTAGATTTCAGTACTGCCCCCCTCCCCCCTCACTACTATGTAACAACATTAATATTATTGTAATATGATTGTAATGAATTGTGTTTTAATATATTATTTTTCACTGGTAGGTACCTACATATTTTCTAATTCGGACTCGGCGCAGTTGCGCGTAGATAGTGTATTTGACTATTCCGTTTCAACAATATAAATAATCGAATAATTGGTTTCTGCATGCCACTAGGAAACCATTCTTTAAAGTGATTGTGTACATTTAAATTATGTTATGATTAATACACATTATTATGTACCCACCTGTATGTACCTACATAATAAATATCTTATCGTACTTAAGAGTATATAATCTCTATATACCATCTCAGGAAAAAATACTTTATAAAAATCGCGTAGGTATACTTACTATTAAAAATAAATTACATGAGATAACTTCATGTTCCGACTTTCATTTTTTACTGGATCAGTTTCAATGATGTTAAATAATTAAGCATTCTGCATAGCTGTATATTACTTTTATTTGTTGAGTGATTACAACGAGAATCGTTTTTTATCCAAAAAATACATGACGCATTGACGCGTATGTCGTATAATATTTAAAAACGAAATCCATAATCCCATATTATAATATTTAAATAATGGTCGCAATTGTAAGGAGATAGGTGTTTAATAAATTGTAATATGTATGATAAAACGATTTTTCCAGTAGTTACCTCCTAATGCTCATTGGTCATTAAACATTATCAATACGTTCAAAACGATATCGATGAACAGATTTTGATATTGATGACTGATGAGGGTATGAGATATAAAATTCTTTTAAAACATTGTATGAATCCATCCACCTGAAAGTCAAATATTTTTTCAAAAACTTATTGTGTAAAATTGGCGTGTTACGTTTAAGTTTTAAAATTAGTTTATTTTATTTATATTTCATATCAGAAATTGTATGTCAAATTGTATGTTTATAATAATGGATAGCTGCAATAGCTCTCTAACCAGTGCTTGGCCTTGCGTGTTTTTGTGCTTTTTTAGAATTACATATTTCACATTACGGAGGCTTGTTGAATATTTCATTGGTGTATTGTTCTCTTACTTTTGATAAATAAATAGGTTTTAATTATTTTAGAAATTAATTTTTTAACTAGAAAATACGACGTGTATTTGACACCTAAATTTGCGTGCAGTATCGTGTCCAATATAAAGCAGCAGATTAATTTCGATTAAATAAATTTAATTTAATATAGTTAATGGAAATTAATAATAAATAATTAAGTCAGGATGTTCTAAACAAATAGACATTCTGTTTTCGTTTGATAAAACTATCTGGAAAAACCTCACGATTAAAATTTTATTCATTAAAATACATAAAAATAATGAATGAACGCGGCCATTCGATAATTTGCAAATGTTTCAAAAAACGAGTTTGAAAATAATAATTTGTGTCGGTTTAAGGGGTGTACGGGAGGTGAGACAACCTATATAAAATCATAATAAAATATAACGACCGTCATTATTCAAGTATATTATGCTGGATGCGCGTCCGACGGAAAAGTCGAGAATTTATATAAAAGCGCTCTGCGATGTTTCGACTTATGACGACAATAACAATAACAATAATAATAATAATAATAATAATAGACGGACGGACGGACGTATAAATAAACATATTACTATTATTTTATAAATTATTATTACGCGTGTGCCTCTACCCATATTATATATACGGTTAACGACGAAAACCGTGCGCGCGGAATGAGACGACGGCACATAAACAGTACGGGCCTGAAGCTCTCTATACAGTATACACGGTTTATACCGCGAAACCAGTTTCCCGTAAATATCACGATTACCATCATGTCGAAGTCGTCGTCGTCGTCTTCTTTTTTAAATCTCTCACACACACACTAGCGCGCGCGCTCTCAAAGCCGTCTTCGTGGTCATATCGTCACACGCGTTATATTATGTATAGCTCCTCCGAAGTCCAGTTCGGTCGACGGCGGCAGTGGCGTCCCCCACAATAACCCGATCGTGGACCTCATATCGTGTGTGTGTGTGTGTGTGTGTGTGTGTGTGTGTGTGCGTGCGCGCGTGTGTGCGTGTCGTCTCCGCCGCCGCGCGTGCGATTTCTCTCATCTTATTGACCTTTACCCCTCCTGCCACCGCCCTCGCAACACCCCCCCGGTCGACCACTATCACTACATATTTTCTACCGGTGCGACCAATGACACGCCGCCGCCACAGTCGTCTTCGCAACACTCGTCCCGTTTTATACACCCAAAATATACAAGTATTGCCTATTACACACACACACACACCGCGAGAATCGAAATTTTTTATCTTAAAACATATTTTATGCACACGTAACAGAAAGCAAAAATAAAAAAAAAAACGGGAAGAAACCGGACTCACGTTCGATATTTTAATTGGGCTGGTTTAACTCTCCTGAGTTTACCGTTTTCCACGCGATAAACCTGCTGCCGATGTCCTTCGTCCCGCGTCGCCCCCTCACCGCGCGCGAAGCCGCTTGCCACCTCCACCACCCACCCCGCGCATTATATTCAGACATTATATTATTATTGCATTTATATATTACATACACACACACGCGCGCGCGCGTATACAATATTATACGCCACATACGAATATAAGACGAATATTATATATTATTATGTACCGCGAGTCGCACTTTTCGTTTTCCTTTGGGTGGTCCCGCACATAATACAGTTTATTACGTTTTTCTCTGTGTCACATTTATCATAAACAGCTAGTTAATTCACGCGGAGATCGCGATGGGGCTACACGCCGACATGCATATTATATACTGCAGTCAGCGAAACAGAGACGATGATGGTAATAATAATTAATAATATTAGATTATATTATTATATTTAGTAGCGGTGGTCCGCGCCGTATGTGCAAAACATCCTCGACGTTGATGATGATTGCACGCGTGGTTATGTAATATATATCTACTTGTACAATTATATTATTATTATTATTACTATTATTATTATTATTATACCATACAGCACGACGATACAATATTTAATTTATATCATATTATGCTGGCATACCATATATAGTGTATACGCAAACATTACCCGTTCGGGGAACCATTATTTGTTGTGTACGAGGAAACAATTTTAAAGTAAGTTTTCATATTATTACATACTATATTATTGTTTCTACTCTTTTCGACTTTTGTCGTGTGTTGTTGGTATAGTGTGGCACGCTCGCGTTTCGTCTGAATAATAATACAAAAAAAATAATAACATAATAATATAGGTATGGCCCAAAGACTGTAATCAACTGCGGCAGGAACCGTTTCTCGTTGACGCTTCTTCGCAACATCAACATCGGTTTATATTATATACAAGTATAATATACATACGTACACACACTCATATATATATATATTATATTATATTATATTATTATACGCTGTATATGCGTGTACGCCCGTCGCACGAGTGATTTATTATTTATTATGTATGATATATCGTATTGTTTGGCCGGCGACCGCCGTCGGCGATCCGTTTTCCTCTCTCGGTGTCGCGACCTTTGTACTTTAAAAATATAATAATTTTCGACAAATTACTTTTTCATACTTGTATATTATATGCTTACGACATGCGCCGGTATACCGGTCCAGTACACTGCTCTTCCCCGTCGAGAATTATCAGTACGATATAAACGCAACTAATTCTGCACGTCCTGCAAAGCGCGATGCAATAGTAATTGGGGGGGTGACTGCATCGTTATGATATACGTCGGCATGCATAAAAACGGGTGTAATAAACCATTCTGACATTTTTTTTATCATACCATACACCGAATTTGCTCATTTGGTTTGGCTATTCGGGCCGTTATACAACACCGTTATAGTTTCTATTGGTTAAAAATACACACGGATAAAACAAGAACTTTCAAATGTTGTGTATTTCTATTATGCAATTACACGCGAGACACTCTATTAATAGTGTACAGTTCTTTACAGGCCCAAATTACAAATCATATAATAGTATTATTGGCGTTTATTTTTTTCGATTGTCATTGTAAAAAATTATATCAAGTCTCTCTGTACGAGTTAAAACTAGGTTTTCCTTCATACTCTTGTCACTAGAAAAGTTTTGAAATAGATTCAATATACGAATAAAGTTTTACCAATAACACTTTTAAATTCATGTGACGAATAAAATCTAATAACGGTCTAGTAATATTTATTTGTATACCTTATATTCACTACTACCTACTGTATAAACCGATGGATGAGGACGAAATTCGCCAGGGTTATACAATACGTATAAGTTTTCGCGTCGCATTGCGTCGTGTTATTCCGTTAAAAATTTGTCAAAAATCTAAATCCAGAAAAACGTGAAATATTCGATATAATACCCGTAGCGTCGGTCGTCGAACCCTCTTCCACGTAATACCTACCTACAATATTTTATTGTGTTATTTTTTCTTTAAAAACGTGTCTTTTCACGATAGTGGGCGAGGGTGTGCGTTCACGCAGTCGAAAAAAATAGCGTCATCGATTTGGCCAATGGTAGATTTCATCAATGATTTCTAGCCGCCGCCGCCGAGCCGTATAATACATAAATAAACCAAGCTATACGCGTAGAAACGCCATACGTAATAAACATCATTATATACAGGGTGACTCATCAAGCATGCTTACTCCCAGTTTATACCCCTAATAATTTATTTGTTCAAATTTTGACTTTAGGAATTTCAATATAATGCTATATATTTTAATGTAATATTTTAATAATACATTTAAAGGCCATATTTTCAAATTATTGAGAATTTTCGTACTACTAAAGCCTTAAGGCGTCCTTTGAAGTACCAATTCAAAATTAAAACAAATAGTTTCGTAGTCATTAAAATGTTTATACCAAGTATAATCGTCCTTGTATATAGGTTTACAAAAAATGTAAATATATGTAATATTGGATTTGGTACACTTGTGCCGCTTTTTCAAATCATAAATGATAATGGTTATTAATTATTATGAATAACCAGAACATTAAAATCACCGTAGTCTCCATATCCTCCGAACCCATTATCCTGGACCTATTATCCTTAGCGGGAAAAACTACTAAAGTCAAAACTACGCTCGTTGGAATTTCGTTCTAATTTGCAGCAGAACAGTGTGCTGCAGGGGATGCGATTTGAAATCAGCTTGTATCTCCACGTGACACGCTGCTCCTCGAGTGCAAACTATGCGGAGAACTTGAAAACATTATGCTGTCTTTGAGTATGTAAAATTAAAAAAAAATCTGATTTTTTAAGATCAAAATACGGGGGTCAGCGCCGTAGGTACTCGGCGAATCACCCTGTATAGACGTATTATACACGCACCGCATGGCGGCGGCGGAGGACCGTAGCCAAATCGGCTGCGATTTTTACACGCTAAACGATCTCGTTCGTGTGACGCGTTGTATTTATTTTATTTTTTTTCGTTTAAATTCCGCGACGGGAAAAAAAAATTCCGCTTGTCGGGCGACACCGCCACCGCCGCCACCGCCGCCACCGCACTCCAGCGCCGGCCCCGACGAGATGCTCAGCTCCTACCGTGGTCGACGCGTCTTGTATAATTGCTATTTCTTTTTTCCCCGCGCTCGCTCGGTCGATCTAAAAACGGACCCGACGGGCCTCCGTTCAAATTGGATCGCGCTCGGGTTCTATTCTTTTTTTTTTTTCGTTCGTTCGTTCATCTCCGAACACCGATACGCGTCGCGAAATAAAAGAGAACGGTCTAATTATTTAAAGACGATTTCCTCTCCTCCCCCTATCGGCTACCCCACGCCGCCGCGACGACCGAAAATAGACGCGTCATGTACGCGCGACCGGGTCCGCCGCCCGATGATCGAACGGTTCTAATTTCAATCATTTCGCCCGACGGTGACGCGCGTTCGCACACGTACGCCACGAAATTAAACGTAAAAAAGCTGTCGGAATCATATTATTCTCAATGCTAATTAATCGAATTGTTCCTGACCCGACCGACGGCCGTATCGTATTATGCACCTATAAACATAACAAGGCGACTGCGCTTGCATCGGAGATGGGTGAGGGGGGTGTTATTATCTCTTGTTTTTAAAAAAAATTACCCCCCCCCCCCCCTTCCATATGCTGTTATATATTTTAATCGGTGTAAGACGACATAATGTTTTAAACCTTCGGGTACTCACAGTTTTATTTTTTACACTTTTGCGAGTCCCCCTTCTCAAATTATTATTTATTAGTACGTAATATTATAGTATACACTTGTACACACTCTATAATAATTGTTATTATTGTGTTCGCTTAATAACTTAATTTATTACGATGGAAATTCTTTTTGTTCACAAGCGCGGTATCAACGCTATACTCTTTGTGTACCTACTACACGTATAAGCCTGATGCGTTGCAATAATACTTGAATTATTATAATATTATATTATACTATATAAGACTGAGATATAGAGAACAATATTTATTTCATATCATATTTAAAAGACTTGTGTAATCAGATTAACTTCATGGATTTTTGAGAGTCACTATATATAATTATTACTCTTTAAAACGATATTAATTAATACACATGTTTCACTTAATTATATAAACTGCACAGTTGTCATTTTTTTTTTCGTGAATAGAATTAACATTTTCATAGGTAAGTTTATTCTTTTTTTCTGAGAACCACTCAGATACCACCAGCATTGATTATATGAATGTCGATATTTTAAATGCCGTAATATAACTTATGTCTGTTTGATTTTCGTGTAGAGGTAACAGTATAAGTATTATATAAAAACAGTTTTAAGTTGAATACACCCATTGACATACGTCAATTTTTACCCAATACACATTATACAGTTTGTCTGTAATATATTACCTATGCCCTATGGGCTATGATAGATATATTAGAATATATTTAAAAATATAATATTCTCAATTTTGGTTTTATCAAAAGGTTAAAACGTTTTTTTAGAGAATAACTTAAATTGTATTTTATTACGTTTTTTTTCGTTGTGAATAATGATTGCTTATGCAGTGAAATATATACCCATATTTATTTTTATGAGTCATGTGTACGATACAAAAAGTTCCGTGTCGTAGTTAATCGTATAAATTATACTTTCAATAGGCATAATTCGATTTTGTTTATGCTCAACTTGTGTTTGTTTAAGCAATAGTTCTGATATATACGTTCAAAAAGCAAAATACACGTACATACCGATTTATTTTATAATCCAAGATTTTATTTTACCACTTAAATAATATGAATCAACCAGTCCATCTATCCTATTTATGTATGGATCGATTAACAAGAAGGAAGACATCAATAATAATGAGATAATAATATACATTTTGTTTTCTAATATTCTACTGCGGTTGACTACAAAATTGAGTACTAAAACAATGAAAAAAAAGACCATTACTTTTAATAGCTAAATTTAATAACAATATTAAAACAATGTCGTCGATTACCGTTCATGATGACTATATATATTCATTATTATAAACGCATCACAATACGCTCAGCATAAAAAATAATTACACTTATGTAAAATAAAAATAAAAATAAACAAATAATCACTTACAATAATGTATAATATTATGAATACGATGTTGGCCGGTCAGCTGCAAAAAACCAAAGCGTAACATTTAAAACAAATAAATTATTATAGAAATAGAGTCTCTGAAAAAAAAAAAAAAAAACAAACAAACAAACGTAACAAAAATGCTTTGGTACAAATCGTACACTTACCAGCTGGTATAATAATATTATTATTCATTGCATCATTGGTCTGCAGTATAATAATATTATAATAGATTCGTTCATTTTCATACGAAAGAACACTACGTGTGTACACCGTACACGACGCTTTTTTTTTTTACTATCGGTATACACCCGCGGTATATAGGTACAATGTATACGTATATAAAAACCCTACCGGCATTCCTCTCGCCCCGCGTGTCTGATGGCTATCCGTTCACAAAGGAATGTCATCCGATGTCCGCGTTATATATACGCACATAATATTGTATATTTAAACGCGATGGCGCCTTTCGAAAATAAATCACCGACTTAATGGGGTTTCGAGCTCCTCGTTTACCGTCACCGCGTGCCCGCGAGCACCGCGTAAGATCGCGGGTCCGATATATTTACTATTGTCGAGTATGAGTATTATACCAAAACCCTATCCGTTCAATGGACATTTCAATTTTATGTTTTAGTCGATTGTGAATCCTTTAACTATTACCAAACCAAATACCGAAATATCGAGATTATTAACGGTGTAGGCGAGTTGCGGGACTCGAAACAAAAAGTTCCAAAAAGGATCGCGAGGACTACTTGCGTAACGGAAGAGTATCTTTTTAAACAACCCGGTTGGTTCCGTCCCAGTTTTCAATATATCATAAACTGTATTATATATTACAGACTATACCTATTTAATATCATATTATAACCTTGTCATACATTTAAATAAATACAAATAATTGTTTATGTACATTTTTAATATAACTGAAAATTCGATACTAATATATTATGTTTTAAAATATAAATACAAAATTATATATTAATAATTAATTTGTATAATAAAATTATTATTATAAAATCCGTTTAGGGTGCGCAACTCGCTTATGATTATCATACCCGATAAGAAAAATAACAAGGTCAAGTCGTGTCCTCAAAACGGTACTCAAGTTACAAGTTGAAAAATATCAATTTTTGGGGACGCTAGTATGCAGTATGCAGCTCCAAAGATCACTTTTGCTTGTATGTACATTTCAGAAGTAATCTAGTTTAAAATATTAGTCATTTTCAGTTTTTTTTAATCTAATTTATCTATTGCAACTTATTATCATTATAGTTCTGAGGTCAGTACCTGAAAAATAAAATCATCATTCCATTTCCCGTTAATGTACATTGAAGACTCAAACGACAGTGGCCTAGAGGCCTTCTGAGACAAAAAAAAAAAAAAACAATAATACCTAAAAGCACTAGGCTGGCCCATAAATACTAGCCTCCTCTCAATAACCATTAATATCAAATTTACTCATTACACTTATGACTTATTGTACCTATTGCATAGATTGTAAATAATTTTAACAACATTTTGAATTCGGGGTGCCAGGCTGACGGACATATGGTTTTGTTATAACTTACAAACTCTCGAGGCTCGCAGTATACATATTTGAATTGACCATCCCAAAGTCTACGATTGTCGATTAACTACAGTGCAACATAATAGAACTCCGTGATCAAGTATACGTCCATAATTTTTCCTCCTAAAAAAATGTCAAATTGAAATGAAATAATCCCTCTCATATTGTTACCATTTACGGATTGTAGAGATGATTTAAACGTTACGTATTAATAATTCGGATAGCTTCGGTTTCTGTACTATACAGTTTTATAAACTCGTTTTATGTAGTTACCTATAAATAGCTATATTGTTTTTGCGGTAAACTGCAGTATAATAAGCCGGTCTAAAGTCATATATGTTCAAGCCGTATAATTTGACTTCACGTACGGCACCTATGGGAGAGCGGTGTCTCTATATGAATTAAACATGTCATAACTATTTTAATGAATCCATAGACTTAGTTGATCATACACTCATAAATTATGATGTCCATTCAACAAATGTTCTGTTGTAACAGACGGCGCCTAAGATTTCGATCGGGTCGAGGAACGCGAGTTAATATTACAATCTATATTTCGTTTGTGTATTGTTTCTTGCATATTGTTCAACAGTTTGCTACCTTTTGAAATTTACGCATGCCAATTTCATAAGTTTATTCTAGAATGGCATACATACTTATAATAGCCCCGCTATTGTAATTAAAAAAAAAAAAATCAACAAATCTTGACCGTTGGCCGCAAGCATTTTTATTATTATTATTATTATTATTAAACGTTCCATATAATATTTCCCAATTATCCACATCACGTTTGGAAATTCGTTTTCGATTCTACACACCTTGAGTAGCATACTGCGGGAATACGCGCGTAGTCTATCTCATATAAGTCATAACTCATGGTCGTATAATACGCGTACGTATATGTATATCGGACTCGCTAGAGAAATTTTCTGAGGGGCGTGTTTTCGGATTTATAAATTATTTACTATATGTCAACCGGTCATAATAACGTAACAGCAACAACGGCAACAACAACAGCAACGGGTTGCTGATGACGAGATGCCGCGGTGGTTGTACATATAGTGAGCAGTCTCCTCTATATATTATAATACCGCATACTAGGTACTAGGTAGTAGGTAGAAATAGGTAGAGGCATACACGCGGTATTATATATTTTAGGCAAGCGCCAAAACTGGGCTGAACCGTTCTGTATATTATTGTATATATATTATATATAATATAGTGGCGGTGGCTATAACGCAGGGCAATAAATTCTCCATGTCGTAGGCGTCAATTTACGTTTTCTCTATCAATATGCTAAACAGTAATAAGTCAATTATGCAAATTAACGAGCTACCATGTATAACGTGAAAAAATAACGCCCGAGGCTTTGTATGTAATAAAATTAAAATCAAAAATACATGTATATATATCTATATATATATCGACGAGCCGATAGAAAAAGAAATAAAAAATAACAACAAAACAGCAGCAGCAGCGAAAAGCACGATGTGCGACACGTTTAACTACGATAATAATGATGATAAAAAAAGGTCTAACGAATAATGTTATAAATAAATAATTAAAATATAATATAACAGGCGTAATGTACCTAGGTTATATATATATTTAAATAATATACGCAATGATGGGCATTGAGTAATAACAAGTCAAACATTCTTTTTATATTGAACTTTTAACTTAACTAGTTTACTTTTAAAAAATATCTTAGCCTTTTTCAGTTGATTTAAAAACAATTCATCTAGTTGAACTGTTTTATTAAAAAGTTGTTTTGAACTGTTTGGTTTTAATGGTTTTACACACAATATTATAATATTATTTATTATAAAGTACACGTTTTTTTGAACAACAACAATCCGCTAGTATAATAGCACAGTAATAAATATAATAATATAATTTTCTACAGCTCGGTTTCTCGATGAAATAACATTATGGAGACAGACACAAAAATACAAAATACTATTTTTGACGTGATACCGGTATTTTTTTTCCACATCAATTTCAAACTCGCGATTTAAATATTTCATTATTTGACGGTATCACACTCGAGGAGAGTCGATCGTTTTCATCAACTATTGCACCGCGTCTTTATATATAGGCATACGTCATACTTACACCTATATATGTATAGCGGGTGAAAACGGGCTGCAGCGGAGCTACTGCGGATCGTCGCGACCATAATATAATATTATAGAGTACACTACTGTACATGTACAAGCAGCCACCTACACGGACTGCTTTATTTAATCTGTAGCTAAATACGTTTGGTGTACGGCCAAACGACGGTGGCGGCAACCAACCGACCGTCCGTCCGTCCGACCGACTCGCCTCGGGTGCACCGCCGCCGCCATAGCATATCCGTCCGGAATATTAGAGGTATATACGCCCGCGCGCGTGCGTGTAAAGTTTTTCAGTTAATTAAAGACTCCGCGTACTTAGATTTGATACACACACACACATATATATATATATACGACGTGTGTGCTCGCTTCGCATAATAATATATGTAATATCAGTGCGCGTGTGTGTGTGTGCGCTCTCTGCGATGATGATAAAAGCGACTTGTTAGAACTCGACCACCGATGGTCATCGCGCGACCGCCTGCGTATATTATATAACACACATAGGTATATACGGTATCTGGTCCGCTGCCGGCCAGTGCTCTCTTACCATTTTATATTATTATTATTATTATAGTATATGCACACTTCTATATATTATTATAATTTATATTATTATTATTATAGAGCTGCCGATGCTGCCGCCGCTGCACAGATTCCTCGGTGGCGGTTGCCCGCGTGTCCACACGCCCCCACTGGCTCGGTCGACCGATTTTTTTTTTTTCTCAACATATATCTCTGTTGGCCCACGTCCGTCAGCTCTTTCCCGCCTCGCCCGTCGCATATTATTTTGATTACACACTATGCCTCATTCTTGTATTATACACATATATACATATATATATATAAATTATAATTATATACACTGCGATGCGTGCGCTATCGACGCGGATCACAAATTGGTTTTTTTTTTTTTTTAAACGCTGTCCGTGTACACTTATTTGGTCATCTAATTCGTCCCGAAGCTCCTTCTGTTTCGTTTGCATCCAATATTTAAAAATAATTACAATACAACTTGCAGACGGCTGGCGGATTTAACACCACGCATTATATCATAATATACTTATCGATCCCGCGTTAAACCATGGATTTTAGTAAGCAAATAAAATAATACGAGCCACATCCAAATTTTCACCGCCGAGTGTACCTCTATTCGACCAAAAAATAAAATACGACGATTTAACGTGTATATGGTAATAAATTATTTTTATATATATAGTAATATAATACAATTTTAATTTAGGTATTAATAATATTAGTAAAATGGTAATTTAGTTTATAAAAATTAATTATATTTTAAAGAGATTATGATTAATCGAATTCGTAATTGACTGAAGGATAATCGAAAAAATAAAAGTTAATATTCTATGAAATATTTATTTATATAATAATAGTTTTAAAACACATCACTTTTGAACTGAATAGTTGAAATCAAAATGTAATTTAAAAAAAAAAATAATTACAAAATATATGATATTTCCTTATAAAGGAATGTCTTGAAATATAGTATTTTAAAGTTATTAGGACATTAGGTAATAGTAAGTTGTTCTAAAATAAATAAAATACAATGTCTTTCATCTTTTATTTTTCCAACTGAACAATATTTTAAAAGGGATAGGTACATGTAAATTCCACCGATTTTCAGGTAGTCGATTTTAGGGTAGAATTCATGTATACATAAATGTATACAATTTACTTCAGTACATTGTTTGATCTGCACAAATAAATATAAGCTATTATAAAAAAAATCAAATCCAAATTTGTATGCACAGTATTATACATAGGTACAATATATTATATAAAACATAAATCAATTAAAATTAAATTTTCCTATGATTAGATATAGTCCCGGAAAATGTAATACTAAGCTTTATCAGAACAAAAAGTGTCAACATTACAAGTGTATAATCTACACGATAATAATAAATAAAATAAAAAACTTAAGCAATAATAATGATAGTCCAAATGACTCTGAATGCTTTGCATAATTTATTTAGCCTTAAATCGTATAGGAAAGTATGTCGTATGATGATACATATAATACATATGCATAAATCACAATACGTTTTAACTTAAAATTTGTCAAAAAATATTATCGGTGGTGTTTACGTTTATTTTACATGTCAAAAATTAATACCTACCAATGAAATTAATATATTTTTAATTTTTTAAAGGTAAACAAATCGTACCGGTGGAATTGATACACATATAAAAGGAATTATTGGTGAAATGTATAAACTCCCATTTTGATTTGTAAGGTGCATATAACAAAATAAATAAATGTACATATGAATAGAATGTAATGACAGAAGAATATATATAGGTAGGTAGGTACTTTATACTTTAAATAAATGTTTAAAAATGCTAATAGCCATAATATTTTGCAGTTATTTCGAGTAAATAATTAATCAACTTAAATTGAGTCAACAATAATATATTTTAGTCGTGAGTAATATGTCGCCAAAAAACAATAACTTCTACTCATAAAAAAAGTTGTTTACTAATTATTAAAAATATTGGCACAGGCAGAACAAAAAAATACGCTTATTTATTCACTTATTATTTTAAATATAAATAATTAACTACATTTAAGTTTTAAATTTTGGTACGTAAAAAATGGATATTTAACGGTAGGTACACACGACGACTGCTGTAGTTGTAAACAATTAAGACTCGAATATAACTAATATAAGTATCGTGTGGTACGAAATGTTATTTGTATACACACGCGAGTCGACGTAATTTGTGTGACGGGTCAGCACACCGCATAATATCAGCTCTGTAAATATTTCTCTGGTTAATTCGATCAATTATTTTGACGATTGTGTGGGTAGTATAATATGCATTATATATAAATAAAGTCAGACCGAATATATCATGCAACATTCGTATTGCGCATGATAGGTGTACGCACGTTTTTGAATAATCGCCCAGTAAATACAAAAAAACAAACGATTTATAATATAATTTATAGTTCTCTTGGCGTTTTTACTTTTTGTGCGCAAGTAGGTCTATGTAAGGTATTCAAATATTCGAACCATATTATTATAAAAGATTAACGTAATTTTTTTTAAATTTCAATCGAAATATTATTGAAATGTATATATTATTATGGTTTATTGATTGTTTATGAATTCTGTTGAAATTTAATATTTTCTCCTGAGACTCGCTTGAGCCGCGAAAACAGAGTTACCTGTATATTATACATAAATCACTCTACATAAATTATGAGCTCAATTTTGATCATAATAAAATGTAGGTACCATATAGTGTAAACCTGTATAATTTATAAAGTACAAAGCCGGCCGGAATTTATTCGTAGTGACTCGTTCCCAACATCACCCCCCCCCCACCGTCGTTTTTAGGGAAATCAGAAGTGTTTAGCCGCGATGACGCTAATCTTAAACGGACGTTCGATTAATTTGCCTAAATCATGTACCGTTATTGCGTGTATACTGGTCGGCTAACAACAGTGTACACCACAGCAGCAGTGCCCATACATATTATGTATATATATATATATATAATTTGTACGTACTGTGTTTGAATGGCTCACATCATGTAATAGTAATATAGTATTATAACATTTATGTACAGACGTATAACGCGCATAAAATATTATGATTTACAATCGTAAGAGTTGCACGGGAAGCATATTATAATATATTATACATACCGCCAAGTATATATAATATACCGTCGCATAGGTTCGCAGCACTTATATTCTGCCCCGAAATATTATTATTATTATTATTATTCTCGCGTTGCCCGCTCGATCCGTTGGCGGTGGACAATATAATAGTAATAATAATAACGTCAGCAATAATTATTATTATTATTATCATCATCATCATGATGTAAACGCGCCTCGGCTCGTATACGATAATATACACATTATCGTATATACGAATATAGCGTCCACCCACGCGGCGGTCACGGTCTACGCGTTCATAGATCAAAAGTCTCGCGGGCGGCGGCGGAGGGTATATCACTCAACGTTGTGACTAACGACATTTGACCGACTTCCAAGACGGTTGTTCCACAGTGATAACACATAACGCCTGGCGATAAATCGCCAGACCGGCGGCTCGTGCGAAGATATCGTGCACTCTGCACCGGGCCGAGGATCGTTCATTGCATAATATTTATTATGTGTATAATATTATTATATTATGCATATTGTGCACGTCGTCGCTATACAACTGCAGCAGTCTGCGCGCGTGTGATTATATATATATACGTGTACGTTTGGCGAAACGCAGTTTAAAATCATTTGTCATTGCTCGCGTCGCTCAGGCGCCGCTCACGCGATCATCATATTGCAGCTGCGACGTTTCTCGTATAAAGTCACCGCGGAAAACTCTTCTCGCGCAACAGTTACGAAAGTGACCCGCCCCTCCCCGCACCGAAGTTAAATAGTGCAAGTTTAGGCGTTTCGGCGGAATAATAATGCGTCGACGAACCACGCTGTATTTGTGTTCGTGTGGTAACGTCAAGACGTATATGAAACTTTGTATCAAAATATGTTCACTGCGTTTATTAATCGCGTGCGTTATAATATCGTAAATGTGATGAGATTTAAAAAAAAAAAAAATTCTTCTACACTTATCGTATAACTTGCGTCGTTTACAAGATACGAGAATAGGTGTTTCCACGTATATAATGTACAATATTATTCGTGTACTTATAATACGATGATAGTCACGTGACGCTGAGTTTGACTACAGCCGTTGACCGATCCTACCGCAGTATAGGCACCTATTAAACTGTGGGGTTAAGTCGAGACGTAAGATATTACCCTTCATTGTACAAAGGTATGATACGTAGTTATCAACCACATTCTCAACATGGGCAGCATATCCGTACGCCTTTTGCGCGAAATATTATACCTATTATCGTTTCCTGCAACGCAGTAATAATATATTATACAATCGTCATAATTATTGATTTATTATTTTTCGTATGGACGTCTATAACAATTGATTTCCTTGAGAACCAGAATTGTATTTACATTTTACAATATAGGTATATGCACACCGCGGACGGCACTCGTTTTTCAATTCACTCGGTTTACGAGTTCGTTGAAGTCTTTTTCGAGTCACACTGTCACATAATAATAATATATACACGTGCACTAACTGTTGGATGTTTATATACGTATCATGATGATTAAACTAAATTATGTCTATTTTTTTTTATTATTGATCTTAAGTATTGGCAACTATAGTCATTAGAATTTAGTGAGGGATACGGTTGGTCGAGAAATTCGCATATATATATATGTATAATATATGTGAGACCAGGGACCACGGTTCCTAAATTATAAATTAAATTATATCAAACAGACTTCGGTTGGGTGAAAATTGTATTTAACGTGATTTAACCTATACTCTCCAAACTTTCCAGATACTTCAAAGAACAATATCTCTGAAGCTTTCGAAAAATCGGACGAAATAGGTTTTTGAGTCTATAAGCTTATAATATGTGTGTAGCTTATAGGACGTCGCCATTTGCTGTACATATTTTGAATAACGCGAACAATATATTAAATATTATTTTATTTTCATTTAAAATAATCCAATTACAATGCAGTTCTGCCTGACTATACCATTTTTTTTGAGAAATGTTATTTCTGTATCCTATGGCAACCCTATATAAAATATGAACAAAAAATTATTCTATTTTTTATGAGCCGAAATGAAATTCGTCTGTTAGCCACTCTATAGAAACCTGCAGGGGTTGAACGAGGTACTAAGATCACCCTACAAGAGTCTTGAGGAATCTATTGATAGAACTTTGATTGAAATCGGTCGAGTAGTTTCTGCGATTAGCGCGTTCAAACATAAAAACTCTTCAGAATTTTAATGTTGTATATTATATAGGTATACACTTAAACAATCAAATAGTACAAATCTTCATTAATTCATCATAACTTCTAAAAGTATTAATTCTTTTGGACCTTTACAGTTCACGCATTTTTTAACATTTTACGAGATTGACCTTATTATTTCTTTACCCTCGTGTTTGTCAGTGAACCCGTTATTTTATTTGTGCACAAACGACATTTGACTTTTAAATTGCATCCCATCATAATATTATATTGTATTCGACTGTGGCTCTGAAGCAAATAATACTTTCTAAAAATGCTGCGAACCAGCAGTATGAAATATACTTTGAGTATCGAACGGATAAGGTTTTTATTCATAAATCATTTAAAATTTAGAAAAAGACGTAGTAAAATATAATATTGTCTAGACTCCGATCATCGGCGCGTAATGTTAACACTTGGCAACATATACGTCACATTATATTATATAAATATAATATTATTTAGCGTAAAAACGAGTTTCGTTTGATTTTACAATATTTGTAATAGTCCTATACGCGTATGTGTTTAATTCGTGTCATTAATTATATTATTGGTTTTTATTATTATTATTTTTTTTTTTCGTGGAAATATATTGCAATATTTAAAATGACCACTGGTTGTGTGCAGTGACTGTAAATGAATGAGTAGACGAATGATCACGAAATTGTACCAACGCGTTATTCCTACGGAGTTGATTGATTATCTATAACGTTGTTGATTTTTACGATGAATATATTCTCCATATACGAGTTACTAAATAACAAATTGGCTCTTTTTTGTACTAACTTAAATATAATTTAATGTATTAAATATTTTCGCTAAATGATAGAAACTTTTTTTTTTTTGATCTTGTGATAACCGGTTGTCCGGAGTTCACTGAAATGAATGCGTCTAGATTTTAATGTTTTTCCTTTCCACGTTCAATTTAATCAATTATTGATGTAATTTTCTTCCATTGTTTAGACTTCTCCGCGCAAAAATAATCTAAACGCTTTAATGGTGACCTCAATAATTAGTAAAATAAATATAACTCAGTCGTGCGATCAAGTCTGAAGGGAGTAAGGGACCGAATTAAATATTAACACTCGAAGAGACTTGAGTTTTATAGTCAAACCACTGCCGTGTAAATATTAAAACCTATAGTACTACAGCGTAATAATACCATTATCAAATAATTCAAAGTACCTACTCACCTTTGCGCTATAATGTTTTCTCTACTCGTTTTTATCCGTCAAGTTGCATTTGTACTATATAATATCACAACAATGAGACGTTTAAATCAAAAGTAAATGAACATATACAGCCATTTCTTCATTAGACGTCGTAGTTGGTAATAGAGGTATGTACACAATAATTTTAGAAGACTCTTGAGTACTTATTTGTTATGATTAAATATATAAGGTAGGTAGGTTTGCGCGAAAGAATAAAATTATGAACTTCCCCACCCCTTAACCGACATCGATGATTTCTTCGTCAGGGTCAAAAATGTTATCGCCACGCCATTGAATTTATACTTTGTACATCCTAATAGGCGTGTGTGCGGCCACTCTGCAGGAAATTATCAGACCTCGAAAGTTAACACATTTGAGTCTTAGTAATATGCCACGCACAGTTGCCATGCAGGTGTTTAGTTGTTTGTTTAATATTTTGTCTCAATCGCTGTTAGAGTTATCATAGAAAATTAAAATTTGTATATTTTTTGATAGGTCTGACCACTAATCGTTTTCCGGCGAATGCGTTACGGTTAACTCGATATTCAATTTTAGAATTTGTAATGAAGGAGAGTAGGGGAACTGATTTAACGGTAGGTGGACTCTCCCAAAAATTACTTTTGGTCACATCCGCAAAATAGGTATACTTCTTATAACACGCCCTTGGTAAAAGCTCACGGTGCAATATATATGTATGATACATCAAAATTATCAAACCATATTATAATACGAGTAGGTACTGTAGTAATAATATATACTAGCGTGAAATATTATTATGGCGTGTATATACATATAGTTTGAAGATAATATAATAATGTCATTATAATATATTATTATGTGTCGCACCGCAAACCCGGCCGCGGTGCGGGAGACTATATAAAAATATCGTTAATAATTCGACCGTCGCGGAAAACGCTATAAAATAACGCGATGTGTATATATACCTATTAATATGATAATATTATAAAAATATAATATACGGGGTAAAGACGATTTAATAAGACCGTCCGTCGTGTACGTGCTCCGGCACGTTGTCTGGGCGACTGCTGTGGTCTTAATAAACGGCCGCCGCCGCCGTCGTATGTGCGATATTCGGAGTGTCGTACTATGTATATTATCATAATATTTCACGCTAGAATAAATGCAGTCGCGTACAACATAATATACACCAGTCGTATTTTATGTGTACGCGCATACGTATATAATAATAATATGATATATTTTTAACGTTTCGCGGACACGGCGCGGACTGCGTGACGCTCTTGCGGAAAAAAAACAAAAAAAAATAAAATAATACCCCGTTTAAAAAAGGTGCGTTCGTTCGCCTCCGCCGCCCGGACTGTTATAGATATCGCTGCAGCGCTCCACGTCCGACGAAACGTATTATTATTATTATTATTATTATTGCCGTCGTCATCGCACTATTATAATTATTATTACACACGTATAATATACGCGACGGCGATAATAATTAATAACGCTTTACGGAGGTGGAGGCGACCGATTCGCGTCACCTGATGACACCCGCCATTTTGGACGCGGGCCACGGCGGCGGCAAACGCGCCATTATTCACTTGTTGATGCGCGCGCGAGTTCGCACAAGCACACACACACACACACACACACTCGTGCACAAACCCATTATAATAATAAAAAGAGTTCACTAAACCGTCTCGGACAATAAACTGCCACCGCCGCCGCTTCGTCCGCTTCGCATCATTCGCCCGAGAGTTTTTGATAAAAAAAATAAAAATATTTTTAAAAAAAACGTCGCTCGACTGTACACAAGTATACCTACCGTCCGACGACGTACCGAGCAACGGCAGTATCTATACCTGGGTATGCGGATAGAAAGGGTATGATGCGATCGAGTTATGATTTTTGGCGTGTTTGGATATTATCGATATTATTTTTTATATCAGATTTAAAAACGTGTGTGGGCAATATGCACCGTAGGTACATACTACCTGTATAGTAAATAGAGATTCAATATCGATTTGAGAATTGTATTATTTTTTTATAACTTTGACGAGACGGCCCCTGCACTATATATAATATGGAACACTGTGTTGTATTTATACAGTTTTAAACATTTGGCATCTGATTTATTATTTAGTGTTTACTCGCGACTTAAAATATAAAGCACTGCAAAATACAGTAAAATACGTCCTTATAATTTTTACTCGCGTACGGGCGGGTTAGACGGATTTATTGTTTTCGCCGTTTATACACGCATACGTCGTGTTATATAAATACACATTCATTTGGTTTATAAATTATACTGCGTTTCTATTCAAATAGCGTATAAACATACGTAACGCATACACGTGAGGTAGGTATTGCCAGGTAGGTATATAGACATTAGACGCAATAATATAATATTAATAAATTGTTGAAAAAAGTATGAGTAAACATTTGAATATACCTACTGAAATAAAGTCGTTTGCTATATTTACGTAAGTCTATACAAAATGCGTATATCATTTGTTTTACTTTGTTTAGTTCCAAAGAGGAAACGTCAACCGTGCGAATACTTTATACGGCGTGTTTTTATTATTTGAACGATAATTTTTTTTTATCATTTATAGTTCAAACGTATAAAATATATAGCGCGTATTTTTTGTTCAGCAGTTCCGATTCAGTGGAGTCAGCTTAAATAATGTAGCGAATAGATCAATATTATCAAACTTAAAGGAAAAACTAACTATAGGTAGTATCTATGTGTTTTCTCGTCGGGTGTTTTACGAAATTTAAATTTTTAAGTGAGTAATGAGAATTTTTAAATTGTGATATTTTACATACACATAACTTATAACTACTTATAAAAATTAAAACATTGTGAAAAGCCCACGAGAAAACACATAATATTTTAGATCCTGGGCAGAGCGATGAATGTATTGATTTTACAATGATGTGTGTTTTTTTTTTGTCTGTCATCACCTTTTAGGACAGTATAGTTTTGCTGGACGTACATTGTGGTATGTTTTACGTTAGTAAGACGACACAAGAAGACAAGAAGTTAGATACGAAGACATATTATCATTTTGTACTTTGGTATTTGTAAATACAGCAAATTAAATAAGACCTCTATATCAATATTTGAGATATTTTATATTTTTATATATTATGTTATCCGTACAATAATGTTTCTTTATAAATTGTTTCATTTATAACACTGTATATATAATGAGACACAAGTTTAAGATGAACAAATATTGACGTTGTTTATGCTGCCCTCCTTCCACCCAATTGAAAAAATAATCAAATAAAAAGCAAGCATTTTTCATGATTTTGCTAGAAAGTTTTCAAAATGTGCACTTCTTTTTTTATATAGAAGTTATTTAAAAAAAAATTGGTGAGGGCGTAACGGTCCACCAGCTCATTCAAGTAAAATACAGACTATTGTACATATTCGGATTTGGCAATAAGTATATCATGACATGATTACGTTTCTATGACATTTATTATAATTATACAAATGATTAGAACAAATGAAAGTTAAAACTATATAAACACGTGATTTGATAATTCTATCAAAACTAAGCTTAATATAATACTTTTGCTTAAAATTGATTTGAAGTTAACAAAAGTTTTATTTTTTATTAAGTCACATATTATACGTTAAAAAATTAACTTATTACGGTTAATTCAAAAAATAAGTAACGATTTAATCAGCTCAATTTTAATTTTTAACTCGTTAATGCCCGGCCTTGATAATATAATATTATTCAACGAGTGTGTGTACTGTGCAGTAATACACCTACTAGCACGTAATTATTATAACTATATCATTACCTCTATATACGTCATATATACTCGGCCACCTGGTTTTCAGCGGTACATAATATCATGTGCACTCCGGGCTCGCAGTCTCTTATTTATTAGATTTTCGTCAAGCTCTTATGGGTCTTCGTGGCGAAAGAGCGTATGTATATAAAAAAAAATATATATATATATAAATTTCATACCGTCGTAATGCGTCCTATACATCTACACGATTCGTATACGCCCCACGAAAACGACGGCGTTGACGACGACTACCTGTAGCCTGTATATAACCATATGTATATTAATATATTATATGGCTAACGCGTATGTATACGGAAAATCGTAAGACTAATCATAATTAACCTCTCTGGACCGTATTTTATGCACGCGCGCCCGCGTTTGCTCTACTATACAATATTAATATTATAGTCTGGTCTGGAGGATGAGCGATTAACCCCGCGAGTGTACTGAATATTATACTGCTACAACTTACTGTCCGCCAGTCGGTTGTTGTCGTCATCGCCCGTCCAAAACGTATATAGGTACCGTTACAACGCATTTGTTCTATGTCTTAATCTCGTTATACCGAGGTTATTATTATATTTCCATTTACACGAATTGTACGTATTATTATCATCAGTGGCTCGAAGGAGGTACCCAGGTATATATAATATTTGAATCGCACGGATTTACAAAATTATTAATCGGTGGGTGCGTCTCGTCGTTGGAAAAGGTATTTTGAACAATTTTTAAAGGTTACTTAACCATTGTTTTAACACTAACAACCTATATGAACTCACTATTTAGAGAGCAGAGAAAATATTTTTAGGGTGGGTGGTGTAAAAATAGTAAATGTGAGGTAAAAAAAAGTTCAAACCGTCACATTGATTATCATCGTCCGCGGTGGTTATTCGACCAAAAATTAACGAACCCCAACTGCCCACACGCTCTGTTCTTGCTATACCTATATACGATATACAAATATGGATATATGGTTTTTTACGCACGTGTATAGTTAAAATAAATACGTGTATTGTTTTTGATAAACAAATAATAATAATAATAATAATAATAGTGATTAGCATAATAATAATAATTATTGACCGACATTTTATCATTTCAAATATACCTATTTGTTCGAACTTACATAATAAAGGGCAGCAGGGTTAGGTGGTAGTAAGCACCTCGAACATTTTTAAATAATAACAAAACATTTTCATTAATAAATCATTTTTAGAATATAAAATTTGTAAGAAATTCATTTATAGTTCTCCCCCCCCCTCAAAAAAAAAAGTAAAAATACTGGATACGCCACTAAAACGTCTCAAAAAGAATGACGTTTATATTACTAGACACCCTTTATTGTAATAATATCGATTCAAATTCAATCAGCTATTATCATTTTCCTAGACAAAATTTCCCCGCGCTTACTCTCCAATAATGTAGTCTGCTATGGTCTCGAATATGAGTGATTAACACCGATAGTGTACTGAATGTACCTGCTACAACTTAATGTCCGTCATTCGGTTGTTGTCGTCATCGTCTTTCCAAAACGTATATCGTAACAATGCGTTTTGTTCTATGTCTTAATTTCGTTGTACCGGGGGTTGTTATTTAATTTCCACTTACACGAAATTTATGTACTTCCGCGGTGAACCTAAAATTAAAGAACGCCAACTATATCCAATAGCTCTTTACCTGCTAAAAGAGTGTAATATATTACAATATACAGTACTTGATTTTTTTTCACGCACGTATATCGACGTGTATCGTTAAAATATATACGTATATTGTTTTTGATAAACAAATAATAATTATTATTATCATTGTCGTTGGCGCCGATCATTCAATGTGTATAATATGACGACGAAACATCAGCGATACGCTACTGCAGTCGTTTATAATGAATAATAATAATTAAATGATTTTCTTGTACTTATAAAATCTTTTGCCAGTCTACCGACTTCTTGATTAGACGATTCGCTCGGATACTGTTTTTATTCGTTTTCTGAAATAAATCCTATTTAAAATCGTCCCAGTCCCTCTGCTGTTTGTGATTTATACATTCCGTCTTGGGTTCTGATTATATTATTCGCGGTTAGTAGACAATTGCCGGGTTACAATAATACCATGTTATATATTGTATTCGAACAAAAGAAACGGTTATTCATGAAGTCGTCTCGAGTGTAAAAAATAAACAAAAAACGATTTAAATAAAAATAACACATCATTACAAATAATTCTCATTTATAAATTTAGCACATTAAACGTACCGTATTAAAAACGATTAAGTTTTAGTGAAAAGAAATGCGCATCGGGCACAGGAAAATAACAGCAGTAAAAACAATGTGACTTATTGTACTGTGTAGTAAGTCTATTATACGTATATTATAATACTTACTTATTAGTATTTCACGGCGCACAGTGTATTTCAATTTCACCTTTGTCGTTTTGAATTTATTGTTCACAGCGATTATTTTTTACACCGAAAATAAATAATACTGTCTAGAAAAACGACGGTTACTGATCGATTTCGAACTCGCAATATACTAATATTTTATTATAGATTCGAACGAAATATTTAATATTTGATATGATAGAATTTTGGAAACACGTGCAGGAAGTGTGTTATATATATGTGGTGGAACGACGATAATAAATTATTTTGTTGATCGGCATAGGTTTGCTTTTCTAATCAACAAACCAATTATAATTTTTATAATAGTCTATTATACTGTACTAAGTACGTACACACGATCCACCGCCTATAGTGTCCGTCATTTTCCTATAAAAACTTATTGCGCTCGCGTATATAACTTTAATAGTATCGTAATATTATATTTTATATTATTGCTATCGTTGCGGGTTTAATATACACATCTCGTCGTTATAATAACCCTCTCGCAGTCGGGTCCGCCGCCGACAGATGAAAATGTCCGTACATTTCATTTCTATAATAACCGGGCAATAACAATAAAAACTTCCGTCGTAAAACGGCTACAGTTTAATGTGATTTTATATATATTATATATATTATTTTTTTTTCACATTTTAATATCGTATTATACCGCACATAACACTATATAGGTACAGTTGACGTGCGACGTCTAAGCTCGGGTCGCGTGACGTATCGTCCGTCTCGGGTGCCGCCGCTGATCATCTCTCGTCTCGTCGGCGGTCCACGATAGTCGCACAGTGTTGTTTGTAAAGTTATTGTTTTATTACACCACCGCCACCTGTTGAAACGGCAGCTGGACGCGGCCCAGCTAACGTCCGTCAAACGCATCCCGCGAGACATCTTATATCGTTGTTCATTCGTATTGTTTATTATACATTATAATAATAATAATACAGTTGTAACGTGTGTACACTGTACATTATTATCGTACAATGTACATATACCTGCCCAGTTGTGTATTATACAGAGCGATCGACGAGTACACGAATATAGTTTAAATCTGTCACATATTGTCATAATATATTATATTATTATAGTTTGCCGCACGGATATTCCATTACCTATAATTTTTTTATCAAAAAATGTTTTGATTTCTAAATCCGATGTACCTACATGTGTGTGATTCGAAAAATATTTAAAAACAAAATATATACCTATTAATTATACAGTCTTAAACTAAATATTGTCAAATTCAATTTTGTAGTATTAGTATACCTTATTGTTGTGTATGTGTGCTGTTGTATATGTATCAGTTAGTGTGCTTGATATTTCCTATGGCGTCCTTTTATCGTTCTTTATTCGTACTGTTCATTATAAATTATAATAATATTGTAACATATGTATACTGACCAGTATTATTATTTTTCCAACATACCTACATAGTTATGTATTATACAAAACGATTGACGAGTACACGAAGAGTTTAAATCTGTCCCATATTACCATAATAATTTATTATATTATAATTTGAGGTTACGTACCTATTGATGCTAATGTTGCATTTTCATTTTTTTTTTGTCGAAAAATGTTAAGTGTACCTCGGTAGTACCTATGTGTAATTCTAAAAATAATTTAAAAAAATATTTATACACCTATTAATTACAGTTTTAAACTAAATATCGTCAAATTTAATTCTTTAGTATTAGTACCTATGCTGTGTATTAGTTGTAGTGTGCTTAATATCTGTTATCGTCCTATTATATCGTTGTTTATTCGTATTGTTTATTATAAATTATAATAATATATTGCAACGTGTGTACACAGCATTATTATTGTACAATGTACATATACATACCTATAGTTATATTATACACAAAGCGATCGATGAGCACACGAAGAGTTTAAATCTGGCCCATACTATCATACTATATATTTAGCGTTAATTGTGTCCATTGTTTACTCATATTTTATTTTTAAATGTTTTATTATCAAATGTTACGTGTTGTGTGGCTTCCAAATTCGAAGTATGTGTAATTCGAAAAACGATAAAATATATATATATAGCCATATAGGTAGGTATCTACAAATTACAGTAATAAACCAAATATTTTCAAATGCAATTCTGCAGTATAAGTGAATGTGTAGGTACCTATTATTAGTAATTGTGTGTTTAATACCTGGTATATATTAGACGAATTCTTCTTAAATAGATGCAGACTAATATTTTAACCACGAGCTAAAATTTTTATTATTTAAATTATTCATACATCAATATTTTACTGTTGTTATTGATTTTTTAAAACAAATATATAAATTAATAATATAATACGTGTAGAGGTAGACTGACTAAACTCATATTGTATTATTGTGACGGAAAAATTATCCTCTCACATTGGCACAACTACCCCTTAGTCGTATATTATATAAACTACCTACTAAATTGATGACGTATTTAAATATAGTTTAGTGGTTTTTTTTTGTTTTCGTAAATATAGTATCAGCTACAATGACTAAAGTTCTAGTTTATAATATACTCTATTCTAGATAAAAATATCGCATTAAAAAATCGTTCTAGACATATTTACTATGGTAGATAGTACTGATGGTAGTGGTATTAAATGAATTAAATTCATAAATCTATATACTTTTGAATGAATGGTTTTTAGTGCGTTTCATTAATATGCACGCGACCTAACCAACATCTGTTTGATCCACATTATATTTTCCACAAAGAATAAAGTTACATATATTTAGATTTTTTAATTCATCCATTATGCATGACGAGGATATATTATAGAACTTGGTTTTCGCCGAAAAACGATCCCACACACCAGTTTTTTTTTTAAATACAATCTTCCGCAATTTAGTGTTATACAAATAAACGGATGGCGTTTCGGCCTCCATATATACAATATATATATATATATATATATATACATTATACTCTGGACTATGCACTATATTATTTTTATATACTTTTCACTAGTGAAAATAATGTATGGATATACAACAAATTACAAGGCTATAAAAGCCTACGGTTAAAAAATATTGCAGTTATATTTAAACAAATGTATGGCCCATTTCATGATTAATGGTTTATTTAAAATATTTACACAATATATTTCGTCGTATATTATATACCTATTTGTCTATATTATAATATTAATAGTATTAGATCATTCGACTTGGTATACGTTGCGCAACCGCTGCAGCAGAAGTGCTATTATCATATTATTATAGTTTTTTGAGCGATGGGGTTCGGGTATGAGGTCGCTCGGGCAAAAACGAGTATCTCTATGTGTATTATAATATATTATATCACAACTGGTCGTCAACGTAGACATATATATATATATATATATATCATAATATAATAATATACGATATATATATTGTAATCGCGTAACAAGGGTAGGGACGTGTGCGTACCGTCGAGGGGAGTTTTTCGGGTGGTCGAAGATTGTTCTCGTACAACATAATAATATATAATATATAAAATATTACAACGAACGGTCGTTCGTAAAGCGTTTACGGTACGAAAATCGAGTGCGGTCATCGCTCTGTATACCGTATATTATATATGTACAATATTATTGTCGTATTAATCATAGCCCGTAACAGTCGCGCGTACAATACGACACCGCCGCAGTCGTCTCGCGCATTGTGTCGTAATATTGTTATTATGTGTATGTATTATAGTGACCGCGAGCTCGCGCGAAAACAACGCGACAATGTGCGCGGAAAACGCGTGGGCGGTCGCGCCCATCCATTGTTTATGACGCGTGGCCGACTCGAGAGCGTGTCACACACTGACGCCTACGAAACACACACACACACACACACACACACACACACACACACACACACACACACACACGCACACGCACACACAAGCCCCGACGATTATAACGCCAAACGAGCATATTAAATAATTTCATACCTACGACATCATATTGTGTACACGTCGTAATCGTAAACGTACGTAAATATACTTACCATGGGTGTCGTACGTGCGCCGTGTACGATATATCGTCACAGTATATATGCCCATGACAATAATGATGACGACGATAGTAATAACAATAATAATATTATGATTATTATATCGTTGGGTATTATGTTAATAGCGTCGTTCGTTCGGGTCGACCGTCGTGATGTTATAGGGGCACGGGCCGGTTGAGCCTAAAAAAAAAATCCGTGATTTTAGGATATGTGTACCAGTTATTGCGGGGACACTCGAATTGCCCCCCCCCCAAATGCAGGTAGGCGACCTTTTCCCACTCGAATTGCAGCCAATAGTTGTACGCGTATATACCATCGGTAATCATATCGGTTTAAGCGATGTTCGAATATGTATATTAATATTATTACGAATAATAATGTATATTATTATTTTTAAGACGTACAGAATTTCACAGACTAGTTAATTTGTTGAATCCAATAATCGGGAGATTGTAAACTCCGCCCGAAATGAACAGGTAAAAATAAGGTCCATGGTAAATTCCGCCCGAAAAAATATACAGGTACAAAAAGGTATATGTAAATTCCGCCCGAAAAAATATGCAGGTACAAAAATGGATTTGTAAATTCCGCCCGGAAAAATAAATATTTTCAAACTAAGCGTTTTGTGACTGTGCGACGAGACCGTACTGTTTGCGACGCGGCGTGTTATATTATATTAAATTTGGAAGTTCCAAATTTTCGAACACGTAACAATCATATCAGACGAGAATCGTCAATCATGTCATATCTTATCATCTTTGGCTACAATATTGTGGACCTAATTGGAAATGTCAGATAGAAATATTATCAATTGTTTGAATCACTTGCGTTTTGTTTAGAATTATGCGGTGTTTATATGTTCAGTATACGTTCTAGAGCCTTATAGCTATAATGGCAGCTCAATTTATTGAATCAGAACGTGGAAATAAACTTTTAGTATTAAACAATTTTAAATTTTCTAAAGTAAATAGACCTTTGGCTTCTGGATTAACTAAATGGCGATGTATAGTTAAAACTTGCAATGCTTTTTTAAAAACCTTTGGCGAAACTATAAACATCACTGAACAAAATGTTCTTCATAGCCATACTGCAAACAGGTAAGTACATAATAACATAAAATACAAAATATACAAAATATTAATTTTAAAATTTAAAATTATAATTGTGTTTTTAGTGATCAAAATATACAAAGGCAAATTGTATCAGTATCGGCAAAACGTAAAGCTGTTGAGGATAATAATGAAAAACCTAGTAAAATAGTGTGTACTGTGTACCTACGGTTATTAGAAGCATTCCTCAATCATTTACATGGACGGTACATTTGAATATAGTTCTAAATTTTTTTTACAACTGTTTACTATACACGGCTATTTTAATGGCCATTATATACCTTTAGTATTTTGTTTATTAAAAGCAAAAACTCAAAATATATATTTATAAAAAAAAAACTGTAATTAATACATTAATCTATATAAGAGCTTATTAAATACGATTTTGATTGAAAAATACAAAACATTTTTTTGGGCGGAATTTACATGTACCTTTTTTTACCTGAATTTTTTTTCGGGCGGAATTTACATGAACCTATTTTTACCTGTATTTTTTTTCGGGTGGAATTTACCATTTTCGGGCGGAATTTACATGCGCCCCAATAATCTTTGTCTATCACCGATCAGTTAAAAATTAGTCCAATAACACCGGTTTGACTTAGTCGGTTTCGTTTGCCCAACCGTTACCATAAGCAACACGTTCATACTTAGGTACCTACGTAGTTTTATAAAAATGAACGTTATTAGAGAAAGAGATAAAAAATATTGTATTTTTATTTTTACGCACCTATTGATTATTGATTATTATTTATTATTATTACTTATTACTGCTGGTTTTAGTGATTTTTTTTAAATTTTTATTCTGACATTTTTACATTGAATTTAAATTGTTTTATGTACATTGACTATTCATTATTTTTATTATTATTATATATTTCTGCTGTTTTTAAATTTTTTTTCTGACATTATTGAAGCAGTCTATTTATTTCAATATTTATAACTATTTATTAACCTTAGTTGACATCAAATCAATCGACATTTACTCAATTTACTCAATTTATTTAGTTTATTAATATTTTCTTTAATGTGAGGTTAGAACCAATTAATTATAGATATCAGAGGCGATTCCAGTACAAGAGGGTCACTACCTAAAATAGGAGGCAATCAAGTAAATGATATTTTTGAAATCGTGTGGCAATTCGTGATCATCCATTGCCCATTATTGCGCTCCTAGTATTTTACGGTTATCGCCTCTTTTAGTTTTACCTTTAGGCTCGAAAAATAATTATTTTTATACAGTTAATAATACCTATCAATATTGAGTGTTATCAAATACCATCATAATCTATAATAATACTTAAGTATATTTAAATAATTGAAAATTATATTTTATTGATCATTTCATTACCGCGAATAATCAAGTGGTTAAATATTTTTTGTTAACGAAAAAAAAAATAATATGTTATTGAATATAAAATATGAACGGTGGAATAGCTGATTTGCAGCCATAACCAGCATCCGTACAAGTATATGAATTTGAGCGATACCAGTAGACAAAATCAAGTTTCCAAAATCACATTCACAATGAAGACACTATTTAGATGGGTAATATTATATTTTGTACAATAATTATTGTAATCAAGTTTTTTATATCCTCTATATTATAATTTATAACGAGACGTGTTCGTTATTTTATGTTTTTATTTTGTCTAAGTAAATTAGTGAAGTATGCGTACGACCAAAGTCGTACCTACTGAACACGATAAATATTTTTTTAATTTATTAAAACGATAAACGGCTATATTATTTAGTCAAATATTGGTCCACCAGTCTTTAAAACGCCCGAACATAACTTCACCAATACATCACATCGATCTCAAACGTTTTGAGCGCAACATCATATTTTGTATATACGAAAAGTAAATGTTTTCAAGCGCAATAATTGGTGAACTCACAACAGCATTATTAAAGGGCCTGGCGCACGTCCGTCGGCGCGGGTGACGTGCGCACGTCGCTCACAATACACATCATTTACACATTACACATATTATTATCATTATTATCATTATTATTATTATTGTACTGCTGGCATATACGCATGTTCACGCGTATATAATACTAATAATAATAATCATCGTCGTCGTCGTCGTAATATATGTATATTATATACGAGTACTTACTCCCGCGCTTCTAAGCACGAGGCGCCACAGCGGCGCCACTGTCGTCGGTAATAATAATAATAATAGTATTATATTGTTATTATTATTATTATTATAATAAAAGTCGCCGACGACGGACGGCCGTGGCGTGTCGTTTATATTATTATTATTATTATTATTATGTTAGAAACGCGACGCGCAGTAAACGATAAATTCAAACAAATAGAGAAAAATCTTCCAACTGTGTGGCGGTCGTTATTTCGATATATTTTTTTTTCTCCGTCCTAATATTATTTCGGTTAGGATGATTGTGGCGTCGTACGTCCAATAAATAACAATTAATAACGCGCCATCTATACGCATTATATACATATTATTATTATTATTATTATTATATAATATATCGAACGCGTCTACGTTTTTTCGTATACAATAATATATTATACTATAGGTATTGCGACCCTACTGAACCGGGCCGGGGGAGGGGGAGGTGGTGATTTTGGCCACCGGAAATTCGGAAGCTATCTCCGCGTTGTCTGCAGTACTTTTTTTTATACACCTTCGTCGAAAATTTGTATATAATGTGTACGTTACCTTCTTATAGTTGTAATCAAAAAATATATAATGTCTATCTTTTCAATCGACCACTGAATTGTATTGTCTTTAAGTTTTTATTAAGAAATTAACTAACACAATATTAATGAGGTTTTTTTAGGTAAACACGATTGACATATAAACTCGGAGTGAATAAAAATAATAAGACCAGATCTTCTCATATTGTTATTATTTTGAGATATATTTTGCATTACCCAGAAGACACTATAAGCAGGCGATTCTCATTATCCTCCAAAAATTATTTCGTTTTATTTCCATTTTCATGCTATTGAAAAGTACGCTAATTCGTTATAGTAGAAAATTATATAAATAATAAATGTATGTAAATATGATATTATATACACCTATATAAGTTATGCACGTTATTTATTATTTTGAGATTAAATTATGAAATTATGTCGTGCTTATTATATTTGATCAAAAGTCTAAACATTATCGGTCCGAGTTTACAATTGCAAAAAAGAACGTGATGGCGGGGCCACCCGAAATCTAATTTGGCTGAATGGATGATAATTTTAGAATGATCAAGTTGATATTTGTAAGTTACAAATGCTGGGAATGAACTTACATACAATTACTACACATACAATTACTACAATTACATACAACTTATAATTTATTTGGTGTAATTTGATAGTGGTGGGGGGGAAACTTCACAAACATAATCGCGGGCTCGGTCTACATTTGCACAACTAATAATAAGTAATAAGACAACTAAACAAACGTCGACGTTACACGTTTTTAAATGTGTAAAACGCAATATAATATATATAAAGTAAGTACACACTACATAGTATTTATAAAATAATAAAATTGTCAACACTTCTTTTTGACGATGTACAATTGTGTACATAAAACATAATTGTCCCTCCTCTTCTCGATCACTGTATATATTATATTTGTTCGTCCGCTATACGACCACCCTGCAGTATTTCAGGTTGATATAATATTTGTGCGTATCAAATAACAATAAAATATATATATATACTGTTACTTCCGTTACGTCGTTTTTCTGATGCACAATCGTGCATATTGTATGTTTCAGGAATTTCATATAATATAATATATGTGCAGCGTATAAAGCGTTCGGTCTCTCTAAACGCGCTGTAGACCACAATACAGTTATATAATTTGTTATATTTAACACTTACGACGACGACGCGGGTACCTTTGAGTGAATATATTTTGTTTTTTTTATTTACGTGTCCTCTGCTTTCAGACATCACGATATCTATACACGGGCGTGCGGTGTATAAAATATGTTTCGCGAATAAAAATATATCCCCGACGGTAAAGAATATTATTTCACCGTATATACCCGCAGTCGTTTTTCGCGCAGCGTTTTAATAATAGTCGAGACTGCGATTAATTATCATTACACCATAATGTTATACATTAAATACTGTGTAGCATATATTTTCGTGCTGACCAGACTGCGCCGAGTCCTATATTATTATGTCTGTCTCGAGATTGCTTGTACAACGTCGTCGTCGTCGTCGCCGTCTTTAGCCGTTTACATTTAATATAATATATCATTTATTATATTTATTTAAATTTTTGTTTAAATTTTACACCACCGTTGAAAACCACGCTGGGCCCCCCGACAGCTGCATCCAACATATACGCCCCCGCCTCTGTAGACTGCAAGGAGTCGCTAAAACTGTACATAGTATATAGGAACCAGCTATATATGGTATTGATATAGGCATGTGCCGGAACATAATAATATATTACACGAGTACTAATCGGGGGTGCGTAGGATATTGATTGAATCTCCAGAAATCCCATTTCTGAACTCATTCCGAAATAATTATTAGAAAAATGTATCAAATAATATACAGCGTGAATATTTTAACACCAAACGTCAATAGTCATTTGGATAAGTATAAGTACGTATACTTTTTGTTTTTTTTTTTGGAATTGTCACTTTTGAAAATGTAATTGACACAAAGGTATATTGGTAAGTATATATTTTTATGTTTTTACATCGCCCTTACCACTGAATGGTAGACCCACACACTATTCAATTTTAATTGGTAACTTATTATAATTTTAGTTTTATAAACCTAATATAGCTGCAGAACACTTTTCTAAAAATGTTAGGTAGTCCTTAAATATCGAAACTCAACCAAATTAATTTTTTTATATAACCTGTGCAACCTGTCTCGCAGTACGGAATAAGTTATAACTTATAACTAATATAACTATTTGTACTTGAATACTTGATAGTATCTTTGACATTTATAGACGATCACGCCTATGTGTTAAATGATATAAAAGAATATATGCCTACTACCTATATAGTTATATAGTATAGGTATACGTATTATATAATATTAATATTTAATATTCCATTACGAATTCAATGATTTCGTACGTTTCGATTGCGATCGATGTATAGGTATACCTATATTATATATTATAGTTACCTAGGTATACAAATCGTTGTTTTATCGACGAGTCTTTGTTCTTATTACGAGGTCTTTCACCTGTGTTATGGTTTCGCGGTAATTTGTACTTTTAGATCGATTAGCGTGTATCAGCTGTGGACGCATTCCGTTGAAATATGCTTTACATATTATTTATTATTTTTATAATGAACTTGAAATCGATTATTTATATTGGTACATAGACTGTGCATTAAAACTGCTTCATATACGCAAGCAAGCGAATACATTCGAATTAACGTTTTAAGTGTTTTATCACGATGATGAATGGTAGCACTTCAACGGATAATAATAATTAACGTTAAATTCGTTATAATAACTCCGACTCGAGATAAAAGTGAAAACCCATATTATTACACCGACGTATATATACATCACGTTTTGCACAGCACACTTTCGTGTTTGAATATTGTTGTGTGTGGTTTTGATCATTTATCTCGGCGTGATTTCGTTATTACAACAGAAACAATATTACAAAACACTGCCGCTGCTGCTGCAGTAGTTGTTTTATCGCGTAATAATAATGATAATAATGATTACCCGCCGAATATATTAAAAACTCTACAGGTAGGTACTCATAAGTGATAACCTTCGGATTACGCGCAGTCGCGTTTTGATTGAATTCGGATGTTCGGTACATTTACGATCCGTAATGCATTATATATACACTGCATGTATAGGGATACCCGCGAGTGTACACGGCGTGTACCTACCTATATAATATATAATGTGAGGTGCACTGTGTGTATACAGGTGTACGAAACCTGAATAATAGACGATGTAATTTGAAATTCAAAAATTGGAATGTAGATAGATGGCCACCCCGGGGCTTACGGTGTGTTGCGCCGTATAGTTTACGGTGGCGGTGGCGGTGGCGGTTGCTCACAAATTATTTCCGGCCATTTAGAACGGCCCGCGGGAGCATCCACCTACGTTTCAGAAGGCGAAAAAAAATAAACGGAAAAAAATTCCGAGATTTTACCAACCGATTTGTGTTAACTCGTTTTGGTGCATATAACCTTTGTGTATTAGGTATCGTTTATATACAAACCGAACGTACATTACGTGTAGGTACATATATAATATATACATGCATATACTTACACGTATTATATATACGTACCCTTAAGACATAATATTTTGTGATACGGTGCACGGAAGGACGATTGCGTTAAACGACGCTAAATTTTTATTGAAGAACAGTTGTGTGGGTAGGTGGTGGGTGGGTACGAGTGGTAACCAGGGTACGACCGGCGTGTGTCTATTATATTATGAACCCGAACAGCGTTTTAAATTGAACATCCTTATTACACGCAAACACTCGTCGTATGACTGCAGCAACCTACCGCCGGACTAGGATATGTAATAAGTTCGTGAAAATGTTGTACGAGAATATTGTCTTAATTTTTAATTAGGTGTTATTAAACCATCGTGCGTATACATCATATTATTATATGTGCCGTAAAACGACGTAATTCTAGTACTCAAATCGTTTTTAATTTAAATCAATGAGACCATTATTATTATATAATATTTACACGTTTAACAATGATCAAGATTATCGAAAATGATATAACATAATACGCCCTCTCACGGGGATAGCTGTTAAGGAGCGGTGTGCAATAATACATTATTGTACGATTTACGCACACCAAAAACAATATATTTTCTAAATAAGTCACGAACAGTGCCGGAATGGTTAGGTGGCCTGTCGCGAAAATCTCTCGGTGGGTCGCTTAAAGTTTGGGCCGGTCGTGCGAGTGTGGGTGAAAATAAATTCGCGTTTCGAATAAGATTGGTCATCTATAAGCTGGTTACAATTTCAAACGTAATTTTGGGTCAGTGCCCATGAATATGCAGTTAATGGGCCGCTTAGAAGTGAAAATGTCGACGGACCATACCAATCTGGCCCTGGTCGCGAACTTCGGTTATGATATTGTGTAAGGTTCTCATTATATATATTATAATACACGTGTATATCTATAAATATATATTATATTACACTTGCAACGTGTTCGACTACGGTTGTAATTACGCGTATACAAACGGATAATAATGATATGAATAAGTGAATAATTAATTAATAAACCTCTATTTTTTTTATTCGTTTACTTTCGATTGAAACTTATACAACGAACCGCATACATACATATAGTATAATATGTGCCACGGTATAATCGAATAACGTTATCGCGGGTTCTGATTTTTTGTTCGCCAGAAACACATAAACGCTGCACAATATTTATTTGATTTACATATTTTTCTTACAGTTTTATAAGGTGTATTTTATTACTACCTAGCCCCACCTAGGTACATTTAGTATCTGTTATTATACTTATACGCGCATATGATATAGTCAAATTGAATTATACAATAATTTAGTTTAACGTCGTCGTCCGGCGTGTAGGTAATAGGTAGGAGGCACCTACCTATACGATATACAGACATTACCGGCAAAGTGGCCGCCACAATAGGTTTTTAAAGATCCTCGATATCGAATTACGTCGAAACGAAAAAAAAATCAAAAATGACAATAACCACCGCCGCGGTGGAAACCTGTCAGCGCGTTATCTCTGAGTCGCTAGTAAAAAACCGAAATATCACGATGAGCCAGGAAATGGCCCCGTCCGCGTGTCGACTGCATCAGTAGATATTATATTATATAATGGCTGGTTATTTAAATGCCGTATGTATATAATACGCGGGACGTTATATTATTGTATTATACCATATATTATATTGGGTACGTATGTTTTTTTTATTATTACACACCCGCATCCGCACAAATCATTATTATTATTAGTTTATTTTCAGAGCTGTGCACATGGATCGGCACATTTTAATATTGTCATGACGCACACGTGATAATATACGACGTAGTTTGACGTGCCTATTTGCTATATATTATGTGGATATAACATTATTTTCTCTACATGGTATCATCGTCACAGCAATAGGCACAAAATGTGGGTCGTGGGGATTTTTCTCCGATAGTGAGATGTCATTTTCTTCTAATGTCCTCAAAAAAAAAATAAAAAAAATATTAAATCTTGAGTATTTTCCTTCACTTTCCAATAAGGATTTAAGAGTCAAATGATAATATTTTTAAATCATACAATATTAATAAAAAAAAAAATCACCTACCTCTGAATTATCAACAATTATATTGTTTTATATTTATATTATCTTTTTGTCAAATTATGTATAGTACAAATAAAATAAATAACTAACGAGGTAGACAGCCCATATAATATCGGCTAAATAGTTTGATGTACGGAGGAAACGTGACATAATTTTAGTCCAAAAAAATGTTTGGAAGGAAATTGAACTATTACTTTGTAGAGAAAAAAATGAACTGCAGTGGTGGAAAACGGTATCTCATTTTCGGAGGAAAACGGTTCAGCCCATAACGGCGTACGATTACGGCGTGGGTCATGTGTACCGATTTTAAACGAGTAATACCAATAACGCATATGGTGTTTTATATTATATATAGATACTTGCACCGGGGTACAAAGGGTGGTATTCGACCACCAAAGCCACACGTCGTCGTTTCGACCCGTATATATACATATTCTAGATAATATTATGTAAATAATATTTATAATATTTATACGATATCGCATCATTGTCGTCCCGATTCGCCGCCCTGACTTGCAGGGGTAGGTCAGCTGGCAGCTGTAGCCCGTGGGCTGTGCAGCAGGGCAATACTGGCTGAACCAGCGTAGAAGTCCGTCGAATATAAAATATCATTCCGGAACGAATTTTGTATTTTTCGACGAAAACTCATCGCGAATCGTTTCACGTAGGTATACTCTATGGTATATGGTATACAGTTAAAATATCGCTTAGCGTTCTGAATATTCGCAGGTTTATAATACATAAACGTATAACGTTATGACGGGTATCGCAATGCACTATTAGGGTGGCGATGATCTCTCCGTTTTAGACGATAGATATATTCATGACATCGTGTGCAAACAGTTCGTTCCCCCGAGGTTTGAAATATAATAATAATATTAAGTATCTATGTGATACATATTGTTATAGGTATAAAAATATATTTTTAATAGACGATCGATCGTATTATTCGTACGTATATGTATAGACGAGATTTATTATTATTATTATTACATTTTACAGCACCGACACCGTGCGTACACGGGTAAGTATAGGTATAATAGCATATAATATATATATTACATATAGATATAAGTACACTCGCATACAAGAATATAGTATTCCGTATAATATTATAATATTATTGTGATGGACAAGGCGTACATAGTATACTTACACTTACACGCGCTGGCGGCATATATATATATAATATACCATATATACGTATTATATACGCGCTATATAGAGATACCTATACGTACGCAACAACAATAATTGGTGTAATAATAATTATCGTAATAAACGCGCGCGTACATATATAATAATAATATATACACATAACATATATATATATACCTACACCGTGCAGACGGACATACACTGATGTGGCTGGGTGTACATATATACGTCGCATATAATATTACCAGTACCTATATATAGAGATAGTCTAGTCGGCCCGCGCATACCTGTAATCTGTATAATATATACATATTGTAATATACGTGTACATATTATTACGCTATATATACTGCTATGGCTGCCACTGTGGATCGCGCGACTCCGTCGTCGCCGAGGCGCGGGTGTGCGTGTGTGTCGTAATTTTTTATTCAAATTAGTTTCGTCCGTAATAATAATAACAACGATAATATAATATTATTAATAATAATAATAATAATAGTAATACGCGCCGGTTGTCCGTATCTGGAGCAGAGCGCCCGGGGGTGGGCTGAATTCAAACCGGCCGCCGCCGATGATCTTATTATATATATTATATTCTCTCTCGCGAGCTCTCTCTCTCTCTCTCTCCTCCCGCGTACCACCGTATGAGTATATATTATACCTACATAGTACATACATACATATATAATATATATATATATATATATATATATTATATTTATAATACCACCTACCAACCTTCCCATATAACAACTCTTCCCCGTCGTCTCCGCCTCGCTTCTTACGTGCACCGCAGTCAGTCTCTCCAGTTTTTCCCCCGCAGTCCGTACAACAGAGCGCAAAACTAAACGAAACTAGCAAGAAATCACACACACACACAAGTATAATATATATACGGACGTTATAAAAAAAAAAAATCCTATCGCATAGCAATTTCACTCCTATACACATTAAAATACGCGTCCGTAGAATATTATGCGTATATAATACTATACATATTATTATGATAAACGCGCGCTTATGAGAGAAGAAATGTAGGGCGGCTTTGGCGTTCGATTACGGATCATATTAGATTGCAGCAGCAGCGCGGTAGTATACATATATATAGGCACCTATGTATAGTGTGGCTGCGGGCATTAATTAACAAACGATATATACATTTAAAAAAAAAAAAAATCATTTTGAAAGATATATTATGTACGCGCGCGTTTAAAGGGCGATTGTGCGTATAGCTGCTGAAATATATTATATAGTGTGGAGTTATATATATATATTAGGTATAAGTATGTGCTCTCTCATTGTATGCACACACTCACGATATATATACATATATATAGTGCTTCGGCAAGTAGGTACTTCCGTAACCGTCGCGGAGGTCAGCCGAATATAATAATAATATATATAATATATCTGAGACTAATTACTTTTCGATAACGGGCTAATGGGCTCCAAATGCCGTCGCCGCCGTCTCAGCCTCCGTGTTCCATCGCTACACGATATTTGTGCGGTGTACTTACGCGTATAATATATATACGTATAGATATTTTTTTTTTTATATACGCATACCCTACATACGTACTATTCAGAGTTTTTATTTTCAATTTACCACTCTGGCAAATGTATATCGCCGCCGCCGTCGTATAATTACACAATTGCATTAATCACGCGCCCGTGATGTGTATAATATGCAGCAGGTAGACCGTGTGCCTATACGTGCATATATAATGTATATATAAATGTATATAATATAAGATATTATACTCGCGTGCTTGTATTATTATAATATACCTTATAATAATACTTACACACGTACGAAGACGGCAGTGTGCGGCGCCCAGTGAGAGGACGACGACCGCCGAGATATAAAATTTTTTTATTTTTTATTTTTTAATCTAACAACACCGGCAGCAGGTCTTCTCGCGATGTTATTCCTCGTCAAATTGTACGTTTAGATAATAATTATATATACGCTTTTCCGACGCATGCGGGCACGACGTCTTTTCCTCCCGTCGCTGCAATAATGGCCGCGGTGAAGTCGCGAAGACTATACCTCGATATGGATACTGTGTAATGATATTATTATATATGTTTCGCTGTAATGTCGCGATGAGGTTCGAATGATATTGTTTTTATTTCTTTCGAAAATTCAGAGTGGTTTTTTTTCACGGACGACCGTATTACCTGCACTTTTTACGGGCAGGACGATAAGGGGAGCGTCAAAAAAGCTTACGCAACAACTTTTCGGTTATGGACAATTTTGTTCGGTTGAATATTATTTGAAGAGGTGATTTTGTGATTTTCGCGTTGAGTGGTTCTCGGTAAAAATAAATAAAATCCGTTAAGTCCACTAATCGTTTATTTATATTTATATTTAATGTTTGTATTACTTTTTTGGAAAATAATGCTTGAAATAATAAATTGTTGAAAATATTTAACATTTTTGGATTAAATATAGAATTTTAAATACACTTTATATACCTATATTGGTGTTCATTGAATCAGAAAACAATAATGCTTGAAATAATAAATTGTTGAAAATATTTAACATTTTTGGATTAAATATAGAATTTTAAATACGCTTTATACCTATATTGTTGTTCTTTAAATTTTTTAATTTTTTAATTTTATATTTAAAATTAGGAATAAACGTTCATACAATTAAGCATTTTTTTAGTCGACAATATTTTTATCGTACAAATAATTATTTAAATATTGAAAAACAACTTTTCTGTCATACATTTCTACTAGAAATCGCTTGTTTTTTTATTGGTATAATATATGTATTTCATAATTAAAATTTTTCAGACTAGACTTTTTAATACAAAATTACTAGTGATATCATAAGAGTATATACAATTCAATATCTCACACAAAAAATGTGCACGAAAATAGATATAGGTACGCAGCATAAAATATGTCTACAGGATTCTACGCAGTGAGACTATTTGGATTTACTTATATATTATTTATCTACAATTTACGGCTTGAGCCCTATAAGGCTATAAATACTGAAATGGTATAAACACATTAGATTAAAATAATAACAAAATTTTAACGTAGATGTGGGCAGCTAATGACCTAGTTGTTGGAACGCTTATTCTTAGTAAAAAGAAAATATTAATAATAACAACAAATAGTTATAAAAAATTGAAAGTATATGTATATTTAAAAAAAAGTTTTAACTAAAAGAAGATGATTAAAATATTATGAAGGTTCCTTCTGAATTGGCAATACAAATTATAAGCGCCTCAGTGGCTCATTTTAATATGATTACTTTTGAATGATATGGTGAAATACGGGAGGACATAAATAATTTACGGCAAAAATATTGCGGAACTACAAAGTTAGATAGTATATAAAATAACAGGAGAGTACATAGCCTATATAGTTTTAGACGCTAGGGCACTTAGAAATGTCATACTCGCGTGACATCCGCCCACGGTCAGCCAAAACGGGACTAAATATAGGGACGATTTTCGACGATTTAATATAGTGTAATTACGAGGACGCGAATCGCCCAGAAAAAAACCGACAGACTTTAACGACTTACTCTGTACTATCGCAAGCGGCTGACTTATGAGAATGATCATTGGCAATTATATAACGCGGAGGTCCCAAATAACAATTAATTATTGACCGTAGGAGAAAAGTTACTCTCGTTAATATTGTTTTATATCCTCATGCTCAACACTGCGAGCCGGCGCCGCTGCAGCAACAGTAATAAAATATAATAATAATATTATGTATATTATGTACTATGTAGTATAATGCGTGTGTGTGCGAATAATATAATATTATACCTATATTATATATAATACAGTGTTATTTTGTCGAGCATAGGTACGACCGGAGGCGGTCGTCGTTATATTAAATTTTATTACAAAAGTGCAAATGAGTATAATATTGTGATTATCTGACAGCTATACTCGAGCGGACGGCATCGCGTTATACGGCGGATGTATATTATATTGTATACGAGGTATACATATATATATATAATATAACACGTGTAACTGTTTAGTAGCTCGTTTCGCGGTGTATATTATTATTATTATTATTACTAAAGCGGCTAGACATTTGGAATTAAACTTTTCGTCGTTGATGTTTTCGAATTTGCTGTAGGTGCCTCTACCTGGTATTCAAAATATTATAATGTAGTATTATATTAATATGGGTAGGTATATGTTTTGATATTATGGTTACCGTTGCGGTAAACGTTCGGATACGAACGCGATGAAAATATTGCGCCCGATGTTAATATCGGTATTATATTATTATATTTTAATTAATCGACAAGCCCTGTTCGGTTCCTGTATACCACACTGTGTAAAACAAAAACTCACCGAACAAACCTGTGAAATGATAACGAGAGCGTACACATCACATTATGCGCATAGATTATTTTCTTAGGAACTTGTTTTGAATCTGTTTCGTATTTGTCATATTACAATACGCGCGCGCAGAGGAGTATAATATTGTGCAAACTTTTTCACAAAGGCGTTTGAACGTAAACGCGGTCGTCTCTGATGCGGTTTATTTAGCATAATATACACAGTGCCTACCTACCTGTTACACTCCTAATAGTTTACACGTGTTTTTCTGAAGGTTATTTCGCGAGAAACGTTCATGGCAGGACATTGGCCAAAACCGTTTTATAATAAAACTGTGTATTATAATTTTGTTTTGTTATGTGAATATTATGGTGCAATACGTCATATTATATTTCATACGTAATAATAAAGGTACTTTGACGGCCCACTGATGTGTACCTATAACGTTTGTTGTAAACAATCCGGTAAAAAGAAATCTAGTGAAACAACGAAATGCATTAGAAACTTGTGAAATATAAATTTGAAACGTAAATTATAAGCTGTTATCATAATATATTGTACGAAATCTATGGAATTTCGATATTATAATATAGCTAGAGATTATTAATAATTACAGTCAAAAATAAAAAATCAACAATTTAGTAAAATAAATACAATGAAAAGTGATTTGATGTAATTTTTTGAAATGTTCAATTTATTTTTATATTGATTATGATGTATATTAGAAATAATTACTGTCTGTCAAATCGTCTAATCATCATAAATAAATAATAATTTACAGATTAGGCAATAAAAATGTTATAATAATATTATTTGTATTTACTTTTAATTAATTACCATGATATAAACGATTCTACTTCATACGGTTGTGAATGGTCTGATCATTTTTTCCTTGGGTGTAATCAGTTGAATATAATTAATCACAATAGTTGATTGATAAAAAAATAAGAAAATAAAAAAAATTATAATGGCTTTTATAAAATATGTTTTTATTTTTACGCGATAACCCATATTATAAATTAAAAACGTTGGTAAATAGCATCTATTTAAAACTGATATACGATGATAGTTTACCTATGTAAATAGTCTAGTCGTTATCGCAATCTATACTTCCCAGAATAATATGAGTATTCAATATTCTGATATTGGTATTCGTACATAATATTATGTAGGCACCTAACTAGATTGCGTTTGATGAATTTTGTCATAAAATATCTGCTCAGCAAGTTCAGCGTTATAACAAACCTCTATACATGTTATTATCTACAGTTAAATATTATATTATTATGTATATTTTATATTGTAATAAAATGGTTTATTGGCGGACTTGCTCAAAACATCACTTTCTGTGAGTTAATGTCTTGTACGTAACACACGAATTGCGCATACGAATTCGTTATCGATAAGAATATAACATATAGGTACTTACATCTCATTGACATATATTTTTAGGGCCGCCCCGTAATAATAAACTCGTCTGGTCGCATTATAATAGGTCTTAAAACGAGCGATAAACACCAAAAAATAAAAAAAAATAAAAAAATACCGTTTAATATGATCAAGTGTGAAATCATTTATGTATAATATATTAACGTACCTATATCATAAATAACACGATTATTATTTTGATTTTGAATAATTTTATCCCGCGAAACGTAATAAAATAATCCCCAAATATGCGCAGCGTCATATTATCATCAGTTGCCCAATAAACCTGTATGCCGAGTTCTACATCGATAGAACAATATATCATTTTAGTAACGATGTATTTTATGGGCAAATAACGCACCGCCAATAGATTCCGACAAATTGTATAGGCAGCTGTATATATAGCTAAGCAACTACCTAATATACGCGTAGTGAGATATGCAAATAATATGCTGAAATGTAAGCTTTTCTCGTCCGATTAATAAATAATATCGTAAAAATCGTTTTATGGACAACCGTTATTGGATGAAATGAAATAGCGCGACGTGTCGGTTTAAAAGTATATACCTAAAACGGCTAAAACTATTTTGAGACTGTCAGAGAAATAAGTTATTGATTTTTTTTTATATTAATCGTGTGCATGTATTATGTAATAACAAACTGACGTGTTATATACTTGAATGTGTTATTAGCTGAAGTTACTATATATAGGTATATACATAGTAATTTTCGAGTTACAAACTCGATACCTAAGTGATTTTCGTGTACTAGTTTGCATAGTTTGTGGAGACGTTAACATACAACTTACTGCAAGTTACAAAGTAATTATCTTGTGATTTGAGTTATACACTTTTCAGATGCGCATCGTGTATAAGGCTGGTGGTCATGATGTATATAATATATGTTGTACTTGCTATATTTATATCTATACTATTATTTGGTCTTTATTAAACAGTTTTGAACACTTTTTAAAATTTCAAAACCGTATCGATTATTATACTTTACTACTATTGTTCTTTAATTATTATTTTATTTTATTTTCTTACAATAAAAAGTATAAAACCAGTTTTAGCAAGATCATATAAAATAATTATTTGAATTATTTTACGAACGGACACTCTATATAATATATATATATATTTTAAGTAAATATAAACTCCTTGAGGGCATAAATACAGTACAGATTCAGATAATGCATTAAAACACAAGGTAAAAAGAAAAAATACTTACAAAATTAACAAAAATAAGTTAATATAAATATTAACTAATACAATTTTTGAACTTTAGATGGCAAGGAATTAAGAGATTTAAAATTATGTGGGTCTGACCATATAATATAGTAGCGTATTCAAGCTCCGAACGAACTAGAGACATAATATAAAGAGTGTTATTATATAGATTTAATGCATAAATGTTGGAGAAACCAATAGTGTTACGATTTATAAGCCCAAGGTTGTTCATGGATATATTGGAAATATAATTAATATGACCATTAAACGATAGATCCGTAGAGAAAATAACACCTAAATCTTTTACAGTGGATACTGGGACAGAGAAGTGGAATTAATAGAATAATGAAAGTTTATACTTGAACGTGTTCGAAAAAATGATATATAATTACATTTATTAATATTTATTACTAAGCCATTATTTGTGCACCATTATCCATGCAACTTTAAGGATCTAGACAATCAGAACTGTCATTCAACACATTAAATACCTTCGGGTTGTCAGCTATAAGAGCAACAAGTTTACAGGATAAAAAGCATTGTGACACACCGTTAATAAAATATATATGTTAAATAGCCACGGAGAAAGGTGCCCACCTTGTGGGACACCCGACGTAACGGTAATGGGAATAATTATGTTTTTTTTTACAATTCGTGTACGGGAAGTGAGATAAGAATTGAACCACGATAACAAGGGATCGGATACACTTGATATACCATAATATGATGTAAACCTGAAAATAATAATTAGGTACTTAAATTTCGTACGCCGCGGCCGTTCGCATGTCACAATATTATAATCCCTTTAGAAAATGATTTTGTTTCATTATATTTCTTTTCCGTCGGTATGCTACAATATAAATTATAATATTATAATATACCCACGTAAACAATACGGGTAATATGATATTATATTATGCCGTCGCTTGTGCAGTTGTAGTATCCACCTACTTACCTATATTATAATATATCCGCAGACTGCAGCAGCGACAGTATAAAACAATTGATTATAGACGGTGTGCATCAATATCATATATGTATACAGGTAGGACGGTGGGTACCTATAATATTATTTTATAGCATTATTATTGTCTCCCGCAAATCCCAGCACTGCAGTAATTATCGTCATTTATATATTACTTTTGCGCATAAATCATGAAAATATCACAAGCGTGGGTATGTGTATGTACATGTACGCATGTATGTCTGATATTCGTATACATATATTTTTATTGCCACTTTGCATGTGCAGGTACTTTTCAAAATAATATATATAATAAATGTATTCGTCGGGAAAATAAAAACCGGCAATTTTTTTGCGTAGACGCACGCAGTGTAATATATTATTGTCGACAAAACAAAAAAATAAATAAAAAAAAAAAAAACACCAATTACCGTTTTTTCTCTCTTTATTTTTTCTGTCGCGCGTATTACCTCTCTCTATACTTATACCTCTTCATCTCTGCTGCTGCTGCTGCTGCTGCAGACACTGCGTGTACCCGTTGAGTATAAGCGATATATATATAAGACATATATATTATGTACATTGACGTCGTCGTCGGATAAAAACTTTGTTTTCTTTTCGTACACACGCGCCGTAATATATATATATATGTAATATGTATGTATGCATGTACATGCATATCTTTCCAGCATGTCCGGCGACCGATGTGCGCGCTCGAGGTGCACTTAACCTTAATCGGCCCGAAAAACACTGATAGAGAGGAGAGAGAAGACAAAAAAAAAAAAAAAATGGTGCCGCGTCCCCGAACTGCTGTTCGCCGCGGCGGAGGTTGTCACGAACCTAGAAATGCGATTTCACACACACTCGCAGATGAGATGTATACCTATATAGCGTATGAATAAAACTCGTTTTTATTATTATTATTATTATTATTTTTTTTTTCCGCATTCGTTCGTTTCGGGGCCCCCACAATTTACGACTTCTACCGGGCGAGTAAATAATAATAACGACGACGACGAATGATAGCTATACGTGAAATAACGGCCGAATCTGGAAAGTATCGACGGAGGCTGCGCGGCGGCGTTAATAGTTCCACGCGCGGCGGCTAATGCCCGTCCTGATTTATTGCCGCCGCGTTGTCTGCAGCGCACGAAAAGGCGGAGAGATCAGGTTTGCAGCTCGGTCCTGCGACGACGACGACGACACGCCGCCGTGTGATCACGAACGTACGTCGATCGGATGACACCGAAAAATAATAATAATAATAATAATATGCTCGCGACGGTCGTGCTCGACCTGCAGCCACCTGTACTATCGCTGCCGCGTAAATTATAAATCGTATTTTCTACAATCCGATGTCGACTTTTTTTTCTTTTTTTCGACTCGTCGTCGTCGTCTCCTCTTCGCGGCTTGTCAAAAGGCCAAAACAGTGCCACTATAGTTCCAAAGCACAATGTGCAGTATACGATGAGCCTACGATTTTTGAAAATAACCATTTTAACGAACGACTATACGCGATTGAGTCGCGATAACGTTATTCCATCATCGTCGTGATATTATATTATGTAGGTAAGGTGTACCTGTACTCGAAGTTCTCACGTGTGATATCGCGCGTCTTTGTAGCATAATAATATTATAAGAACGAATTTTTTTTCAAATGTTTTTGAAACAGCAATCGATGTATTTTGTGATTTTTTATTCCGTAACACGTCCTTGTATTTCCTGGCTGGAAATGAGCAATTATAATAGTTTTGGTTTATAATTAAATTTAATATTTTTATAATATACTTACCATGAGCAGAAATATTTACTTTAAAGTCTTACAATCTATAATGCACTGGCAATAGCTCTTTATCTTTTATTTAAATAGATTCCCATTTCGTTTTGTGCCAACCTTTGATCACATTTCTTATTTGTACAGTTCACTATGAAGTACGCACGGAAATCTCTTTAGAATGTACCATAATATTCAATTCAATGTAAACATTATTAAATAATATTATATACTGTTTGTTAGTAAATTTTGTAATAGTTGTCTTCAAGCAAATTTTTACATACTATGTGTAATTTAATTTAGCTTAAACATTGATACAATTAAACCATTTGCCTCCACTTTTATTTTTTTTAAGAAATATTAGATAGGTATTATTACGAAAGCGTGTGAGACTTTGTAGGTATCTAAATTTTAAGGTAGCTCATAGATATTCGAAAATGTACACTCTTTATATTTTTCATTACTAGGTTAGTTTGGGATTGTGATTGACTCAGCATCATATTATATAAATGCTATTTTAAATTAAATAGTTTATAAAGATACATTAATTGTCTACAAATATAAATATCCCAAATAACAACTTATAACTAATTAATGTTTACACAACATTAAATGGCTTACAAATTGTTGTCCAGTTCAACTTGCCACCTTCACATCCCTTGTAAACACTCCTTGCCTCCAATATTAATATTTATTCAATATAACACATTGTTCCGACCTTGATAATAATAAATCGAAATTAATTAATGGGTAGTTATGCAATTTTTATTTCCAATTAGATCATTTTAATTTTAATCTTTGAACCAAGTTGAGTTAAATTTGTATATTCATTCATTTTTTTACTAAAATGAAGTAAAATAATGTATAATTATAGGTATACAAAACACTTTTGACATAACTTACTTTTTTCTATAATGACTTAACGAGTTAAAAACAATTGTTGATTTTCCCAGTCTTGACTAAATATAGGGTTTGATATTTTGTATAATTGCGTGCACTTTGATCATCCCTCCGTCGGATTACGATACACACAAACACACACACACGACACGAATATTATATTTTATTATGTGTAACGGGAATACCAATTCGTTACTCATCCCCACCCCCTTCGACCCGTCTATAACGAACGTATTTATCTGTTGAACTCGTTTAAAACGACTTAATTTATGAATCAACGCGTGCTGCACAGTACGTTTATTATAATATATTATGTTTACGCGTTTATCATATTATTATTTTATTAAAACGTTTCTATGTATACACGCGGAGAACTTAACCTCTTGTGTTGAGCAAGGTTCGCCCAGAGGGTGGTGTGGCTACACAGCGATGTATATTTATAGTGACACGCAATCCATACCCGAAAGGATATGACTGCCCCGAGGTCTCGGCCGTGACGTATATAAGAACGAGTATGCATATCTATAAGAAGTCCGTATAAATACCGCTGCGAAAAGTTTCAAATTCGTACAACACTGTACTGAACAGACACAAAACAGCAGTTTCAGGGGTGGCCGATTGTCGGTTTTCGCAATCGCGATCGTCGACGACCGATCGATAAACGAAATGTGTCTGCCAATCAAAACTGTATAATATATCATATATATTATATTAAAGTATTTATTAATTGTATGACTGTAACGGCGTATCGCTGCGGGCTTACGAATTACGATTATTACTGTTTTTTACTGCCGTCGAGAGTAGGTACACTTTATAATATTATATATAGTTTATTTTCTATATATGCATAATAATAAACCATACCCTCGTTGCAATATAATGGTATGCGTGGTTAACCGTGAACCGTGCTGTATAAATCGCGGTACGGATTAAGTTTCGAGTGTTTTGACTTTTCTAACTCTTCACCTGCACCCTACCATAAGTAACACTAACAATATTACTCGTCTCATATTATAATTTTGTATAGTAACACGACATCCAACGACAATGTATGGTTATAAATTATAAAATGTCTCAGAAGAATCGTATCATATAAACCAGCGGTTCTCAAACTGTGGTACGCGTATACCACAAGTGGTACGCAGAAGCCTACGTGTTGTTGCGCGGGAGGCCGTATATGGATATTTTTACTAATGTTTGTATAACTGATCTATAATACTGTTCTACGTTTTGTGTAAATATAGATACCACGCTAAATATTAAATACACCGTTAATTGTGCCTAATTTGAACATAGTCATTGTTAAAAATGTATATTGAAATTTCGTATAGCTCTATTGTTATTTATTAGTAACTATCAGTGGTACATTGCCGATCCGCAATATACGAATGAGTGGTACGCGAAATTAGAGTTTGAGAATCTCTGATCTATTCAATAAAGATTTTCGGATTTAAGCGTGCGTGGGGGGGGGAAGGGTTGAGGCCTGTGCGACACTAATAGTTTCGCTGCAATCGTCACGTCGTCGTTTGACGGACAAAAAGTGCTGTTTCTGTACACTCGCGCGTAGGTTTTGCGAAAAAAAATTATCACACCGTTATTATTCGTCCGTCAGAGTATACGCGTACGATATTTTATCATATTATTAAATTATGTATACATACGTATTATTATTATATAATATAATATTATTGTACAACACGCTAGTGCGCGGGGGACGACGACAATGGAGCGCGGCCGGAACGGAACCAGTTTGGCGCGATTTCGTTTTCACAGACCATCGAGCGTATAGTAATAATAATAATAAAAATTTCGTTCACAATAGAAAAACCGGGGTGTGCGAGGGCGGACGAACCGGTGAGCGCGCGTGCGAGTATTCTTATTTTTTATGCCGAGCGGCTTGTTGTTGTTATTATTATTATTATTACGTCGAGAGGGGCACGTGCCCTCCTTCGCCGCCCTCGCAGACTTCTTACGAGATTACGTTTTAACGGTATATTAAGGTACGAAAAAAAAAAAAACTCGCGACGACAATATAAAATGTATATGTAAAGAGCGGCGGGCGTATGCGCGTGCTATACACATCATACGGGAAAACGGTGAAAAGATTTTTTTGTTTTCAATTGAATTTTTTTTTTCGATTTTTTTTTTGTTCGTTCGCGTAACGGTCGCCGCAGCTGCAGCCCTCCGCCCTGTGCACGGGCGCGTGTCCCGTCAGTCGGACGTGCTCTCATCACGCCTTGTTGGGCGCTCCTGCCGCATCGGCCTGGCGCTCGTCTTCGTTTACGACGATTAATCGTACGTGATATATCATTTTTTCTACAATATATGTATAACGCGGGTTGTTCGATAATAATTTACTTCGGTTGTACGATACACACGTGTACAATAATATATGGGGCGGATTTTTCGTAATGCGATGCGCCACATTGTGTGTCGGTAGTTTTTTGTTTTTTTATATAATACACGATATATGCATGCGTGAAATACTTTCGTACCCGCACCGTATACGTGGCTGGCCGCACTATTGAAGTTATTGTTGCGTACGAGTTTTAATTACCAGCGACTACCTATACAAAAGTATACGTAGATATTATTCAAAAATTTTATCAAATTATGATTATTATTGAATATTTTATGTTTTAGATAGTACAAGAAACGTTTGAACTTCTTAAATTTGTATCTGTATATAATATTATATATAATATGGAACTATATAATTTTAGAACTACCGATATTGTTGAAAATTCATAAATATGGAAAATAAATCAGTAAAATCTATTAAAACTGCAATATTTATGAATAATTATTATAACGCCACTTTTTTCTATTGTCGGATATGTCGAAGGTATATATATATATATATATATAATAATGTTCTGTTTGTCGATGCGTCTCATAGTTCCGTTTGTCCTCGCATAGACGCACGTCTGCAACTCATCTAATACTTTGAAATATACGACTGTATTTGAACAATTTAATTCGATTTTTCGAAATTATTCACATACAAATCAACCGTCTAAGATTTTGTTGTCAGTATACGAAAAGTAACCGCGAAAAGTAAACTTAAAACTGCAGTGGATACCTATACGAAAAATGTATACATACAGGTATTCGATACGGTAAATTTTTGTCCGAAAAGATCAATTAGCGAAAACGAGTTGTCGATAAGACAATAGAGCGCAATGTTTACATCATGTCTGCGACCGCGCTCGTATCTCATAACGGAAATAATAATAATACATTACGATGAGTGTGCCGCGATAGAGATGTACAATAGTACAAATATTCAATAAATACTTATCACGAGTGTTTTTTTCGCGACAAAAATAAGGTATGAGGTATATACAAAGGTACCACACCTTATACCTAGGTACATACTGTACGCGCGCACAACAGTATTATAATATGATGACGACTGCGTGCACATGATCCAGACGAGGTATATACCTATATATTATACGGTTGGACATCACGTTATGCACACCTGTAGTACAGTGTACACTTTAGGTACCTATATCTATGTATATATTATATATTACACTCATATACGCGCACGCGCCTTGGAGCTAATATACTGCAGCGATGTATAGTACCTACGTCGTATACATATATTATAATATTATAGAAACGAGAAACCCATTATAATAATTATCGGAAAGAATATTATTATTATCACACGCGAGCGCATACTGCAGTGTTAATATTTAAATCGCGGCTGTATATATATATATATATGCGCCGAGAGAATTCGTGTCTACACGAATCCAACGTCTCGAGAGGCGCGTATGCTGCACCAGCTTATTGTGCACTCCACGCACACTCACATTTTGTTTGCTTGATTTGTATTCTCTTGTCGGCACACTTATTGCCATCATCGCACTACACATTATATGCCTACACGCGCGTATACACGTGTACGTCGTCTGTACCGCTGCTGCTGCAGTGCAAAGCTGAAGGAGACGTTTGTGTTCGGTCGGTGTACTGTACGTACAGGTACGCATATAGGTACATGCATACGCATTATAATAATGGAGGAATGCAGTTTTTACTCGGACGTCTTTCGGTTGGGTTCGTGTTTTTTTATTTTCACAATTGTATTGTTCGGTGGTTTTTTTTTCTCCTCCGCGCCGCGCAAAGTTGTTTGCATCATAAATTACAACACGGTCGATGGTCGACGGCCGGGGCCAAATTAATAGAGACGTTGCTGCAGTCTCTTTGAAAAACTGGGTTTTCTGAATAAGGACACATCGGGTGAGCGTATTTATTTCGGGCGATAAGATCCGCGAAAGGAATTTCGGAGAAACATTTTATGGGCCCGAAACCCAATTAAATACATTTGTGTATGCGCGCGAATAAGAGGAGAGAAACAAAAAAAAATGTGTTACTTCCTGCTGTACCTATTATATATACGTATATGCAAGTGTGCGGGTATATTGTGTGTGTACACACGACATTGACTTTGCTCGCAACAGCACAGTATATTATATCCAGTAAATGCACCTACAGCACGGTAGATAACTATATATAGGTTGTAGGTACACGCGCGACTTCGATATGCTTGAGATTTATTGGTCGATCCGACGGACGTAATACGTGTACGAGACGAAAGCTTCGATAAATATTTATGTGTGTGCGGGTATAGTCCGTACAACGAAAAATTAATATTTATTAACGTCTTACGGTGTACCTACCTATATACACACGAGAAACATATAATATATATTATCGTAATATATTATATTGAAGTACCTATATACAATAATATATACATTTACATCCCGGAATCCTTCGAAAGTCATCAGCCGCGTAACGCGCAGTCGCACACGACAGTACCATACATTATAATAGATCATTACAAGTACGGATATTGCGGCAATGATGAGATGGCATCGCGTACACCGGGACCATAATATGCGCTTACAATTTAAAAATCATATTTATTTATACAACATATTATTTTTATATACATATTACAATGTTTATTATTATACTGTAATATAACAACGCGATTTCATCGGAACGATCGGAACACAAGTTTTTCTGTTTATTGTTAACCTATATAGCTGATAATATTATAATGCACCCATATACACTTACTTGTGTACTATACATAGATATATGTATAGGCTACTAAAGGGGGCTAAGTGGAGCTATAGGGATAGTATTTTATTATTACAACAACGATTAGAAATAATTTATTACAATTCGTTTTGATGACGGCCGAGCCCCTTTTTTAAATATAGGTAGCTACCTACGTGAGTATAGATATCTATGCAAAATCTAAGTTTTTAGAACTGTTTTCCATTTTTGTTTACCTGACCATTTTTTGAATATTATTAAAATTTTAAACGTTAAAATTCCGACGCTAAATGGTTTTCATGGCATGACGACTTTTAATTTGCTTTAATAAATAATTGTATATAAGTAGAATGATAATGGAATAATTATATTTTAAACTATTAATATTAAATTATAAACTAAATTATAATGCAATGAAGAAATGGGTAATCATCCAGAAATACCAACCTGCAACAGGTTAATTGGACAGGACTGGGTAGGCATATTTTTAACTGTCTGTTAGGATATTATTGGTAACAGTTCAATAGTGCAAAAGGTCAAAAGTTTAGTCAGCGGATTTTGATAATTGTGAACTTTGTGGTAAGGTGAGGGGATGAGAAATAGTTACTTTTTTCTGGCTGATTTATATAGTGTTTGAAATTTGATAGCTGAGGTCTTTGTGGTGATTATTATTATTGTTACTGGCCACGGAGCGGAGACAATTCGACGAAGACTGCTGCAAATGGACTAAAACTTCCGAAGCCCAGTAAACGTTTTAAGATTTGAACATTTAGGAGAAATCGATACTTGAATTCCTCACAATTTTGATTTATAACCGTTTATGTGAACTCGATATAGTAACGTGTAATGAGGGAATGGTTGTATAACTTTTATTGACTGAACTTTATTATTGAAAAATAGTAGATAAGTAAATAGAAAATCGTATAAAAGGCCGTTTCTCGAAAACCAGTTTTAAATTGTATTAAATTATGTATACCTATTTATTATGATATAAAATATATGGTAAAGCAATAAATATACTTGTATGTATTAATACGAGTCGATTTTTACATTATTTTCAGGCTAGTGAAATGACAAAAAAAAAAAATTAGAATAACAACCACTATAGTGTCTATATGTATATATATATATCATAATAAATCGAAGCGACGGTATATATAATAATATCACAAGACTTTATTCGCAAGTCATTTCACGTTTATTTGAGCATTGAAAAATGTACGTACTGCGGACAGTAATTAAAACGATACATTATTATTAGTCATAATTTATTGACTAATGACTAGACTTAAATAATTCCTAGTAATACTCTAATCCGTCCACATTATCGGACGATGTATTATAATAATGTAATGGGCAATTACTGGTCGTGATTTACATAACATAACGCGTACAGTATAATATTACGTATTTTAAATACGGCAATAAGAAATCTAGTTTCGACGGAAATAATATAATAACGTTCAATATAATAACAAAATTTGTCTTTCAATCGCACTTTTAAGGCGCTCTCACAATATACGATTACACCAATTTGTGCAGTCGTCGACGAGCTGCAGTTAAATATTAATGTTTTGTCGGATTGATGTGCGTCTATATCAATCCGAACAATCTAGAACATTACACGTACGTATTACAGTATATGTATACAACACTGTGCAGTATAATTTATTTAGCGATGCAAATTAGTAGATTTATATATATATATATTTTCTTTAATACGAATTCGTATGCGCTCGTGAAATCCCACGCGCCCGGTATATGATATAACTTATACCGTGTAATGTATATACCAACACTCGTGTAGGATATAAAAAAAAAAAAGTAATACGTTTAGTCGTTTCAATCGAATCTCCGTTGAATTAATATTGTGTTCTCGATTGCCTTCATAATCACACGTTATAGGCACCTGTATATACATGCACATAGGTACTCGTCGTATCAATAATATGATATTCTTCATAAAATATGTTGAATGATATTTGTTTCAATCGATTCGCGTTAGAGAAATAATAAAACATTACACGCGTACGAGTTTATTGGTTCGAATCGATTAATTATTAATTAATAATTATTATTTGTCTTATTGACCGTAACACGCGTCATATAACGTGATGAATAAGATAATAGAAAACTTTGGCGCAATCTGCCCAGTGGTTTTCGTCATATCTCGTATCGATTGCTGATGACATCATGAGAGAACCCGCAGACTCAAGCAGCAGTCCATATATTATATAATTATATATATGGGTGATACGATAACAGTTCGAACAGTGAAAAACCGGGCTTTTACGTGCGTGCTCTTAGAATTTTGAGAGTCTTGGAGTGATGACTGTTCCAAGTATCGTAATATAGTGGTTTGAATTCCAACTTTAGTATACCGGATATATCTACTCTCTTGTGTCGGTGAGATTAGCGAGCTGCAGTAATCCAAAACTTTATTCTTTATGGTCGACGTTTTTCTCGTTTATAATCTCGTTATAATTTTATTAGTTTATGGATTTATATATACACGCAAAACTATAAAAATATGCTTTGAAAATCGTTAAAATATGCGACACGCCTATTATTTATAGTATACCTATATAATATATAATAATGTATATATTATAAATTTTAAAGAAATTTTTAAATTAACATTTTGTTCTAAAAACTCTATTTAATAAACAAATATGTAAACGAAGCAGGTAATTTATTTCACATTTTCACGTTAAAATAATACTTGTTTTAACGTATAAAATACATTGAGTTATATAGTATGCATATGTGCTCTCACAATCGAAAAACATGCGAAATAATAACTTGATATCGTGTATTTTGTAAATAATATAATATGATAAATCAAAGTGATATTTTTTTTATTATAAATATGTTTAGGACCGTTACACAAAAAAACTAACAGAAATTCGTTTCTTTTGCGGGATAAATAATACTTGAGGGTATATTTTTTTACGATTTTAACTGCATACTATACGGTTATAAAAATATATTATATAACATTATTGGTTTAAAGCTTTTTATCGGTGTGTTAAAATAGAGACATACATTTTAGTCGATAAAAATTGAAAAACAAATACACACAATATTATAACATGCGTGCAGTATGTATTTCAGTGAAAAAATTCAGAAATTATAATTTCGATGCGTACGTGCGTCTCATGTTACGTGATTATTTAAACTGCAGATGATCCGAATAATATACACTTCGCAGCTACAAATTGTAGTGTTAGTTAGTGGTGATAATTGTATAATTACTTGTTAATACACTAAATCGGCACAATTTAAAAACATATATACGCCTACGTACATAATATAGCATATAATATTATATTCGTTTAGTGCTTGCGTAGAATTTCGGATGAAAAAGAAACACACGTATAAAATATATCATCGCGGTTCGACGTAGGTATAAAATATGTATATATATATATAGTGGCCTTTATTTTCCTGGATCGACGTGGTGCCGAGATAAGTACCTTCCCATGTGTAATGTATAGCGTACGAGTCGAGGGCCGTCTCGCCCGAGTGAAAGAGAACGGTAGATCCGTGTTAATTGCGAGTATGTGTGTACAAACGTATGAGAAAAAATAAAAAACGAGTTTGGCCCCCCCGAAAATGTAGGTACGGTACTCGAGTGTTCGGTGGCTGCGGTGGCGGCGGCGGCGGCGGCGTCGGTGGCGATCCGATAGGGAAATGAGATATTATAATGACGCGCCCGCACGGATTTATATATATTACACGTTATACATTATTAATATACGGACTGACAATAATGTATCGATATTATTCCCGAGGCCACCCAAACTGGCTACCATTACGCCGATTTCCGAAAGAACGGACGGACGGACGGACGGACGGACGGCGACGACGACGGGGGCGTCCGAATCGAATAGTAATAATAATGATAAAAACCATATATATATATATATATATAGCTCGTACACACACGCACACAAATACAACAACAACAATAATAATAATAACAACAAGTCCGTCGATTGGTATCTATCTACTGGGCATTAAACACTTGTTCGTAACCTTGTCCGAATGCGCGCCGCTCATTAAAACCGCTTCGTGTATACCTAATATACACTATAGGTATATTATAAAGTACCACCTATCTGCTCACGTGCGAGGAGCTTACCAGATACCGGGTGCTCCGCCGCCTTCCCGCGGCTTCTGTTTTCGTGGCCCACTTGGATACTTGGCGCATATACACACACAATGTCGTACCTATATATAGACGAAATTATAATATTATCATATAGTTTACGACCCACCACGCAAGTTAAATATATACCTGCATGTAGCACTCTATATTATACGCGATGACTATCGGCCATCACACCGCGTAAACGGCCGCCGTGTCTTATAATAATAATATAAATAAGGTCGGCCGATAGTAATTAACGTCCTTTTGATAACTACACGATACATATATTTTATAATATAGTCTCTCTCCCCCCCTCTCGCCCCCTCGACACGAAGCTTCGGTCCGCGAGATTCGGTACACTACGTTCGCTGGCGTAGTTATAATATATTATATTATTGTACACACATGCACGGGTAACGTATATAATAATATCATGAATGCTAACCGAGAAATCTCGACGACGACGATTATTGTTGTTTTTTCGTGGACCTTATACACGCAACGCGCACCGTCTCTCTAATAGATATTATTTATTAAATACGATATAGCTATAAGACGTGGTACCTATACATAATTTAATATATATTATATTATTATAATACCTACGGGCGATCATGCACAAAGTACAAAACGTATTTGTACAATGTAGTACACTCAGATACGAGGACGCACGAGGTGCGATCCGTTCAACCACCTGTGATAGTTTCCTATTTTCGGTTGTTTAATGATTTTTAAAAAACAAATAATGAAAGACAGTATATCGACGCGTTTCGTAAAAAAAAGCAAAAAGAAATTTCCATCATCTGATTATGTCATAAATGAAAACAAATTGTCATTATACAAAGATTAAAAATACAAAAGTACGCATAATATAACATACCGCTTTTACACATAATATATGTAGTTAATAGATTAAATTAATTAATTGAGTTGATTCAAATGAACGGATCATATCGGTGACTGCAGTAGTGCAGTTGATGCGTAATAAACAATATAAAAAATATAAAACAAAACCTTTTTTTCTAAAAACATTGACTCGTAAAATTAGTTTAGTCAGTTGGACTTAAGTTATGAAACGAGTCTGATAATACTCATACAAGTGGTTATGAGGATTTGATGTAGGTATACGTCATATGATTAACATATTACCTGGCCTGCTAGAACCCATTACACGATTAATAACCAATCCTCTAAGACGACGCCTTTCAAGTTTCAAACGAATCGGCAATGATTATTTCTGATAATATCGCGAGTTCTGATTTCACGATTATTCTAAACGTGAATGTATTTTACTATTATTAATGATACACCAGTTGATCGATCATATTAATATATTATGCATTATTATTATTATTATTACTGTGTTTTATCAATTATCATAATAATCGATGGTGACAATGACAATTATTGATTATTTATGCTCTACCTGCAACACATATCTGGACACTAAAGACACCCAATCAGACCGCTTCCCCATATGTTTTACACCGCATGTTGACGATCACAACGTTATCAGGTTTTTATTGTTGTTTTATTTCTTAGAACGGCATATCAGGACAACAAGGATCAATCGTCGGAGTCTGTGAAAACCCGAAATTTGTACCGGAAAGGCGTCGCAGTCGCGGATCTGCGCTTCAGAATGGCACTTTCGTCTCCTCGTAGAGGTATATCGATTAATAGACCGCGGATGAGGTGCTACTCAATCGTCATCATGACGAGGACCACTGCAGCAGTTTGCCAATGCGAGGTAGGAACTTATGTGATACAAATAATTATCACAATTCAAGACTTTATACACAGCCGAGTAGTATTGAGTGATAGAACGCCATCACGATTATGAATCTTATATGGTTGTTATAAACATCATGTACTATCACCTATAACATTTATTTATGATCTCCAAGCGCATATATTGTAAAATTTGGTATGTTTACGTAGATATGTATACATACTACGAACGACGGCATCATTTGAGCATAGCTGCAGCCCGGTGTAGTGAGGCGATTTTATCACACATATATATATCATTATTACTACGACGTAGGTGGTAATTTGCAAGTTATCAACTCTTCGCAAGGACGTCGTCGACGAATATATTAAAAAGAGACCTAACACACAATACGCATTATGAATAAATATCATATTTATAGGTGTCGTAATTCTACGATAATAATAATAATAATTATTATTATACCACGATTGTTACCGGAGGAAGTCTACCGATCTATATAATAGAGGTCGGGCGGTATTCCGTTACCGATGGTTTTTATTTATCCACGCACCCCTCCCCCTACACTACTCCTAGCGAGCGTATGTTAATATTATTGTAAACTATAACACAATAACACTAATAATAATATTAATGTATAATATAATATAGCGGAGGTGATGGCGGTAGCTCATTTTCGCCTACACGATATTAATTACACGGATTTTGATAGGTAGAGGTAACCCGTTCGGACCGAATCTCCGCGATTTTACACGCGCCGCCGTGCGAGCATTAAAACACGCGGGTGTACCCGCACCGTATTTTATATTTTATGCGTGCGATAAATCGGTACGCCCAACTCACGGTGTATTCTATATATATTATTATTATTATTATTATTATCATTATTATCATTATTATTATTATAAACCACGCCGGTGTTTCGAGTACGGATGATAATCATCGTGGCAGCATCGCGGTAGAAAAAAAAACACGATAAACAAAATTTGACTCGCCCGACCAAAGTCTGTATAGGTATAGAGGTACCTATATAGACTCGCGGTTATTGCTCGTATCGTTTTAATGTGTGTGTGTTTTTTTCTCGAATATCGCTGACGGGTCGAGTTAATGAATGAAATACCATGTGAATAATCGTGTTCGGAGCGATGTGAACGAACGTTTAAATCGCACGTGATTTTTTTTTAATCACACTCGCGCCCACCCTACCGCGGTAATGGTACACATATACTATACCATGTGTATCCGAGCCTGCACGCAGTAGCAGTCATGTGTTATTATTATATGCGTGTATAATATGTACGTTGTACGTACACTTTCACGGTTATATTCCCATATAACATAGACTAGCTGTCTTGTGTTTCAAATGTGTATCACGTCTCAAACATTCATTTGTTGCCCTTAATATTTTACTCGAACTCGCCAATTTTGTCTTGAGTACCTATCATATGACATGATACTCGACAACTTTCGAGATTATTTATTTGTCTGCGTCTAAGGAATTTGCCAAGCCAGGAACTCTAATAAAAATCAGAGCATCATTATGATACCATTAAACTACCAAGTACAGTTATACATAAAAATGATACTCAAGGGTGGCTGCAAGATCTGTGATGTTGGTAGAGTAGCCAACTTGATAGGTGCTATTCGAATCTAAAAAAAAAAATAACATTTATTTTAAACTCTCGTCAGACCATATTATTAATATATTAATTACTAATAGAAAATTTGAAAAAATATCGGCTTGCCAACTCGTGTGTGTGTGTTGGGCAGGCTGCGGGGCCTTAATATTTATTGAGAAGGTTAGGTTAAGGTTATTTGGGAATTCTCCAAGTAATATAGATCTGTGACACGAGACGTATCAGAGTTTGTTATTTGTTCGCGGCTACCAGTTTATATAAAAGACGGACGGACATTAATAGACCACTACACAACACAACGTAACATAGACCTTTTAGTAAAAAAGTTTACGACTATTTATAAGTTTACAACCACGGAAAAAGACATGAATCATGCTAATCATACACTATATAATTTAATAACGAATAGGACGAACGCAGCAGACAAATAAATTAAGCGGAAAATGTAATACAAAACATAGAGATGATGCGTGTATACGTGTGTGTGTGTGTGTGTGTGTGTGTGTGTATACCATGGTAATAAAGTGCTTCGACCGAACGTAATAATTATTCTTCCGTTGTTTAATTTTAATATCATACCTTCGTATACGATATTATTCTCATCTGTAACGAATAGCACAATCTCCGTCCAGTCCGTCGCGTTTGCAACGATACTCTTTATTCTTTGTTTTTATAGCATATTGCAATAACGCGTATAATATAAAGTATATAAGTATAGGTTCCTAATATTATACACCTAGCTGGTTATTATTTTATACCAAGTGATTATACTATAATGTCCCGTCAGACATTTCATTCGCTATTGTAAACCGTAAGTACTACGAACTCGATTTTACATTACATAATAATTATTCGTCTTGTTCCTATTTCGTTTTGTCCTCATCAATACGAGTAATATATTATTTAGCTATAATATGTCTAAGAATATTGTACAGCCCGGTACAGGCATTATTCCGCGGTGCGACTATATTATGTACAATAATAATTGTTATTGATTATTACCTATATTACCATCTGCGGATAAATGAATTCACCTAGTTTAATGGAAATCAAAGAATTTCTGAAACACAAAATATGAAAATAACATTTAACGCGAATAATAGTTATCGTTATCGAAAAAATTGTTTTTAATACTGCAGAGACAATACTAAACAATCTTTTTGCTTGTTGGAACGTCTATGCAGTTAAAATTCATCGAAAAACAACATATTAATGCGTTAGTTAAAAGTGACCGTTAAAATAATAAAGCAATTAGGTGATTTGTTGTATTCGCTAGCCACCTAAAAGTTAAACATATAATTTGGCTCCGGTCCAACAATAATGACTCTTTAATACCCGAGGTATGGTTACCTCTATATAATATATTTTTAATAAGATTAAATTAAATAAGCGAATATTGCTGCAGCAGCGTATCTTTTTATGTTCTCAATAATATTAAAAACATAAATTAAGACAAATTATGTCTGCGCATTCTGCATAATATAGAGGCGCATTAAGATATAACGTTGAATTTGTCGTAAAAAAAAGAAAATTGTATAATTTAAAAATTTTACCGAATGCGCTCAGCTCGCTAAACTAATATAGCCAAGCCATACGTGTGAGAACGCGCTGCAAAAATATTATTTACTTGCCGATTATTTCGTCTGCAATATATTAATATTAAAATATTGTGTGCCTATATATAGGTACTTCAGTATACAACTATATACCTACGTACACATAATATAATAAACATAATATACAATATAATTATATTTTTTATATAGGTATCTACTTTTGAGCGTCGGAGTATACGCATATAATATACATGTAGGTACATTTATATAATACTCACGATTGTACATACATAAATATACATACCTAATATAAATAATATCAAATGGCAGTGATGGTATGAATATGTCGTTGAATTCTCGAGAGCGCGTATAATATATTATAATATTATGTACATACGCGTCAAGTAATAATACAGACCTATAACGCGAAATGTGTACAGGTACCTACCGTGAAAATATACGCATTGGTATAATAATGGTGTGCCCTAAGTATTTCCGTGGCGTATTTATATATCAACATGTAATTTGTTCAATGGCAAGAGATAAGACAATTTAAATCTAATAACTTCGATAGTAATTACTAAAACAAAAAATAAAAAAAATTTAGAGAACATTTTTTTATGGAAATCAGATTAAGGATTTGGAAATTACAAATTTGTTGATGAAAATGTTTAAACAGAAATTATCATTTGGTGAAAATAATTGAACAATTTAAGTTTTGACGTTAAATTTGAAAAATAAATTTTTTTAAGATTGAATTATAGTTTTTTTTTTATGTTAAATAGGTAGTTGAATTGCACGGAAGCTCCACTTATAAGAAGATTTATTTTTTTTGAATTATCATGAAATAATTCGGGAATTTTTTTAAATTGGTGGCATATTAAATTGGAATTTTCTTAAATCTGCTACTTATAGCATTTATAGTATTTCATACTATTTATATTTAAAAAGCCTAATGGCGTATGTATATATACGAGTATATAAAAATAAAAATATAGTTTATAATATCATGTATGTATAGTTATATTATTAACCATCGCGAACTTCGTTTATTTTCAGATACCTAAATATAAACATAGTCACACTGAAATAAGTCCATATATAAATCGTTTAAAATAATTCACAAGCCCCACAACAATATTGTATAACCCTTACAAGTTTGATAAACACAATTATTTTTTAATTTTTAACATATAAAATAATATTGGAAAAATTATTTTAATTATTTTTACGCAACGGTTGTAATAGGAGAGGGGCTACGTTTTGCAATACGTCCTGCAGAAATTGTATATGTATAGTGTATATACATATAAGTAGTTTAGTATGGAATTCACATTCTTAGCTTTTCATGTAACATAATTTAACGATATTTTTTTACCGGAGAAAAGAGAACATAATTATAAAGTAGGATCTATTATAATATTAGAGTACATAAAAGCCCGATTTCTATTAATTAAGTTCAATAATATATCACAATACCTAAAACTTCAACTTTAAACTACCGCAAAGTTCAATAAAAAAAATTCAGAATTAAATTTTTCTCCATTTTGAAAGAGATAGTCGTCCTCTTTCTAACCAAAAAAAAAATTGACCCAATGAAAACCATGTACTATATAGGTACGGTTACCGTTTCTATATATTATAATATTAAATGTGTATTTAGAATATTTGACAGTTGGTAATTTGGTTTATATCCTTAAACGGTGAATCTTTCAGAAGCACTCTGTATATTATTTGGTACGCACTGCGCGCATATTTTTTATCGACCAAAACTCGGCGAGCATTTTCCAGTTATATACTTTTATCGTGCTCACGAGATCGTTTGATTAATGTGTGTTTTGAAATTGTGACATTTAAACCGTTTCGAATTAATCGTTCTAGAATTTAATTTCAATATTATTCTACGAAACGTAAATACATGTATTTAATAATATCATGTTATTTATATTAGATTTGTATGATGAAATAAAAAATAAAAATATTATTACATATAATTTATACATAGGTGTATAAAATAAATGTACGTTTTTTTAAAAAATGTAATTTATATTAATTGATTACTATGCACGGATTCATATTATACAAATAGATATTTGGTTTTTATTCGATTCATAATAGAATTTTCAATGACTAACATACTATTGTCATATTTTGCATAAACATAACGTCACTTAATTATTTATAAACTAGCTGATCCCGCGCACTTAGTTGCTCGTAAAATATGACAACTCTTGAAAAATTTGTGATCGTTCAACTCCTTTTGTGTGTAACTCACTGCAGTAAGTGCAACTATACTCGTACATGGACAACGCCAATGAGCGGCTGTAGGTGCGAAAATTCCATTTGTTACCGATTAACCTTTGGCAACCAAACGAATAATAAATATTAAATTCTAATAATTATTTCTCCTATAACCAATAGCAACGATTTAAAACCAAAAGCGCCCATCGTAAATCTCAAAATCCCTGTTTGAGTACATCCTACCGGCTCAAAATGTTATGTTTTAATCGTTTTTTATAATAAAATGGAGAGATTTTATTATTTTTATTGTTTGACTTTCTTAAATGTTTTCTTAAATCATAACTGTACATTTTTTACAATTAAATCTTTGAAATATTAATTTAATCTATTACCTCTTAATTATTTTAAAACTCATAAATATTTTAATAATATTTTTTTTAACGTTATATTTGTACTCTAGTATCACTCATAATTTATACATAGCCGCTCAATATGTGAATTAGGTACTTTTTAGATTTTACTGGGAGGATCAATGCATATAAATTGAATATTTTATCCGGTAAACTTAAAAAATAATGGGAGACCGACTACTTTATTTACAAGCAACGTAAGTAACAAGTCATTTAAGAAGCACTCTGACAATGTTCCGACCAGATTTCTTATAAATATGTTTTTGAGCTGGATACAATGTTATAATTTTTTTCTGATCTATTTTTCTTTACCGAAGGTACGTAAGGTCGCCCACTCACCCCTAACCTAACCTAACCGCGCGTTGCACAATATTATAATTTCGAGTTACAGTATAGGTTATATTTCATATTTATAGGGTGGCGTGCTGCTGGCCCTCACGCATTTTTGATTTTGTGGCGAATGATATACAAGCTTTGGGATAGGTCAGACGACTTCATACGACTTCTTTACTATCCTCTAGATGTCTAGAGTATAGAACAAGATCGAATATAAATTATAATTGTATGTGTATTATATATCCCATAATGTGCTATATCTAGTTTCTACCTCCTACTAATATCCGAATAATTGTATCTGCTGCAGTGAATTGAATAAATGGATAGCTGCCGAGGAAAAAAATTCACGTTGAAAAACACTTAGACCTTTAATCGGAAGATTATTTTCTAATTAAATGTATTCGACAGACATACCTGTTGATAAACTTGACCTAATAATAATTGTTTTATACTTTTATCTTGTACCAGTTGTACCGTCACCTTATTTAAACTATATTATAAAACTATGATATAATCTTCAGGGTTGTGAGTTGTGACTTAGAGTAAAGTAAAATTTATACCTGTTATAACGTCATGGTGGTATACATTACAAAAACAACGTTTTACATTTAAATCAATCCGTCACTAATAACTACACAATAAATCAAACAAAATTGGTTTAATATTATTATATGAAATTTAGCACTATCAAACATTGACTGTGTAAGGCGTAGTTATTAATTAATGAAGTTCATAGTTTTATAAAGACAAACATTTTTTTCTCAGAAAAAATTAATATAATCAATAAATTGGGCTTTGTCTACAATTATGTTATTATGCCTACATTTCTTTTAACAAATAATAGTTTTCAGTATTTTCAAAAGAAAAACTGATATATATAAATGATAATATATTCCGTATTCAATTCATATTAGTTTTTTAGAAGTAAAACGTATCGAACAAACGCCCATACGTCCACCTACCCTTATTAAAAGAAGCAATTTGTAACGTCAAACTGTACGGATACTGCACCGATAAAAAAGGTTAAAAACGTAAAACGAAAACTGGCTTACTTAAATTAAAATTTAAAACTTCCTATTTAGTAGTGACTCGTCTAACATAATATTAGCATACGTATTTTACGCTCAGAGACGTGTACAAATCATCATTTAAAAAGTACTTATATATAAAAAAAAGTCGTAAACAATATTGTTAAAAATACTATGATTTTCAAACTGAAATCAGAAGAGAAATAATGTTAACTATAAATGTATTTATTTAATTTATACTCGCTGCGCACCTGTTGCATAGCAGCACCATAATATAGTAATATGCTGCAGTAGCGCGACACTTCAGTCTCTCCTGTTTCTGCTTAAATTAATACACTCTTTTCCCATGTATTCCGTAACAATTATATAAACACACGGCGCGTGACCAGGAGAATATAATCAAAAAATCAATAAAATAAAATACCTAAATATTTCTGTGTATTAAAATTAAGTGCTTTTCCAAAATCCTACATATCGGTGGCCGTGCAGCATCATTATAATATTATTACTATTATACGACTTCAGCAGTATTCCGGGCCACAAATAATAATAATGTATATTATAAGAGAGGAGGTATACGTCATACGTCTGTATAGTTGTAGTATTAGACACACACACACACACATTATATATACATATATACGTGCCTGCCTATACCTACCTACCTTTACATTTTTAATAATATGTACGAGATTAGTAGTTGCATTGCCTACCCGCGATTACATTTAATTTGTAACGTTTCGTAACACGTCTCACACACGCACACAGACACACAAATATATTATACAGTATTATTGATGCGATCACCTCGTCGAATAGTATGGGTAGGTACATTTACCCGTACACATATCATGTGTATAATACGATATATTGTAATATACATTCGACATTTTTAAGGTTACGCGGGAATGACCTCATTATGTAGGCGGTTCGTTGCGTCGAACAGACGTAATGAGCTTAATAATTTACGTAAAAGACACCAGCCGCCGGGGAGTGCCACTCGATTCCGTGGTGGTTGGCCGCAACGAGATTAATAATATAACTACTGCGTAAAACAATAATTGTTTCGATATAATTATTGCTGTTTAGTATTTATTTATTTTCCAAAGAGGTATAATAGGTTGCGGTGTATAATAATATAACATAATATTATCGATAGTAAATATTTAATTTCTCACTGGCATTTGTGTTCAATTTTACTCGATATCCGCACCGTAGTTTCAACAAGGTGACCAGCTGTATAGTTTCTCCTCGGACCATCGTGGACGCGTGACAAATTACAATAGCCATCATTTTTATCATGCTGCATAAGGCGAACGCCCGCGGTTGTATTAGGTTATTGAAAAGCTGCGACGATAAATTTCGCAAAATTTACATAACCCAGCCTGACGCAAATGGTATGCGATTTCGAATAGAAACACTCGTGGCTGATGAGCGGTGTTGATGTATAGGAGTGTATACAACCGCCCCGACGGAATCGTCTTTGTTGTTCGATAAAAATATGGCACTGTAAAGTCGTGTTAAACAACGGTATTTCGGTTTAGATCGTGTGAAAAAAATCCCCGATGTTCGCACGAGAATCCGGTATATGTAATACGCATGGGTGCACGTATATGGGTTTATGAGCAGAGTTTTATTTTTCAACACATGTTATATACGTTTGTGCATGTTCGATTTTGCTCGAACGATTTGTGTTTGGGAAATAAACGTGTTAACGCGCATAATACAGAAAACGCAGCATCGGGCGCGTGTAAAGTGCGCTCTCCGAGTAAAATAAAATTTTACGGTTTCGGTGAATTTTTCTAATGTTCTTTAGGTGTTATACAGCATTTGAAGACATTAACCGCTTTATTTTTCGTTGTGGATGCATGTACCTACGATATATATAGCAGTGGCGTGGCGAAGTGAAATATTTTGTAGGGTAATCCATTTTTTGAATGACCTACCACGCCTTATTGACTTTATATAATACTTATTATTGAAATTATTGTTCTTATTAAGTTCGGATGAAGTTAGTCTTGTACAACAATTTCTCACTAAATCCAGTGCTTACCCACCCACCTATTTAAATTATCGGGAAACCGATCATTGTTGTATACGCTGACTAGTCAAATAATAAAAATTATAGACAGAATATATATATATATATATATATATATATATTAAATATATCAACATTTGTTAATTGCGGTCAACGCACAAAGCAAATTTAGAATTCCATACAATATGATGTCGATACCTGCACGAGCTCGTATATTATAATACTAATTGTTAGGTTTATGAGTCGTGTAAAAGTTTAGGTGTGCGAGTTAGGTCGGGCTGTACCTACGTATATAGGTACCTAAATGTATAGTGAGCTCCATATTAGGTATAGATCGGTGATGATGTACAGTGTAAACACGAATTAAATTATCATACCAGCAAATACCGACAACAATCATTGTTTATTTCATATTTCCCCGTTAGGCCGCTAAAAAGAAAATCTCCTATCACCGGACTTCCGAACAGTGACATCGAGCTGGACATGATTTATAGCCACGATCCACCAACGAAAATTATTGAAAAACGCGAGCATGCGATGATTATCACACCATTGCTAATCATAATTCATCCAACCGCCCGAAAAACGTCTCCACCGCGGTCGGCCATGGCACGACTGTAGTATAGACGTCGCGATACAACTCGCTTTAACCACAACACTGTGTCCGGACATATACGTCACCTATAATATTGTATGGGTATACCGATACGCACGTCGACATACGTCGTTACATGCGCGTGTACAATAAATATGCACATATCCACCCTCGTATGGGTACAGGCGTATCCGCGAGACCGGACTTCCGGGCCGACGCCGCTGGCGCGGTTCGCGGGGGCGAGATGAATCGTCGGCGGCGCGTACCGCGCGCGAGTGAAAGAGATACGCTGGCGTCGTATGGGTACAAAAGGTAAAAAACACACATTATAATATTATCATGCACATATTATATGTATATAAGCGCGCGGGTCCCTCGCCGTTCACAATGGACCGACGGTATATCGAAAAGCATTATAGTCATAATAATAATAATATATAAAAGCGCGCATAACATTATATACAAGTCGTCGCCGGGTCGCGAGTATTTGCTGTGACGCGGCCTCGGCGGTTGCCGCCTAACTGACACTTGAATGGGTTAGGACTTGGGAGTGCGAGTGTGTGTGTGTGTGTGTGTGTGTGTGTGTGTGTGTGTGTCGGAGGCGTTTTGCGTTCTATCTCCGACCAACGATACAATCGATTGCGCCTTATTTAGCGCGCAAACCTGCAGCACATTCGTCGTCGCCGCCGGTCGGTCTCTCCAGCGCGCGTCACTTCTTTCGGATGTCGCAGCGAGACGCCACTGTCGTATAGTCGCCGATTGCTGGAGACGGACGTAATTTACGACGAAAATATGACGGAGGTCGTAATATTAAACAATGTTTATAATATGTATACCTACGTGGGGTGGTGCGTGATCATTTCTAATTATTTTTTTTTTTTAATACTATTAATTAATATAAAATATGAAGGTACCCACCTACTCCGAGTATCCGAAAAGACCATCATTGAGTATAGTAAAAAATTAATGATTACTACAACTGTACCTACACGAATTACCTGTCATGAAAATGTGCGCAACATGCTGACTGCAGTGCAGGATGATCGTTTTCTTTAAACTCGGATCTTAATATCGTATAATATTTATGGACGGGGTCGTGTGCAGCCAACGTATTATTCTCTAGATTGTCGAATACTTTGGATTTTTGTCCAAAAGAAATCCGGCCCCCTAATTAATAGTTTTTATCTGAAAAGACGAATTTCATTCGCCGTGTCACGCCTAGACACTCAAATATTATTATATTATTTTTAATCGTCATCGGCTGCGCGATACTATATTATAATAATATTTTATTTTATTTAATAATTTACGCGGCGCTTCAGTTATAAATTCGCACACGGAATTAAATTGTGTATATTCGGTGACGACCTTGCTCGTATTTTAAAGTTTCAGGACAGTTTTATTTCCACATTACAAACACGCACTTAACATATGATTTGTAAAATGTAACGAATTTTTTAGCGAATTGATATGGTAATGATATGCAGCAGTGCTCAGGACAAGGACAAATTTCTTTTTTGTTTATTTTTCGAATACAAATCTGTTATTATTCTTATCAGAACAAAAATCGTGTCGCATTAACCGATGATATAGAGAGATAACGAATTTTGACGAAAAAATAATAAAAACCGTGTTGGTTATTTAACTTACTAAACGAACTTTTATTACAAATTGAATTCAATTTCCCGGCATGTATAACGCGTAGGTACCCCGATTAACCGGTTTCGGTAGACTTACACTTTCGTTTATGTACCTATAATATTTTTTTACAAATTATTATAATTTTTTAATGTTTTAGGTTGCACCGATTATCTTTTGACGTATTGAAATGAAGTCAGGATGTGTTGTAGACGTGATATAAAAAAATGAGCATACGATGGATCTTAATTTTCGACCCGAACTCACGCTACGGTGTACCGATGATAATAATAATAATACTTATTTAGGTAGGTCTCCAAATAAACAGGTATACAAAACACGTTATATGCAGTTGAAGAAAGTGTCATAGTTTTTAATCCTGAAAAATAAAATTATACTGATCTAGGCTGATTTTACTATAGAAATATACGAGTCCCGTATTTGTTCACATTTTCGCAATTATATTATTCCATTTCGTCGTGCGATCTAATCGAATCGCGCTCAGGAGTTTGCAAAATATTATACACCTATAATATATTATAATAATAACATTATAGATAATAATATTATTATACCATGTAGAGCCGTGCTTCTTTGTAATCTTGAGTAATTGCATACCATTAAAAAAACTCGAAATAATCGTAGCTCCTGCTAACGGGGTCGTCGGTCGAATGATTGTTTCGTCTGGTCGCGAATTAAAATACCCACACGACGTCATCGCATTTCGGAACCGCTCGAACGGTTTGAATGGAAAAAAATTCTGTCCCGGCGGTATCTATGTACAATGTTATATTATTATAATAGCCGGTCGATCGCTCGCGAAGTTTTTCTTTCTAAGACCTATTCGGTCGCTGTGGGCAGTGGGCATCGTCGTCGTAAACGGACATCACCATCATCGTCGGGTGTAAATATAGACTCAAAACTGAAGGGCATGCTTGTGCCACCGCTTTCGAGTCAATCATAAAATATAATTAATTCGCGAGCATAAGCCGCGCGGATCGGACCGAATGCGCGTTTCGGAGCATTACGATGATTTCGTTTTAGCGCCTCAACACGCGGCTGGTTAGTCGATAAAAATGTTTAAAAATAAACGTCAACTGCTCCTAAAACGCGCCTCCTTTCGGCGTGTAATAATATGCCTATATGCACTGGAGTTCGTGTTGAAAGACGTACGGTATATTAATATAGTCACGTGGTCAAGGTATACGTATTTCATTTCGCAGAGTTGTCAAGTTATTTATTTTTGAAACGTCGTGTCGTCGTTAATACTGTATTATGTATTAGGTAGGTATAGAAGACCTATAATAACTACGTCGACCAATATTTTATTAATTTATTCACTCGATATTTATCGGATATGTATACGACTACTGTCTACTATTCTTCGAGTAAACATTTTAGAGTGGACTGCATTCAATTACGAGGCAACAATAATGTTGACCCACATTCACTATGCCACAACCCCTTGCAGGTATCAACCAAACCAGGAAATAAACTTTTTAGGTACCTATTATATTATAATGTGATCAAAAAATGTAACTTTTAGTTCGTCAATTGTTAACTATGACTTTCTTTTATATTGAGTAACAATCAATTGGCCCTTTACATAATCTAACCCATCATAGACGTGCGTTTTCTGATGAGGCGAGATGTGGCTACTATTTTTTTTACCCCCGCCACCCTTCAGACTATCACCAATAAAACATAGTCATACAGAAAATTGAAATGTATTGATAAACAAAGCCCATCTACCCAAAACTATACTAACCCATACTGCCACCAAATTATATTTTGGGACAACTGTCTCACAAAATCATATTTGCTACGCCACTGGAACGTATAGTTTGTATGATAATATTATCACTCGTACTGCCAGGTGTATAATATATAATATTCTTAAAATGTATTTGTGTAACGATAGCAATTTTTGGTTGTTGCACACGTGGACATCGTTTGTAGACTAAAAATGAACACTTATTCTACTACACGGATCTCTCGTGTACGTATATACTCGGACATTTTAATAGGACAGTTACTGGTGTTTGGAGTCTTGTTTTGTGGTTCTAGGCAAACTGTAAAGTCTAAAAATATGAAATGAAAACGACATTGATATTCGAGTGCGGCTTTTGGAGCTTCGTAAAATATATTACACGTGGTACTTATACGCATATTATTATATTATACCAACGTTTTTAACGTCGTTCTTTTCATCGAAGACTATTTTGGCAAACACAATTAGGACCACCCCGGTTCACAGTGAATTTATTGAAATCATAAAACTACAAACTAGTAGCACCAAAATTTAATTGCTTTATTCTAGAAAGTGTCTTCGATGACATTGTATACATTTATATTTTTTAATCCTTGTAAGTTACGAGGGCATTTTTACACTCCAACAATATATATATATATAATTAAATTAAATGTGTTACGATGCTAATTGTGTTAGTCACGAATTATTGTGGACGGTCGCTACGATAATGCGCAGCCACACAAGACGATGATATATTCTTAGACCGCGTTATAAGTAATGGACCGTTAAGTGTGGATCACAAGATTTGGTGCAGAAATATTTTTATTATTAGTATTATTTGTCTCTATAAAATGCATTTCGCGGTTGCACTCGGTGCGACGAAAGCTTTTGTACATTATTCCCGAACGGTAAATAACTTGCGGCTTAAAAACTGATAGGTGATTTTTAACGTTAATTTACAATAATACTCTAAAAACTTAGCCGATGACTCGTTTCAAATTGAATACTGTTATTTTTAGGTGCGTGCAAAAAAAAGCGCACTATTCACGGAGCGTGCACGTGAGCGTTATTTATTATAGAATAATTGTATTGTAACATATTTTGTTTATTTTAATTATATTTATAATGGCGTAAGTGCTAAACGAAACCATAAAAAATGTTATTTTATGCATTCCGTTCAGCGAAACGAGTAGCGTTTTAAATCCGGTAAAATTAAAATCTAGTCATCCAGTGAAATATATTACACGTTATAAATCGTTCCGAGTCAACCAGAGGAATATAATAATTTGTGGATATTATTATTGTTATGATAATGTGTTGTGACCGCGAGTATTATACCTACCTATCACTTACTGTATACTCACTTATCTTTATATATAAGACAGTCTCTGTGATTATTATTTACTATGTATTATTATACACACCGTGTAAAATAGTATAATAATAATGTGTTCTACTTACGTCTTGCAGTACGTCTTAAACACTTTTTACTTAAGCCTTCCTACGACAGTGTGTACTATAGTTTATAAAATATATAATACGATGGCGCCATGCAATTGTGAGAAGGGGAGGGGAGGTGGTGGCACGCGTGTAGCAGATTATATTATAAAATAATTAATAAAATATTATAACGTCCATTTATTATTAGGTTTTAGGTGTGCCATTTTTTAGAAATAGAAATTTAAAAATGTCATCCGACTCTATTCGCGAAGCGTATCATAATAATATATAATCTGCGATTTCTATGCGATACGAATCAAGAGGTTTTGTCATGATCATTGTCAGGGTCGTATAGTGGGTGTGGTGGACTAAGATGTGGACCAAACGATTTTTTTTTAAAATAATGTTTTCTTGTTAAAAGATTTAGTACAACAACAATAACACAGTATCTAATATATAGTTGTTCATATTCATAAAAAAGGGGGTTTTTTAAATACACCTTTAATATATATTTTATGCTTTACATATATTATTATGATAGATATACATATATAATAGCGACAATAGTGTACCTATATAGTTACATAGTATTGAAATTGTGTATAGTACGAATATGCGACGAAATTATAGTAAAAAGCGATAGTATTGCAATAGTGATCGCTAATATCTTGATAGGTTGAAAATACTGCAGTACCTAACTATGACGTGTCTATGTAAACTCGAAAATCTCAAAGGTTATTTATATAACTTCATAAATATACAGGCGTACCTATGAATTTGCATTTGGGGGGGGGGGGCTAGGGGGAGTTGAGTCTATCCTAAAGTTATTTTTGATAAGCTCAATGGCTTTTTTTATATTTTGGGGCATTATAAATAATAAACACCTTTAATTGTCTATGTCTTTTAAGTTTTAAATCTGTTGGTTAAGGGTTTTGTCCTATGACCGTGGTATTGCTGATTGAGTGAGGTATACAAAAGTTATGTGCACGCCACTGGCCGTTTTAGTAGTGTTGTTCTGTTCTACGTGTTTTATGATTATATGTTATAATATTATACAAGCAAACTTCGCTCGGAATACGACGACCCACACTGCTACTATAGGCAGGTATGGAAATAATATTATGCCTGCCGACGAGTCCCTGCAGGAGAAGACGGTATAAAGATATGGTTTGCTTGGCGGCGCGTCACATATTACTCATAATATAGTCATAGGTTTCATAATTATTTATATACACATGTACGGTAGAATCCGCTTACTGCGATGCCGTGTACAACGATTCCCAGCCACGTACTCGGTTGGTTTCAAAACTCTCTTGCACCATATTGTTTTTATCGTCGGGATAAAACGCGGACGAACGATCCGATTCTCTAGGTCCCCCGAAGACCGTCGTTCAGCGGATTCCACCGCAGTACATCTACCGGCTACCGACACGCGTGACGACGACGACTAGCTGGGGCAGAGGACACAAAATAATAATAATAACAGTGCCGATAGAAATAACGATAATAATAATTGCAACGTGTACTCGCGTATATCTAACACACACACACACGAACCCGCTCATATTATCATATTATTATATATATTTACGCTTCGTCACAGTCTTTTCATGTGGATGTCGAGACACGAGTATTATTACAACAATAGACGTGACGTACCTTACGCGCGGGCTTGAACACGGCGAGCGGCGGCGGCGGCATCACTGCGAAATGATAATAATATTATATTATTATAGTACATCTTGATTTTAATATAAGGTATAAGGTACCTGTGCGTTATGATATATCGATTTTGTGAGACTATCGGCGGCGGCAAAAAATATTTCTGCGCACTCGTTCTCCCTCACAACAATGTTTGTACATAATATATATATATATGCGAGTGTGTGTGCGTGCTTTGTATGATAGCTATATATAGATACCTCACATGGGTGACGAGTATATAGTGAGCGCCTAAATATAATATAATATACGCTCGCGGTTTCGTTATTGTACGTATGGCGTATTAAACCATGTATTTACGAGGTGATCCATTTAACTGGCTACGTAATAATTTTTGTGTTTTTCTGAAAATATAACAATGTTCAGCGCTTATAAAGTGTATTAATTATATAATACTCCGATTTTACGAGTCATGCTAATTTTTATCGATATTTTCAACTCTTTCGGTGCTGAATTCGTTTTTGCTGATCCGATTTTTTCACGATCATCAGAGCAGGATTCTTTTTTTCAAATGTTGATGCGATAATATTGAATACATTTTTTTTTTTTTTTACAAACATTTATAGTTTAGACGAGCGAATAGCAGTGGACGACCATAAGACGTATAACAATACGTTTGCCATAGTATACCTCTGCTTGCCGTTTTGTTCCACTGCTCCAAAGTTTTGACCGTAAACTTTAAAATGATTTCAAACTCTAAAAACCTACATAACCGTGGAAATGGAGCGCCCTGTACACATATATTATATTAGTGCGTATACATTATGCAATTCGGGTCGTACAGTAGGTATAAAGTATATATACGGCAAAGTCCCGTCTCGCGGACTGCAGGCTCCCGCGGGGCAATCCGACATCATTGTGTTCTCATCCGGTTTAGTGTCTACGCGTATATACGTGATATTATGTACACGCGACGTGTAATATACGCGCAGCGGTAGCCCTCTCCTCGCCGCCGCCACCGCCGCGGAGAGTGGAACGTCTAAGTCTCCCGCGAGGAAGTCATCGTCATCGGCGAGATAGATGGACCGATAATATTATAATATGGGTTCGATGAGAAAAAAACCACTCGTCGATCCGTGTGCACGGTCGAAACCCGGGGTATACGCGAACGGATTTCTGGCAGCCTAATTAAATCGGACTGACCGCGTCGTATTTAGTGGTAATATTATTATTATTATTATTATTATTATTATTATTGTAATACAAAGTGCAGAATATAATATAAATCCTGGATAACCGGTAGGAGAGTAAGAATAGTTGCCGAGGGAGAAGAGGAGGAGAGACACTCGGAAATGACGTCGACGCCGACAAAAATGAAAAAATACAAATTATACGCCTATCGGCTTCTGACGCGTGCGGCGCACCCTGTAAAGTAAATCATAAATAATATCGCTATGTTTAAATAACGCGCGCCATAATATTTTAATTTACTCGTGTCGTGTATACGTGTTATAATGTACCTATACATATTACATAGGTATATATTATATATTATATGTATAGATGTTTGGTTCCATTAAAACTTCTGGAAACGCGATCTTCGGACGCTTTCGGTGGGGTTTGAGATATATCTCCTATCCCTACCATCCAAAAACGGTTTTATTAATGATTATTAAAAGTAGATTTCACAAGCTTAGGGTTTACAATGTTTTTATTCGTCGTGTGCAGGTCGTACCCGTCTTCAAAATCCGGTGTCGTGTTTACGATATCAATAAAATATATTATTTTGATTGTCGACTGATTAGTAATCTTGGATCACAGGTAAGACATATTAAGTAGCTGGCAGGTAGATATAATATAACTGTAGACTAGATTAGTTGCGAGCTAAAGAAGCTTCATAAATCATAACTAACCGATGGCCGATGATCGTACTTTACAAAGATTACGTTTACCTATATATAATTTAACTTTGAAAATCTTCAATAAATGTATATAATCATTGTCAATATCTACTGAAGATTATGTATTTTTTGATGTTAACCTATTACCTAATAAACACAAAGTTAAGAAACTAGTTCAATTAATCATATTATAGGCACCTACTTATAGTAATTTATATTTTGTTTAACAATATTAATTATTGAATTATTGAATTAACCATAAAATATATTTATTTGATATTATTATGTTTGGTGAAAGGACATTTTTCTCCGTTACATCACCACCCCACCTACCGTTTAAATATATTAATAGACTTTTTTTCTCTGACCTATTTCCCATGTTAAAAATTGACTAAAAAGTGGTTACATTAGTACGTTAGGGCGAATACACATAAGAACTTTAATTTTTAGTTCTTAATAATATCATGAACGTTCTACATACGAGACACGAGTCATTGTACATTGTACAATGTAAGATATTTAACATAAAAATATTCGTAGGTACACAAGGAGCGATATAAAAGCTACATTATAATTTAATTATAAAATAAATTGTGTTGTATTAGAATGGTAATAATTATCATAAATTCAATATCTCATAACAATTTTGTCATCTGTAAAAATTTTTTGCTGAGAGAAAATGTCCAAATATAAATTATAGTTTAGAAGGAAAATGTCATGAAATTGTATAATATATACAAGTATTATACTAATCATGGGATAAAGAGTGGTATTTCTCCGATCCTAACACCGACAACACTGTATGACCGTATTATATACTTAATGATATAGTTAACGAAATATATCGAGTTAAGATTTGTGTTAACGATTTAATAACGTTGACACGGTAGATCATTATTTTTAATTTGCATTATTTCACAAATAAAAATTTGATTTACACGACTATGCTGGGTGCACCGAATGTTGTAATCCAATTTATTATTTTAACCGTATTAAATTCAACTATCCACACGTCAAGTATTTGAAACACTGTAATTCGAACACGCATACAGACTCTTGTCATTCATATTTTGATGTTTGAAATCTTAATCTTTAATATTAATAATCCAGTAATGGTTTTTGAGATAATTGCTTCTTCTAGCCCCCGGGAAATTCTTCGTTCTATCATCTGTTTATACATTTATAATATACGACGTCTACATAACGTCTCTAGTTAGCATTCACTTATTATCACTATTATTTTCTTCTCTGAACGATAAAATATGTAATTGATGTCCATGGATTAATTTTCAAGATTGAAATAGATTTATAAAAATACAGTATTAATATTATTTTTGTTTATTTCAATAATATTTTAAGACACATATCATTATTATTTATTACCTATTATCATTATTATTATTATTATAATTATTTGCAAATAAAACATTTTATATCAGAAATATTGTATCCGCCAGTGAATTTCGTTTCAGTTATATTAAAATACCGTGGCTTATTACTTTCTGCTGGCCTAAACGTTATTGTGCTTACGTCGATAAAAAAAAGCACGTATACGATACTTCGCGTTTATATCTATAGTTTTAGATGGTAAGTATTTCGCCACCACGCGCCCATCCTCAAATCGGAATGTAAGCGAGAGGGTTAGCTTAGAAAAATGACGAAAAAAACATATTATTTTACTATCTATGTGGATGTCGTGATGATCAACCAAAAATATCGCTGTATAATTAAATATACTATTATGCGACATTGTGACTTAAACGCGTACGGATACGATGAAATCGGACGGACCACATTATACTTAGTATGCTTCACACGTAGCGCAGTGTAAACAGTGAATTACCGAATTCGACCACATTATACCCATCGTGAACAACGATAATGTTATTTATAGTAATATAGTATACTACAACATTATATATTCGTCGTCGCGGTCGTCGTGTCGTGTCGCTTTTGGAGATGAAATCTTTTTTTCTATTACTTTTTGATTAAAAAAAAAAACACAGGTATTCCGCTTTTTTTTTAATTTCTAAGTCGATTTATCATACGTCAAGAAATAATTTTTAAATTCACCTATTCACGAGAAACACGTTTTTTTTTTTTCTTTTCAGGAATGCCGGCCCGTGTATGTACAGAAGAGGCGAATAACGAATCACACACACGCCACACGCACACACACACAAACACACACATTATAATACGACGCGCTATCAAAAACGATACCGTATCCGAAATTAATATATATTTTCTTCTATCCCGTTTTCGGGACGACTAGTTTATGTGACAGAAAATACATTATGCGCGGCGGCGACGGTCCACCGGACGATTGCGTGCGTACCCGTATATGCGCTCGTGTGTGTGTGTGTGTGTGTGTGTGTGTGTGTGTGTGTGTGTGTGTGTGTGTGTGTGTGTTTTTAGTTATAATATACGCGTATTCTACGGTTCGTATGCACAAATGTAGGAAGGCATAATATTATAGGTAGGTATACCGTGGAATATCGCCGCATATAATATTGGTACTTTGCGCCGGGATACTTCGGCTATAGTCTTGGATTACTGCCAAAAATCAGCGGTCTACCTGCGAAACCCATCGCACCTGTAATCGATCCTGTTATAAACATTTTTTTTTTCTCTTTTCTTTCCTATTAGATTTACTACTAGGTACGTAATATAACTTTATACGACGGCGCACCGCTGTGGGGTAATGCGTCCGACGGTGGTTATAGACTATAGTGTAGTATATTGTATATAATATATGTATATCGTATAGGTATCGGATATACCTAAAATATATTTGTGCTTATAGCTGCGTAGTGTTATGTTATGCACCACAATATATAGTGGTATAATGAAGCTGGCACGTAAGTATATATTTACGTGTGTACAGAACATGATACCCTATATATATAGGAAGACGTACGAATATATATATTTTGTACAATATATAATGTGACGGGGTGTACCTATACTGCCACCTACCTGTACTGTCGTATAATAATAGTGTTATTATCATTAGAGTCTGGTTTTCGTAATAAACGACATAAAAATTGAAATTGAGTTACATAACGAGTTACCTACTTGTATTTCATGATATTTCATGTAAACTCAACAAGTCGTTTTTTTATGTATTTAGGTAAAAATACTAAAATGATTATCACTTCCAAATATTTCTCAATTTTATGTTATATAGATAGAGATCGTAATATTATAAAACCTTTTCAATCTTTAAACAATTATTGTTTTACCGTATAAGCACTTGCAAAACGTGATGAATAATTATGATATTAAGTGACCAGAAGTCTCGAGTAAAAAAAACCATCGCCATTGAATACTTTATGATGGTGCTGAGTGGTTCATTTTAGTTGCATAGAATGTCACGACACCGTTTCCGTTTTCAACGTCTTTTAAGCGTGGCCATCTGAGATACTAGGAACGGATAGGTTAGATATTATAGACGATGCGATGATCGAGTAAGTTGTAGTGAAAGCGATTGTAGAAGGTTTTGGCTACGTTTTGATGTTTTGAACTGATGGAATTTGTAAAATACTGTAATAGTGTAAATTGTTTGAAATATAATATATATAAATATGCTTTGATTCTATGAAAGACTCATTTGGTTGTCTGTTCTGTTTAAGTTTGAGGATTTGGCTTACCCTCAGTAAAATTGAAACCATAGACTATAATATATATATATTATAGACTATTGATCTTTTAAAATATGATTCTAAGGAATAAGATAGGTTTACATCCTTTATCTTCGGCTCAAAAGTTGAACAACAATAACGTCTAATTAAAAACACAAAATACAATAATCAAACAATGTATGATTACGAAAAGCGTCTCGATCTTTAATATATTAAATAGCTTTAAATTTTAAATTTTAACTCTATTGAAACATAATCAGATGACTTACGACACGATTGACTCTGCTTGTTCTCTTCTGTAGGTTAGGTATGTACACAAATCGACTCGGTCAATTCGCTCTGCAGCCTTGTGATTATTATATCTTTTTAATTTAAAGTTATGACGCGTATTATGCGTACGACAAAAGACGCTCGCGATAATACGATGAATGACTCGATACCATGTGTTTAGACGCCCACCGTCATTTGGCTTACTGACCTTAAAATATGTTATGTGTGTGAGCACAGCTCGCGACCCCCTTCTGGCGGAGACGGGTCGTCCGTAGAGATTCCACATATATTGTGCGTTTTCCATTGCGAATAATAATATTATTGTTTTACCGGTCGTCGGGGGAAAAATAGAAAAAAATTAAAATTAAAAAACTACTCTCTCCCGCAACAATATAATTATTATAATACACATACCTAAACAACGCGACACAATATATATTATGATATTATATACTCGCGTGAGTTCCACGCCACAACAATAGTTTCCGAGGGCCATTTCGCTAGCTCGAGTGTATTGTGCCGAGGAGGAGGCGGCGGCGGCATCGTCGTCGTCTATACGTCGAGTGTTTGTTTATTGCATTATATTATTATTATATAGGTAGACGTGGTGGTACGCTGATCCATCGGTGTGCGCACACAAAAGACTCGCATATGTGAAATAATAATATAACGTGTGTAGGTTACCAGCTATGTGCAGTATAAGTATAATACTTGTATATAATAATACTGCTTCGTTAATGTTGTATTTTTCTTTGCCAGCACACCCGCGCCCATATAACATCATCGTGCTGATGATAATATATTATACTATTATAGGTATGTATATTGTATACCGCGTACGCGATAATCGAACGCGCGTCTATTATATTCAGGAAGCCGCGGCGGCAGCAGCAGCAGCAGCAGCAGCGACTTGATATCAATCAAAAGGACGAATAATAATAATAATATAATAGTATATATATTATTATTATTATTATTATGTATACGGCGGTGGAGGAGAAGAAGAAGAGAAAAAAACTCCCGCATCGCTAACATAATAATAATATAATAATATTTCGTATAGGCGCGCGCCGCGGTGTGACCTACGTCTGCAGTGCAAGGCGGCGGCGGACGAATGAATGGATTTCGCCGAGAGAAAACAGCAGTGCCACGTCGTATTAATTATAAATTATACACAAAATGTGCATCGCGTGCTAACTCATTTAATTTTTTTACATGTGAGCATAACAATATAAAATAATAATAATAATATAATAGCGTATAGGTATAGGGTAAAACACGTTTCCGTCAGAAGTACATACACTTTCCTTACCTGCTGCCTGCAACGATATCTGTTTTCGCCGAACTAGATATATCGGCCGATGCCTTCACGCGTCCACCAAAACGGTTTCCATAATATTATACAATCAATATTTAGATGCATTAGGATTTTTTTGATTTACAACAATGTCGATTTTAGATTCTAAAAAAGTTTTCCGGATAAAATGTTGAAGCGTTATTATTAACTCAATTTTTCATTTATTAGCTATTTATCGTAAGTACCGCAATGTATTCGGCCGGACACGACTTTAGTGCCAGTACGGAGGTCTTATTATTCCTTAATTATTCCAACAATATAGGAAAAATCCGATCACTACAACAGTTTTATAACGTTGTGTGTGTATGTGAGTTTGTATTTCCATCTTGTATTGACAAAGAGAGAACTTGATTTAATCTTAAAAATTAAGAATGATTTCTCGATTTTTCGTATCAAATTTAATAGAATTGGTAAAATGAGAAGTGAAAAATACTTTTCTTAATAATTTGAAAATACTAGCAAGACAACCCGAGATCGCGAAGGTATTTTCAATGACTTTATTTTATGCTGTAATTCAGAAAAGAATAAACCATAAATACTATTCACCAAATATTCATAATATTTAGCATTTTGTTCTCCATATATAATGGAATTTTCAAAATTGTTAGACTAATTTTAAGCTATTCATAACACAGACCTATTCACACCATTTTACGCAGTACGTCGGTATTGACTGAAAAGTAATCGTTTTATAAACTTATAAATTATAATATGTATGCGACGTTTTCGGCAAAAATAAGTTCAACTCATCCAACTAAGAAAACATCAATAACAATATAAATAAAATATAATTTAAGCTATCCTCAGAAATTATTATAGTCGCTGTTTACCTGCAGTCTTATTCGTTCGGAATCGTTTTTTGCATAAAACGGTGTTTCAATGAATTCAAATTTAACCACATCTACAACTGCGTTGCGAAAGGTCTTGGTGTAAATACTATTAAAGCAGTAATAGTACATACGATATACCTAGTATATACAGATGAGCGAGTGCCCCGATTTTTTTTTTCGTGTCGTCGTACCTACACCACCGTGCACGGAAAACGCCGTCTTGTATCGGCCTAACCTGCAGAATTTTTCCATTTGATTGTTGAACGATTATTTTTATTTTATCCAAATCCGATTCGAAATATTGTTCTACGCGCCGTATCGCCACTCATTTAAATAAAATAACGTTTTGAAACGTCCGACACTCTGACATTAACGCGCACACACACACCAGACGTCAAGATAATATACTATACTATGATAATATATGTATACATACACATTACACTGCCATTATAATAACGAAGACGTAGTCTCACGACTCCGCGGCGCGCGGTGATCTTTCGGGTGACCTCTACGACTACTTGTTCGATCTATCAATTATTATACGGACGTAAATAATTGACAAATTGCTCACATCAATCGTCGGCTTGCAGGTGTTTTTTTATTTTATTTTTAAAACATCGATTGAAACGTTGTTGCCGTGCTTTATTGTCTCGCGCGCGCGATAGAGCTACTCGGTTTCACGTGGGCGGAATTTATAATTACGTCCGACGACGATGACGAGCCGTACGCGCGGGGTCGTTGCGGTACATAGGTGTGTAGCATAGTATAATGTTTTAATATATATATATATAAATAATATTATGTATTGTAATAGACTACAGGAATTATTATTAGGATTACCGAGCGTATATGATACACGCTCGGGCGTGTTCGCGTTGGTGAGTGGTGGGAGGGGGGTAGGAGCGGCTTATTATTAATATTTTTTTTTTTATTTAATCCGTAATTATTATAACAATATCATAGCCGTACTGCAGAGAGTGCAATATTATTTATATATTGTATACGATATAGGTAGGTATACGCACACCGACTGCACAGAGGTCATATCATACGAGTCGGCCGAAACGACAGCGCTGTGTGCGTCCGATATATAGCGGTAATTAGTAATTATTTAGGCGTAAGGTACATATATGTTATATTTATAGGTACACCGAGCGTGATGGTGCTATGTAACAAAGTATCATTACTTTTACACGCGAGTCTACCGCGGTGTACCTACAACGACGACCATAATATAATCCGCGATAATTAATTACGCGTCCGAACTGGTATACCTAACTGCGCCGCACGCCGCGCATTATATGTTAATACGCTTAACTGCAGTAAACACCCGAGTGGCCAAGTTTATTGGGTTCGTTTGCATGTGCAGTTCACTTTGCGGGTCGTACGCGGACGTCTTTTGTACGGTCGTCGTCACAAAATATTAACCTTGCTGAGGACGCGACAGCATAATATATGAGTGAGATTCCTGAGGGAGTTTCCCGAGTGCACCCAGAACTACTCTTATTCAATTAAAAACGGCAAGTTCTCGGGTTATCTCAACAGCATATTATATATAATTAGGCCTCATCCTACTATGCACCAGCGTATTAGTGGTTTTTCGTGGCTATGATGCTGTTGATCGATAGTACCAATAATATATACTATTCTTAGTATAAACCATTCAACGTTCGATATTAAACAATATCACAGGTGATCGAAATAGGTTAATTACAACCTCTATATCGATGGACTGCTGCAGTAATCCGCACCACCTGCTCGTGAGCTGCGGCTTCATCATACGCTGTGCATGTAAACATTAAACTCGTATGTAAATAAATAAATAAATCACTCAAACTTGCTTCTTATATATATATACAATATAATCATAGGAACCTAACGTACTTACATATAATATTATAATATAATTTTACGTTGATTATGGCAAGTTCTATTATTGATACATGATTTGACATTATGGTATTATTGGAAAACGGCAGGGTATTGCATGGGTGACTTGAACGCAGACACGACTGATGATTTTTTGTGACATACCTATGACTTGCGGTTTACGTGTATGTAGCATGTCATATTTAAAGTCTAAAAACTATGGCCAAATAACATGTATATTGCATAAAGATTAAAGAGCTACGACTATAGATGAGTGCTATATGACTGCTTTATACACTTAACGTGTCTTATCTGTAAATTAGCTGCATCCAGTAGATAAATAAGCCACATTTATAAGTGCGGGTATTTATATAGTATCGTCGGTAGTTTTGAATGTTGTGGCGTTTCATTTTCGACCACGAACTTGACCATGCTTTACGTGCTTTCCGTTGTTTCGACCATACTACTATAAAATCAATACACTTTATTGTCAATATATCCTTTTATTTATCACTAAATTCTAAATGTATATTGAGAGTGATATAGTTCACAGTTAGCTTGATTCAGATAAAAGTATCAAGATATTATATCAATATGCAAATCAAAACCAATATTTAGGATTAGCATATATAGTCCCTACCAAGAATTAAAAAAAATGATTCTTTATTAGTCACTTAAAATACTATTTTAATACCTAGCTATTTAGTTATCACACTAGTCATGTTGGAGTAACCGTTTTTGTAAGTTTAAAAAAACAAATGGATAACCCCAATATTTTACAAAAGAAACTGTGTGATGATGCTCAAGCACCATCTGTACCAAAAGTCTAATGGTCACACCACTTAATATTATATACCTAGTTGTACCTACGTTGTATCAGATAACGTTAACCATACACCTTACATAATCAGCTACAGCCTTTTTTATTTGGTTGTCCTCTCAATTTCGAACATCGAACTAGGGAGAGCATAAACCGCTTAAATTATTATTCTACGTTATAGTAAGTATTTATTGTATGATCATTATTTCCAGTAGTTTTATCGTTCGAATATTATAGGCAAAATCGTCGTAACGTCTTATTCGTGAAAAACAAGTATTAAACAATAATATTCGTATTTTACAGCGTATAACCTACTCATTAATAATGTAATATGTACATTTATCAAACTATTTTTATCTAAATATTTTTCAGGCCCGAGCAAACCACACCCCCTAAGGCCTAAGTAATAGTTTCTGAAAGCATGCCGTGCTAGCAGTGCATTGCAGAATACGCGCTTGAGAATAGGTAGGACATATTATTGTCATCGTCGTTTAACTGATAATATCGGGTTGTAGGTAGGTTTAGTATAAAAATGATGTTAAATATTGTGTTTATTTTCTTTTTGGTAGGTATATAATATATCGCATCGTCGTAGTCCGTAAATAATATCATTGAGCGTAGTCGTATGTATATAATATATTATATTATAATATAATTCGTTCACGGGACCGCCGTCGCCGCCACATATTACATAATATTATTATTAAATATACGGAATGTGGACACACGATACGCCCGCCTAAACGGCGGAAGAGACGACAACGGCGGGGGACGAAAATAATCGTACAGAATATAATAATAATATTATAAGGAGACGGTGTGTACAATATATATTATGAGATTCGCCCGAGCCTGCATCGGTCGTGTCGTGTATATATGGGCGCTGGGCTTATATAAACAAACGGTGACGGGTGGTTATTATTCGTGATGTCAGCGTGTATATTATATCGGACGACCTCGGCGTGCGTGGGAGAGACCGTTGCGGTCGTCGAGACGACAGCACGAATATATATAAAAAAAAAACACTTTTTTTTTTCTACTTTAAAAAAATAAAAACCCGATGAACGCGCTATCGGCACCGATCGCCCGTCCATTCGTCGGTCCGTCCAACACCACCACCGACCTCCACGGACCCGGTCGGTTTTTTTTCTTTACATTTCTGGAAACACGTTGCGATGCATATATTATAATAATAATATATATAAATATATTATGTATGTGTGTGTGCGACGCGAGAATTCGGAGATACGACCCCGGCCCACTCTCATAAAATATATGCTGGCGAAGGCGATCGATCGCGCCCGAAATAAATCGTTACACATTTCGTCGCCCGCAAGACGAAACCGACGAAGAATAATAGGTATACCTAGGTACCTACTATAGCTACATGATATATTATAATGCATGGCATAATACGATATCTGCGGTATACGATCTCCCCGACACCAATTAGTAAATACCACGCTCGCGCGCCGCTGCCTCGGTCTTATATTATATTGATCCATGTAGCGTTTTCTATTATATTTTGTGTAATGTTATTATTATTATAACCGTACGTATATACTGTGGCGCGATACTCATCCCATTATCATAATATTATAATATACTGTACGATATTATCGTTTATCCCGCATACCGAATTTTAACGACATTTATCGCTTGGCCGAAACCCCCACGCGCACCTATATATTATATATAATATATACCTATAATTTTGTTCCACGCTGCGAACGGGTCCTCGGAACAATCTGCGGTGTGACAATTATTCCGCCCTCTTAACAATTGTCGGTGTACCTACGCTCCGACGTCATCTATACGTCGTTTTTTGTCGTAAATATAAATATGACCAAGCTCCCCCTTTCCCCCCCCCCCACCTCACCACAAATAATAAAAAGTAAGTCTAATCTTGGTTTTAAGAATGCTAGAGAATTGTACAATTATATTTAGTCGTTTAAACATGAATTCATATATACAGTCATATATATACTGTCTCTGCATGCATCACTTTGATGAAGTCTCCCAGATCACTGTCGTATCTTCCTATAGTTGGCAGTACAATAATTAATAATATTATTAGGTGTTGCATCGACCGCTCACCTTTGCACGGCGCAGTCACACTCGGGGCTCTCTGTAAGCCTCCATTTGTGCACGAGTTCATTGCACCTATCTTGTCCTGAAGTGCAACTCATGCGGTTGAGTCTGACCCAAGTTTTCCTTTGGATGTCCGTGCCTAATAGTGGAGTGCACACATTTTCCAGGCGAAGCTAGCACCAACTTGTAAAATACAATAAATATTAGGCATGTAAGTATGTTTACATTACAAAAATTTCTGTTAACCGTCGCCAATACATATAGGTCCATAAAATATTGTATACAAGTAATAATATCAGATTTGATTGGCCAAGTCTGAATTGTTAGTCTTTATTGTTATTACTTTTGTTAAATCGACTAAATCAAAACATTAAACATTTTCGAAGGTCCCAAACTTCTTGCTAAAGGTCATAAGTATCGCTTATCGACTAAACGTATTGCAGTCGTGCCACAAGTCCATGCGCTTGCAGAAACCGATATTCTGCTCCAGTTGTGGCAGCTATAGGGCGCGTTATCTTACATTTAACTATACCTATACATCAAAATAACATATATGCAAGAGAAAACATAAAATCACCGATTTTACTCGACCGTCTGTAATATCATTATAAATTATAATTGCGATATACTTGTCTATATGCGTATACTGTATATACCTACATGTATGCATGTATTATATATAAATATGTGTATCAGATATGCAAGGTATGTAATATTATAATATGCGTATTATAACTACCTGTAGGTATACCGTGCGCGTAGGACCGAACGGCGCATAATTCGCTGCTGCGAGATTTGTGCAGGCGTTATAATTTTTTTCTATTCCTCTCAAATAAAATAGTAAAGAAAAAAAAAAAGTTACGAATAAAATAAAAAATAGACGGCGATATTTCACCTATTGCTCGGGGCGCCGCCCGAGTGTCTAGATCCGACCCGAGATACATTCATTATTCTTTCGACTACCTGTGCGCGCACATAATATAATACGACGACGTCCTGTGCACAAACAGTGTAGTTGTATATTAACCTATACACGCGCGCGAGCGTACACAATAATATAATAACATAACCTCCGCTGCTGCTGCGGCGGAATGAGCTATATTGCAATTTGCAATTTGCAGCGATCACAGACGCACGGCGGCGGTGACCGTCTATAAGTATATATACAATATACATATTATACACCTGCATTTATATACCTATATAGAACACACCGAGTTCATATATAAGCTTACTACGTGTGCGTGTGTGTGTGTATGTGTGCGCGCGTGCATATTATGTATATTATTATGACGTTTTATCTGCTTATAATAATATCGTAATATATTATATTATTATTATATGTCCAGGAAAATCGTATACGGCACTCGTATTTCCTGTATTTTCGTACCTACGTGTATAATAGTATGGATATAATGAACGTAAAATATAATAATATTATTTTTTTAAGACGCACTCCGCGTGTGATATATTATTATAATATTATCGGTCGGCGCTGTGAACTTTACGTACTAAAATACCTTACAGTTTTTTTTTATTGTTCACGCATGCGTCACTGCTGCGGTCGGCATTAAAAGTCGGCGGAATTCACTCGCTAAAATCCAAAAATGTTGCCTAGTTTTAAATTTGTCCAAAATGCTAAATTAATTTTTTTTTAAATAACAAATCTTACTTAGAAAAAAATACTTAAGAAATTATAAGAGATCTATATATTATGTTTTTTGCTATCTTTTAAATACAATTCCATTATACCTACAACCTTCTTGACTATTTATAGCACCTTTATTGTTATTTCTTCTCCGGTTTAAAGAGCATAGGTAGCTATTATGACTAATATATTTTTTATCGAAATTGTTACTATCATTGTAACACAGTACTACCAAATTCGTATTAGAAACTACATATATCCATATTAATGATCTTTTCATTGCAGTATCATTATAGAGTTGAAGATTTGTTGGGCTAAGTGAAATTAGAAGCTGTCCTATAACAACAAGGCACAACATATAACGATAACTTATAATATTTTGCCTATATTATCGCTGTCATCACTATATGTCTATATGCTTACATTTTTCAGTAGGTGCATTATGGAAATTACACATATCAATAATAAATTCTAACAAGCCATCTTCTGGAGTGTAAAATGTACTCTCATTGAGACGTACTATACATAATCTGTTGTTATAACACGATATTTCAATCAAATGATCCCAGGATATAGAAGAGCCTAAGTAAATAGTGAATACCTAGGAAATAGAAAACTGCATGCTATTATTAACTTCCGTAACCATAATCTAAATAGGATCACTGTTTCCATCAGCTGCTGATACTTGAGCGCATGTATTTTTAAGTTACAAAATTAAATAATTAAATAATTGTTAAAGACAAAAACACAAACTATCTGAACCTTCTGATTATTAATATAATCATAGTATATAATTCGAGTCTAACATAACACAATTTTATCGTCAATATTCGTCTACATATTTATCTGTGATTAGATCATTATTCATTAGGCTCATTCATCTAACTGATTGTAAATTCAAAGACTATTTTTCTGCATGTGTGCAAAATAGATAGGATAAAAAATTATTTGTATTATAAATTATAATAATATTCACATATAATCACGTATTTCCCTTTATTGTCCTGTTATGAGTAATGAGTAATGACTAATGAGTATAAAAATACATAAGGTTGTTCAACAGGAGGTTCTCTTTACTATGAATAAAAATTGTTTTATTTATGTAGATTAATTACGTGTACATAGTACATACTATCAGGTATTATGTATTTATGCGTGTTGTAATTAATTACAATATTATTTTCTATTATCATTCGTTAAATGATTATTTTTATTTTTTTAAGTCATGTTTTCGGAAAAACTTGTATACTCCAAAATGAGTTGGAAAAAAACACGTATTGTTCCTACAACCCATTTACATTCTTCACTCAAATTCTAAAATATGTAAAAAAAGTTTTAGCATTAAAAATAATGTATACTATAAAATGTTCTAAATAGGTAGTAATTTTAATAGTACCTACCTACATAACAAACTAGGTTAAATATATATAGGTAATTAAATATTAATTAAGGTTGATTTAATCGGTGGTAGTATGACAACACAATATAATATAGACGTACCTACTATACTACGTATTGTAATTTATTGTTAAATTATCGAAACTATTAAAACTATATTCAATTGAAATAAATTAAAATGGATACGCCATTCAATACACACCCATCAACTAACTAGCATATTATAATATTACCTATATAAAATTAAAACTTCTTAGAAAATGATTAATAATTATTATTTATTTTTATAACGACTTTCTCGAGCCTTATGATTTATTATTACATATGCGAATCGTTTGCAGCAGACCCAACATACCAAACAGTCAACAGATTAAACTTTAACTTTCGAAGACTCCGATAAAATATAAATTCATTCCTGATCAATCGTCAGCGTGTAGAATTCGAATTCGTGAGCGTAATACATATAGTAATTTTTATCATGTCTTAATAACCATGGCACTCAAATACTCAATCGATTTTTAGCCATTTTCTTAAAAAAATCAAACGTAGTATCGTCTCAACAAATAAGTAAGTATATTGCGTGTACCATAAAAATGACATGATATTAACACTCAAATTGGTTTTGGGGAGAGGGCGAAAGGACAGAGCTCTTCTATACTATATATATTTTTTTTTACCTCTATACCTACAACACATAGTGTTTATTAGAACGATTGGACGGTACGCTTTTTTTTACAAAATATTTTTTTGGACTCTTTAATTTTTAATTTTTAATTCGCAATAGTATATTAATTATAAAGATATTCCAATGTAATTTATTATTATTGTTATGCAATATCATTATTTCATAACAATTTAGGCATTATAATTTAATTATCATTTTAAAAATATATAAATTACTAAACATTTGAGTTATTCATTAAAATTACCTATACTAAAATGTTTATAATAATGACTATAGTCATTATATTGTATATTGTTCAAAAATTTTGATTTTTATCGCCCACAAGTAGGTAGTTGTCGTTATTTCCTATTCTGAGTTCTGACATAGGTACCTACTCATAATATATTATAGTAATATTAATTTTATTCGGTGATAAATAGTTGGAAGGTTAGGAGCTTCCTCCCCCTCCACAAGTTATGTTTGGTCCAATGATTTCAAAAAGGAACTCTATTTATTTTCAAGTCGAAATTGCCTACTTCTCTATATTATTTGTCCTATTTGAACAATGAAAATGATACACACACATAGAAAACTGATGTAAATTCAAGTATTTACCACTAATTTGAGTAAATCTCATACATATTTGAACGTAAGGTTCCGACTGATAATATGTATACTATTATTTTAATATTATTTGAAGTCAAACCAGATGGTTTGAATATACTTCTTTTGGTGTTAATTTAACTACAAAATTTGTATAATTTAACAATTACACCGTCAACAACATAAGTATTTGTGTGTGTGGCTTTGTATTCTATACGCGGCAATACCGTGATAGTGTGATACCCGTGTTTTCATGAAGTAAATTATTTAAGTGGTTATTCATGTGCGTTCCGTGATCGCCACCAAGAGTGCCCGCTGTTTAAAATTTGAGTAGATACACCGCACTCATTTATAAGCATTCAAGGTGATCAGAATTTCACGCTGCAAACATATACAAGATATAGGAATAAATAAATTAAAACTCAACAAAACATGCCGATCTAAATATAGATCACATGACAATATTATTAGGCAATCTTGTTTAATTTAAAAAAATTATCTTCCCTTTTTCCCCATCTTCATACACCACCAATAAATTAGGTAGAGTGTTCACAAATTAAAATCTTAAATTATACTTTGAGTAATTCAATATTTCAATTATTATTATTGCGTGTATTTCATAACGCCTACACCTTTATATTATATAATATATATTAGGTAATTGTTTCTATTTTAATGTTAAATCGGTCGTATAGCATAGAATCAAGAACCCCTTTATAATTACACCCTGTATAATTTGGTTTTGGGGAGGATAATAATATTATATCACATTTAAGTACACCCGCAAGCTCGTACGTTATAGGTACACTATAAAATGTATGTAATAATAATACAATATTTGGTCGCCGGTTACACGCGTAATATGTATTATACGAATTTATACAAACTAATATATACGTATAATGTTGATAATCAGCTTTAAAAATAATCCGACCGACGACGTTCGCGGTGCAGTGTACTATAATAATATTAATATATAATACCGTTTAATCGAAATCCGGCTCACGTATAATTACCTATATATTATGAAATATATCAATGTAAACGTGTGCGTAAAGGTTAGATAAAGTAGCATCAACTTAACGGTAAACATTTTTTTTTTTTTAAAAACCCGTGAAGACGCGTTTTTATTTTTTCTTCAATTATTAATAACGCATTAACGCACCGGTATATTATGACATACCCGCGTGCTATGTGTACTCTTACTCTATATATATAATATTTGTACCTACCTATACTCAGTGCAGCGTCTGCAGTGGTTTTCTCGCGGTGGAATTTTCGGTCATTCGTAACAACGATAATATATTAATTTCATTCGAATCCATTCGTCATTACCGATTTGTCGACGTTTACGCGTTTATGTGAAGAACAGCAGGCGGTGCAGTATAATAATATAATATAAGTAGTACATAGGTAGGCACTTGTAACTCGTAATAGTGATAGTACGAGAGGGGACGCTGCAAAGACCACCGGACCACACGCCAAGTGTGACTGTTAAATTAATAAGGCATAACACGATACGACGAAATCCTGTACGTCTAATCCTTATCCGCCCCCGCTGCGGTCCGATCAAATCACGTCACACGCGTATCTCGCTACTCGGAGGTGCGTAGGAAATTTTCGTTCGTCCATCGATCGAGACGCCGCTTTCGAGAGACGAGAAATAAAATTATATGAATAAAAAACCTCTCCGGGTCTCCGTGACGATATTTCGTCGCGCCGCCGCTTAACGTCGTAGTGTCGATGACTTTTCTCTGTTTTCATCTCTCCGCCGCGGCCGTATCGTTTATATATATTATCATTCTCTCTCTCTCTCATTCATTTTCTCAGTCAGTCTGTCCGTCCGTCCGTCCGTCCGTCTGCGTTTCTGCCCCGCCGACGACTCTGCCAGAGTCGTGCACGGCAACCGCGATACGATTGTCCTCTGAAGCTCGTATACTCGCGCGCGCGTATACACACAACGGGGCGCGGTATCTGTGGTAACCCATCTCCGGCCGTATCGCATGCGTACAGGTGTGTGTATATATATATATATATATATAATACACATATACGAACGCCTGTTGTATATACCGCAACAGCGGTCACGACGACCCGACACCCGACTCTCCCGCGGAGCATTGTGAAAAGTGTCGCGCGCGCGCCGTATCAATCGGGTCGGACTTCGACGCCGCCGCGCGAGCGAGGCCGACGAAAAAAGTCGCGCACAATAATATTATTATAAATACCTATAGGTTACCTGTGATAGGCACCGCGGTGCAACGGCCATATCACGCCGTGGAGTTTAATTAGCGTCTTCTCGCCGGAGCGCCCGATTGTTATCCGTATACGTATATACACGTACCAATATGGTCGTATATTATATGTATACATATGGTATATACCTATACCGTTACACGCGTTTTGTAATCGACGGGACACATATTATCGTGACCGCGTATGCGGTATGTGCGAGATGCTTATGCCGCGTCGGCCGTCGTTGCGTTTGTTTCCGATGCAGACTTTGTGTTCGGGGCCGCGACCGCTGCAGACCGTGTGGGGATGGAAAATCCTTCTTGCCATCGAGTTAGAAGCCCTCGTCCCTCCTCGGGTATAAACACGTAGGATACCCTAACACGTACTACATAGGAATTTGTCAAAAATGATTTTTAGGTTTCTAGGTAGGTACTTGTAAGTTATATCTTATTCAAATTCTAATTTTATGGAAGTTTTAAGTATACGTAATAAGGACCTTATTTCAATTATTTAAAAGGTAGAGGTATAGGCATGTTTAAAAATTCGAAAATAATTCATAATTAAATTCATTGTTAATGGAAAAAACGGGGTGAGCATGCTCGGCAAATCACTCTGTATAACGATGCATTATTAATTAATCGGACACCACCACGATATATATTATGCTGTTTTACATTTTGAGAGAATTATATATAATATAATTCAAACGTTTCTACCAGCTATAAAAATCATTTTCTCCGAAACACTCTGCATTCAGCAACGGCATAATGTAATATCCATGTGTGCGGAGTCGCGAGCCTCCTGCACCACATAATATGATGCATAGCCGCCACTGGACGCCGCTGCAGTGGCCTCGGCGTGAAAACAGCGAGAATGTGTCACTTCATCGATGATATATATAATATTATATATTATACCGCATTTCCGCGATATACTTTTTCGCCGCCGCTGCACATGTTATACGCGCGCGCAATAATAATATATGTGTAACGCGTTATTATAATATTATATTATAATGTGCATAATATACAGCGTACCTATACGCGGATTGAAAGTCATTACTTGTTTATTTTTTTATATATATATAAATTGAATTTAAATCGATTATTTAAAATTAAATTATGGAACGTACAACATTTTTTTTGAAATATTTTAGAATGCTAATGTTACAATATAACGTATTGAATACATGAATAATTTTACATATCGCAGTGTGTGTGTGTGTGTGTGTGTATGTGTGTGTGCCCGCGCGTGTGTAGAAAAATCAGTTTCTGTTTACGAGCGTTAAAATTATCTACTATTTTAATAAAGCATGTAAAATGCAAATATTTGAAATATCTCTGAGATATGTACTTAACTACGGCGATACGAATCGCTACATTTTATCTACGAAATAACAATTCATGGATATACAATAAATATAATGATGATTGATTTACATAATACTATACATAATAATAGTTAACACTTTTAAAAATATGAATATTCCATCAAAATATGAATTATAAATTTATAACGATAGACTGAAGTACCTATGATTTAAAAAAATTAGCTCGGTTTGTGCAGTATAAATAATATAATACATATTTAATGTATGATATTATTAATTACTTTATTGAGTGTAATTCCAGCGAAAATCTAGCGTATCTATATGTTATACTGCAGTTACATATTATTATAAAATAATAATTATTTAATTGGTTCAAAACAAAAATTGGATTTATTATTGTAATCGTAAAACAAAATTATACCATAAAATGTTAGGTTAAGGTTTTCCTCATTATATAATGGCAACCCGTGGAATAAATAGAATAAATATTATTAATTCTAAAACCCTAAATCACGTTGGTCAAAAAAAAAATATTACAAGATTCGAATGTTTTCTGAATTGTCATGTTTTGTGAGTACATCAATAAGTAAACTCAGTGCACATAATTTGGTTTATCGATTTAAAGAACGAAATTATGTCAAAAGCGTATATCATTTATTTGTAAGCATCCGTTTTATGTACCTACGTCCTATATAGGTATGGAATGGCATCGCCACTCCGTTGGACTAAAATGTCAATTATATATACAATATCATAATATGATACTGAATGTTTTGTACGTACAAAACCAAAAACTGGTCTCGGTGTGAAAATTATCCGAGTCCGATCAACGGGTGACCGGTTACATTGTCACGGCGCGTTACAAAACTTTAAAAAAACTCATTCGCGACGAAACCAATCTACGCGTTAAATCCGTCGAGAAAAACGGCGAGAAAAAATTCCTATTCTTTCACAGGTTCTTTCGTGTGCATAATATATTACATATATATATATTTATATGTATATTGTGTGTGTGTTACCAGCAGTCAATGTGAAACTTCGTGAGTCTTCTAAAGGTCAAAATTTTCTATTATTTTTAAAATCAATAATATTATGCATTCTACCTATATAGGTACTGCAAATAAATTTGAATACGGTGGTTATTGGATATTATAAACCGTAGGGCTCTAACCACATGTCTTGTAACACTAACATTTACTTAACCTTTTGTGTGTGTGTAGAGAAGAAAAACGGTATAATATATATATTTAAGTATTTAACTATAAACTTTTAACCGGAAACGAGCATATTTCCAGCGAAAAGTAGTTTATTAAATTCTAAACTCATATGACCTGGTTTAAACTGTATAGTTAAAATGCGGTGGTGAAGTGGTATGACGTAGAAATAGCTAGGTATTGTCGAGGTTGTACAGGTATAATTATTTATTTGAGTATGTTTCTCATAAAATATAATTTTATTTTTATTAGTTGTACTAGTATGAAACTAGGATAACTTTACAACTATATATGGTATATAATATTATGTTGGTATGTAAATAATAACATAAAATTATGTAATGAAATATAAAATTAAAATAGGTAACAATAATATATAATAATAATAGTGCGCAATATCAGAATAATAGGTACGAGCCCTATTAATAATGAGATTATAAATAATCATAAAGATAACCGATCGCGTGGCAATATGGATAATTAAAAGCAGAGATATAGAAAATATTCACTATCTATAATAGGTAGGTTATATGGAATATGCAGTTTTTGTAATAAATCTGTAACTCTGTAAGAAGAGTGAGGAGGGAGTTAATTAGTGAAGTTAGCTTGGGTGGAAATGTTGATAAAGAAGTATCATATTATGAGGTTCCTAAATAGTAACTTTGGTATATGTGATATTATGTGATATTATATAATATATATTTGTTATTAACTTGAGATTTTAGATCTACGAAAAATAATGGAGGGGCACATTTAATCTAGTTTTTATAAATACTTATAGGTCCTGCAGTACCAACAACAAAATTTAATTTAATATTCTGTATTCATAAATAACATTATATTATAATGTTATTTATATTATTGTAAAATTAACTCAAATCATTTATTTTCAGATGTACAATATTAATTGTTTGTCGTGAGGAGTACTTCTCGTTGTCATCACTGTAGTGCATTCTAATGTCTGTATATGTAGATTTGACATGTAACATTGATTACAATAACAAGACAAAACGTTAACGAAATCGGAAAATCGCAGTTAACGTAATATCAGCAATATATTATTATAGTTATCGGCCATCTGCAGCTGCATAAACCGAGTAATTATATTATATTATTGATAATTAAATAAAAATAATAATAAACTCGTCCGCCACTGATCGTGTATAATAGTGTATAATAATGTGCTTGTACCTATATGCCATATATATAGTATTTTGTCTGCAACGGACCGTGTATACCTATACGTAGGTACATAATATTATACACGTTAATGTTGTTGGGGGCGGAGGTGGATTTGCGATCGTATACCGGCCGGGTATACACCTATGTATAATAATATAATATAGCGTAATATACCTCTATACGTAGGTATACTGGTCGCGCGTAGCCTGTAATTTCTTTTAATGTGTCGGAATGAAAAGTCCGGAGCGCGCGAGTCGAGCGTCTCCTCCCACATCATGCAGTGTTAAGTGTTTTCGGGCTCCGGGGGCTTGTCAAAGAATATAAAAATGCGAGGAAAAAACTACGAATACGTCACTACTATTATGGCCGTATAGTCGTATAAATTCTAAAGCTACAGCGTGTATACGTAGGTTATAACATAGCATGTATGGGTCGTGTACAGTCGATGCCCGCGTGTGCTGTAGGTATTATAGCGCAGCAGTAGTCCTGCACCTCGTTGGCTATTATAATATTATTATCGTCGTTCGTACACACGATAAACATACATGACACGGCTGCCGGACAAACGCATATCGTACACTATACAGAGTGATTTATCGAAAGTGCTCGCCTCCCCTTCATCCGTCTTTTCATTAAATTATATTAAATACCTACTGGAAAGATTCTGAAGCTTTATATACCTATACATCATTTATGAATACATGAGTCAGTCTAAGATAGTGAAAACTGTATAGGGACAGATCGGACATATAATATCGGTCGATAATCCTGTAGAAGAAGGAGGTATTATGTACTTATTTTTTATTGTATTCAAATTATTTTATTCTATTTATCAATATTGTAGATTAAATAAAAATTAAAATTAAAAAATAAATAAATAAATAACCTTAAAATATATATATATATATTTTCAATTGCGAGGATTTTTTTATACCTTTTACGCCATTTAAGGAATTCATTTGTAATAAGTGATTTTTTTTTAAAAATGTTGATGCAGTATTAAATCGAAATTCAAACGAGTTATTTCTGAGTTACTTAATGTACCGACCGAGGATATTATGTAAATGATGATATTAACTTAGGTTTAAAACAGCCATTTCCAAAACTGATCCGATAACCGTCAATACATATTCCTACCTGTATTTAACCTAACCTTATTGACGCTTCAAAGTTTCAATATACATTTTAAATACACTATTAAAACATACTTTTATGAAATTTGGTAAAGTTTTAATTTTATTAAAGACAATAAACCAATCATTTTGATGCGTTATCGTAATAAAAAGCGCCCTCGTAGTTTGCATCGCCACGGGAAATTCTTTAAAATTGTATGTTTTATAAAGTATGATTAAAACCGAAAAAAATTACAGAGCATACGATTAAACGAGTGATTAATAGACCGCGAACGGGAGTGAACAGCGAGCATCGGTGGATCGCCCTGTATGTTGCAGCAATTATCCGCGGGCGGGTGCAGTGATCGCGCACGATTCGACCGAAAAAAAAACACAGTTCGGTAGTTGTTCGGTTGCAGTAGGTATAATAAGTCGCAGGTATAACATAGACGTGGGAGTAATTAGACCGTCGGTAGAAATTATACGTTTTCGGACTCGTTCGACGCAGCAGCAGCAGCAACAGCAGCAATTTGGGTATACATCATAATAGTTTGAAGATGAAAAAAAATATATACATGTAATATGGCGTATATAAAACTGTGAGTGGAAGTTGTGGAACTACCGGATTTGGACCGCGTGGTCCAGGTGCAGTCATACGATATTATAATATATTATTGCCGTGGTCTTTCATAACAACGCGGGTCGAGCGAAACGTCGACGATAATTATTATAAAATGTATTATATATATAGCCATATAGGTAATGTTACAGTAGTGTATATAATCGCGTACGCATGACCAAAATATTATTACGTGTTTCTGTTATTTTCGATTTCAATCTTTAAGTCTAAAAATCGTTGTTCGGCGAGTTTCGTGGTGGTATCTACGCATCAAGTATATATAATTATAATATAATATTTAAAATAATAATAACGTATACATAAATATGGTATTATTTTCTATGAACGTATTTTGTATTGCCGACGAGACGGAAAAGATACAGTATATTATTATGTTATGGAGTTGCCGGATTTAAATGCAAATACCTATTACTTTAATATAATATTATCGGATGTACTTAGATTTCGTAGAATAATTTTGATTACAAATCTAGACGATTCAATGGACACGTGGATTCAAATGTCGAATTTTTTCATCGCATACCTATGGTTGTTTAAGAGAAAATAATGCATATCAATTGCTCGTTTCTGTGCACATGTTATGTAAAAGCTGCAGATTTAGTAAATATTTAATGAAATGGTCGAAATTCTGTTAAAATAATTCATATTATTGTAATATAAATAAAAAAATATAATATAGGTACTAATAATAATATAATATAGGTATTTCGAGTTTAAAATTATAGGTATACCTTCACGGTTTTAATTAAATTCTATTGAACATTTCATACATCGGTATGATAATAATTTACATGTAAACAATTTAATAAATAATTATGATATGTTTAGGTTAACCTAACCTACATTGAATATTAATTTTATTAGCATATTTGTGCATCTGCATTCTGCAAATTGCTTATATTTTATGCTTTTTTGCATATAACCTGCTCATGACTGTGGAACCCAAAGTTTATATATTAAATAACAAGTATTATAATTATTATTAACTGCCCTCGACCAATAAACAACGCGGTATCATCACTAAAGGGATGACCATTACTATTATTTATGTTATACAGTCCAATTTTTTTTAATCACGTGTTTAGGTTGGACTCCATACCGATTAATAATTTCTTTTTTTTCGTATAATACCGTTTGAAGTGCTTAATTTCATGTAATCAACAGCGTTAATTTTTCCTGGAAATATACAAATTTCGAACATAATGTATGCATATTTTATGATATGCACTCAATCATTTTAACTTTTGAGTGCAGTAGTGTTTGCGTACCTATTCCAATTTCAATCCTGCACAATTCGAAAGTATATATGGCGTCACACCGATTAAAAACATTAAACTAAAATTACTTGTGTAGTTGTATACGGTATACCTATAATAATATGTAATATAATCATGTAGGTATTTGTATAATGGGTTGTAGGTGTAATCGCGAAACAATCGTGTTTACAATATACGTGAACGGAAAAACTAAAAACTCGAATTTTAGATAGGTACTACTCTCGAATGGTTGTTTTTTTTTTAATAACAAATATTTTATTATTTTATTCAACTACATATTACATTACTATCGGTATTATCGATAATTATGCTTACGATGCATATTGATTAATCGATTAAATTACCTATACGTATAGCTGGCACCCAATAGTCGCCGTTCTCCATAATCGGATTTGAGTGGACGATCGACAATCGCCCACCTCCGCGCAAACTGTAATATATTATTACATTTATTATACATTGACAATATAATATATAACGACAAATGTGTGAGCTCGTGCGATATAAATCTGCACTGTGCACCTACATAACATAACGTGTACGCGTGTAATACGCCTAATAATAATAATAATAATAAATGCATTTCACTCTCTCTCCCTCTCTCTCTCAGTCCCTCTCCCTCTCTCTCTCAGTCCCTCTCTCTCCATCCCTCTCATTCACTCTCTGCCCCAGTCTCCGTCTCCGTCTCCGTCTTTCGGTTTCAACTCTGTATAATATCTTATTGGCTTTGCAGGATTTTATTTAGAAGTCCTCACCACTTCCCCGACGAGCTGTATGTTTACATGAGTATGCGACATGTCTTCCTCATAATTTATATAATACATGATGTGTACGTACACACATCATATTCTCGATTCTTCCATAATTTTTCCCCGTCTGGTCATTGAGGTACAGTATAATAATATAATGTATATAAAAGTGGACTTTTATAGTATTTAAAAATTATTTTTTTTAAATAGATTTTATTATTGTGAATTTATGATACATAATTATATGATATATATATATATATATATGTAGGCTATTCATTTAATACATTTTTTTTTTTTTTTTTACCTTGATATCTAATTTTAAATCGTTGCAAAACAATATTTGTAATTTCTGTTAAAAATTGAACTAAAAACTCTTACAATTATTAGAAACAATGTATTTTTAATTGGGGTATAAATATAACATATTTCGATGAATCTTATATTACATTTTAAGCTTTTTAAACATTATTTGTATCATACATAAATCGATAAAAAGCTTAAACATTTCAAATATCTATAAATAGCACAACAAGATTCAAAATATTTTTAAAACAATATTATTTATAGCAAAATATGTTTAGTTGAATATTTGGTGAAGAAATGGATTCAGCTATTCATTACTATGTTACAATAATACAATACAAAATACAAATACAAAACCAATTTGTTTGAAAACTGGTTTCGCTTAAGACTTCTTGTTTCCATTTTTTCCCCCCGATATTTTTAAAAATGGTATGGATATTTTTTTATTTAGTACTGGTGAACGTTACCTCAAAGCGCCAACTATATAGATCCAATTTTCTTCACCCTCGATGTTGAAAATCGAAACATTTTTACTGCTCCAAATAGGCGATACCGGACAGAAAAAAACATATTATAATAATTGTAATACCATAATATGGTATACATATAATACATTATATTATTATTATATTTATCGGTCCGCTCAGCGTCCAAAAATGCTTAAGGGTGTTTTTTAATATTTTGGTCATTCGTAATGATTTTAAATTGCCTATGTAAAATTGTGAGCTATTTAAGTCGCGGGCGACGTCTGCCGCATTTCGCACAAGACTGAAATCGCCTTCCCGCGCGAGCCACACATATTATTTTTTTTTCACGCCACTGCGTTCTTGGTAGAGGTAATGCAGGGATCCATGCAACAATAGACTATTCTACGAAAACAGTTTCATGGAAAAATCAACTTATCGGTAACGTTCGTCGCACTCGCGTGGAAACAGCGAAAATGATATGTGTTTGAATGTTTATTTATGCGTCATGCAAAGAGATTATAATATGAATATGTCCAATATAAGATGTCACCAAAATATGTCATTGTTTTGTAAGGACCATGGTATACATTTCGGTCGCTGATCGTGCAGGGAATACGCGCGCCCAGCACTTGGGAATTTCCACTTTACCACCAGGCACTTTTGGGGATTTCCACTTTACCGCCCGGCAATTTGGGTATTCCCACTTTATGGGGGTCGCTTTTCAACGCGAAAACCGTGGACCGTGGCCGAAAATCAAACCCCTGCACAACCAGACACCTAATTTTATACCACGGTCCTTACAGAACATAAACTTTTGGTCTTATCTTGTATTTATATTATAACCTCCACATGCGTGACGATTAAAATTGATTATAACCCAATCGTTTCTTTCATGAATTATCGTTTTCGTAGAATTATAGTCTGATTGTTGCATAACTTTTGCCGCGATCGATGAACGCAGAGGCGAGACAAAAAATAGTTTGAGTGACTCGTGCGGGAAGGCAATTTCAGTCTTGGGCGAAACGCAGCCATCGCTTGCGGCTCGTGCCTGAAATAGTTTACTTCCCGCCCTTAGCCACACAATATACTATTTCAAAAACTTCAACAGTTCACCCATAGTATAGCACCGTACTACCATTGATTATAAACAATGTACACCTACCTATACTAGCATTTATAAACAATGCTGGTGTCCGATATACTGCGGGGCAGCATAATAATACATGTATGTCCAACTATATAGCTTATATACATTTACCCATTTACCCGCGTGTAAGTATATTGTACACACTCGCCGCCAAATCAACTACCCCCCATCCAGCTAGGTCGCCTACGCGTACATTGCCCGGCACATATACATATATACGAGCGTCGTGCATGATATATTACGTTTATACAATATTATTTATTATCGTGTACATACCGCGGGTACACTATAGCTGTGTGTAAAATAATGTGTAGTGTAGGAACACGCGCACATAATATGATAGTGTACAACCTATACGAAGACAAGTCGCGGACCGATGCGTAATTTGTTGCCCGCGAGCCGTCGATTTCCATACAGTAGCGCCCTTGGGGGACTCGCGTATATTATATGCACGTGTACACATAATATTATACACGTAGGTATTACACACCTGTGGCAGCCTGCGCCTGCACCCGTCGATAAATGCACTTGCACTTGATGCACTCCGTCCGCCGCCGCTGCAGTGTTGCAGTGTTGTGCGCGGCGTGGGACGTATATTATTATTATTATTATTTATTATCATCATCATCGCAGGTACGTCTGTTTTCGCGTTATTATATTGTCAATGTGTTATTATGTGTGTGTGTGTGTGTGTGTGTGTGTTGCTCTCGGATTCGCATTATGACATTATTATTTGATTATTTGATCATCAAGTGCAATGTATATAAGAGCATGAGACTTGTGAGTATAATATACATAATTATTATTTTACATAGCTTCTTATATACTGTATATACCCATAAATTATATTCAATACGAGTATAATATAATATGGTACACCTCAGACTTACGATATGATACATTCCGGAATCCGGATAATATTGAATCCGGTCCAATAGGTATAGCGTTATAGCGAGGCGGCAAACTTCTAATTAGTATAGGTGTATACAATATCATATATTAAAATATACTGCATTCATAAACATATATTATGTTTCACAAACCCGTGCGATTATATATAAATGCTATTCGCGTTTCCAATTTTTATAAATATTTAATAATTAATATTATAATACACGCTCATATATGTATTATACTGGTACACAGCCGTGGTTTATATTTGATTTCCAGTAATGCATGATTCATAACACCGGTCATATAATTATAGGTTATGATTAAAATAATATTGTTACCTACACTTTTTTTTAAAGTCCAAAAAGTAAATCCGAGCAAATTTCAAGCACTAATGTACTATATACACAGAAATAATGATAAATATTTTTGTGCGGGATTCAACACTATGGTTCATATTTAAAGAATGCATCAAAAGTATATAAAGAGTATAAAAATACACGCACTGTGGGATTTAAAACACACGATTACGCGTCAAACTAAGTTAGGTAACATATAATAATTATAACAATTATTTAATTAATTAGTTCCGGCAGAAACTGTCTGATTTCGGCATTCTCGTTTATTTATTTATTGTTTTCTTATACTTCGTAAGTCGTAATCACTACTCCAGTTTGTACAGGCGTGTGCATACAAAAAAGAATATGAATAATAAATAAATAAAAACAAATTTATTTATCACATCAATTATGTGCATATGACTATATAAAGGTATACCTATTAATATTTCGTTAAAATAAATACCCACGTGAAGTCAAAGTCTTTGCATGCTTAATTTCCCGTGTAAATCAATAACAAATTGCCATCAATTATTTGTCACAGTATAAATCGTTTGCGTTATCGTTACAATACAATAATAATATATATTAGGTAAAGCGTTATTCTTGATAACATAATATTTATAATCAACTAGTATTTATAACCAATGGTATAATATGTAAACAGTCTATATAATGTCTCTACAGCAACCCACCTCATCAATTTATCATCAGGATAAATTAATATACTCGGACAATCAGTGGAGGGAAACAAAATTTGAATATTTTTAGAGTAATTTTATACAAATTTAAAGTATAAATAAGTTTAATCATTATTCATCAATAGACGTTATATTTCAAGGGTATAAAATTATGGACTTACATCTGTCAATATATTAGAGAGGGTGCATAAGTATAACTTTACACCGATTGCACTTCCTGCAGAAGTTAATATAAATTTAAAAACTAAAATTCTTACAATTGTTTAAAATCCCTATTTTTAACAAAAATAACTAGAGGTTGGGACTTGGGGGACTTAGCCCTCTCAAGTCTCAGGTGAAAATAATGAATCTCGGAATTTCATGTTTGATACTTTTAGCCCTTTACTCACCACAAATGTAAAATATAGCTGCACATATGGCCTGATGTAGGTATCTCCTGAATATATCTGTTCCTGCCTCTTGCAGGTATACATTTTGGGATGAAACTCATTTATGCGTACGATTATTTTTAATTTAAGATATTTTACTCATACCGCTGCTTATCGAATATTCGATAATTTTCACTGCCATCTGTAACTGATAATTAATTTACTTTAGGTAGGTGAAATTTAAAAATTATATATATAAATATAATATATGATATGAGTGTTTTCGTTGTGCACAAACGAGTTACAATAGTCATAATTTTCAGGTAATTTTTTTGTGAGCAAACGAGTTGCACCAATATTATGTTAATATCTGATTTGCTAAATGTCGAGGTGATTTCTCAATTCGCCGACACCCAATTTGCCGATATCTATATCAGTCAATGTCGATTTTATAGACATCACTTTTGCCGACCAGATATTTATGTATTATTACAAACAAAGATGATTAACAGCTGTTGCATTAGAGTGCTTAACCTTTTTTTAATTTAACTAAATAATATACATACATATGTATTTTACTCCACAATTATTTAACTTAAGCATATTGTTTATGTTTACATGCGTGTTTTAAAGACGTTGGTACACGTCTGTGTAGGAGTCTGGGTAAGTTCATACATATATTTAACTGAAAATAACCACAAACATATTGAAATGTATTATTAATTATTATTATAGTATTTAATATTATATACTTATTATTATGTATTATTTATCATAATATAAACTATACGTATCGATGTGTATTACTATTAATTAATGACTAAAATATATTAATATATTATAAACTATAGTACCTACTTACTGGTATAAAAACAAAACAATGACCTTAAATTGCATACCCAAAGCGCCGTCGTAAATATGTAATTTTTTTTATTTAAACCATAACACTCATAACAGTGTTTCAATGACAAATCGTTATTACATATTAGTGATGTATAGAACATATAGTGAGAAAACGCAGTTCATCTCAAAAATTATTGAAAACATTTTTTTTTTAGATGATTTGAACCATTTAAAAAATATTTGTTTAAAACTATTTTATTTAAATTGTTTAATTTTTTGAATGGTAACTGTTGGTCACGTATTATGTAAGTAATTTTATTTATCGTATAAATCATATTATTATCTTATCCCATGTAGTGAGTCACTCGTTGCAGTTAATAGAATTTTTTTTTGTTTGTTTACGATTGAAAATATTTTACAATTTGTCTACCTGCATGAGCGGTTATGTTCAATAATTTTTTTAGATTGAAATGTCCCTAAAATAGTCTTGCTATTTACAACTTATAAGTTATAAAGAAGCCTATCTATGTAAAAGAAAATCTATTTCTTCGTAAACATCAGATCAGGAGCTCATACAATCAACTATAGTACCAGTGTTTATCGGACGATCCACAGTGCAAACAACATTGTATGGAGAGCTGAAGAACTATAGTTAACAAGTTGGAAGAAATACGATCTACACTCACACCTCCTTATGAGCCATGAACGAAATATTCATATTCGATTTGCAACAAGTTGAAAATCAGGGTGAATTAACTCGAGAATTTATAAATACGTTAAAGAAAATAGCTTTTCTGTAAATTTGGTTCCATTTTTAAATGGCGTTCACCGAGTTCGCCTTATTATTGCTCAGCTACATGGAACTATAGGCAATAAATCGTGTTAACGTATAAATAACTTGGCGACGACTGCAGAAGATTTATTAACTTTTAAATAATACAATGTAAAATTGCATTAGATTAGATTAGGATTTAGTGCTAGTTGTAAAATTAATAAATTACGAGAAAATATATACTAATTTATAATAATAGTCAACTTCGTCAAAATAATGAAAATGATTTCTCACCCCTACATATATTATGTATATGGGTGGTCAATATAGAAAACGAATAGTGAAATGGTTATAGGTAGGCGTGAAAAAGACTTGAAATAGGAAAAGTGTCAATATCGAGTCAAAATCAAAAAAAATACCAGTGGACGTCTCACACGGAAGTAAAAATGCACTACTTGTCAAAAGTCCGATCAGTGCTATCGTTGTGGAAGGGAACGAGATGTCCGTTCGTGTCCAACTAGATAGTAGTGAGTGGGAGTGTTTCTTATGTATAGGATGACATACGTCAAAAATGAAAAATGTGTACTTTCTTAGTATAAAATAAAAATGTATGAAGGAGCACCATGAACATTTTTTTTCTCTGTTTTATACACACGTATGACTTGTAGTACCTATATACAATAATAATATAATAAAAACAAAATTTTAAGTAGTCAAACAAAATGTTAAATGTGGAGTTTAAGAACAAAAATTTAAAAAAGTGGTCTGATCGATCTCAAGTAGACATATTAACAAATTCAAATCAGTCTTCGTCTTATCATGTTATGAGGTCCATCGGTTTATGATTGACAAAAGATTGGTACATTTTGGTTGAAATAATTGACCGTTTTCATTCCCCTTATAATGAAAATAATTATACAATTATATTCGACTGTAACAAATAACGATCTGTAAACTGTATGAAATACTATATGGCATTAATATTTATCGTTATAAGAACGGTAATAACGTACACGGAAATATCAATGTGGTCGTAGATACCATTTAAATAGTTGTCTTGACCATTTCCAATGGTAGGTATAGGGACTAGGTACCGTATAACATATAGTTCATAGTACCAAACTCATTTTGTTGTTTGTATACCTGTGTTAGTGTGTAACATCAAGAAAAAGATTAAATGCTTAAATACTAGGGGGATTTAACTATTTCAAAGTTAGTACCTAATTATAATAATATATTTTACCTATATATATATTCTTATTTATTATTCGATAAGACGTATACCTAGCTATGTATGCTTTTTGCGAGCAAGGTAATATTAAGATTATACTATTATCATTTCCTGATACATTATACATTTATACAGTAGTTACCTATATAAGTACCTCTATACAGAATATAGGTACACGCTTTTTTTATTTTTATAATCTTTATTAGTTTATAACTCTAAAATGAAACCATTTATACTTTAAGATTTATTTACCATTACGTGGTCAGATTTGTAGGTATTGAAAGTTGAGAGAGATATATTCATCAGATTTATTACTTAAAATTAAAAATACTTACATAAAAGTTTGCAAATAATATGTTAACCCTTTCACTGCTACTGGTGTAGTACTATTACGTCATACCCAAGCACACCGTTATAATAATAATAAAAATCTAAAGTTTTACCACCTAAAAGAAACCTTTTAGATTTTTAGAATTTAGATGGACAGAATAAAAATGTAAACACTATTTTTATGTTTTGACATGTCGTACATGATACATCGTCAAAACCCGTTATATTTTATACTTACTCAGTTCATAGACAATAATCAAAATATTATTATCCACGATTTAATTCAGAACTGAAATAAAGACTAAAATACTCTTGTCTCCATGACCAAAGTATTGAGCTCATACAATTTAAGAAAAACCCTCCAGCACGCATTGTCTCTGTCAGACGCATAACATGGCGAATTATACGTACTGAATAATCCATTTAACTAAGTTATGTGCTTTAGTGTTTATGTTTAATATAGAAGTAAAATAACTTATTATCAAATTGAGAAGTAAGAATATTATCTTGTAAACTCATAGGGTTTTTTTTAAATTTTTATGTCAAAGCGAGTTATGAACTTTTTAATATGTTCATTAAGTCATAGCTCAATTTTAAAATTAAATATTAAAAAAGTGGGCACCGATCTGCTGTACAGTAGTAGGTATCTAAGTTGTCTGACATGTCATTGTAATAAAGGATATGTTGTGTATTTGAATTTGACGATAAATCATTGCATAGGTTATAGGTACGAAAAACGATTCCGAGCGAAGACGTTGTGTACTTGTGTCCTCCTATAAACAATCCTTGTGTAAATAATCAAATTTAATAATTAAAAAAAATAATTTATAAAAATCGAAAATATCTCATGATTATAAATATTGTTTCTTACCTATGAATTGTTTTTGATAAAGGTAGAAAAACTTGTTCGGAACCTTCTATGAACATTTCTTACATAACCTATGAAAAGAAAAACTCTTATGAATATCTAACTGAAAAATAATTTACGAAATTTGAAACATTTATCATGGCTATAAAAGAGTCAAATTAGTTTGGAAATTTACCATGTATGGAAAATGATAATATAGTTAATATTTGGTGAAAATTTCAAGTGTTTGTGGTTATTCATTTTAGATTACAAAAAAAAAATCAAAAACGGATTTTTTGACGCGTTTATACTAACTGCATCAAATTGCTAGAAAAAAAAACACACATTATTGTAAGTACAATTTATATTCATCATTAGCTACGCTCAGAATCTAATTAAACCTAATTTTTCGGATTTTTTGAAACGACGGTGATCATCGGTGACAAAGTTAAAAACGTTATATTCGTTTCGGAAACGATAATTTATCCTTATCAACCGACTGATAATACAATCACGTTTTGGTTGATAACGACGACGACATGGAATTTAAAAAGAGAACAATATTATTTAAGAGTTAAGACTATTTTATCGTAATCGTTTTCTCATTACTTTACAGTTCACTGTTGCAATGGTGTCCAACAATTACACTATTCTTCAGGTATGGATCGTGTTCATTCGATTTGTTTTTAATAATTACTGTTAACGTCAACAAATGTTATTCAGTGTACATTTTCGTTTTCAGTTGGATTAACGATGGTTTTCATCAGAGCCTATTCAAATCGTAGTTGTAATGCTCTTTCTGTGGCGAGTACGCACTGCCCTCTGTTGAAAGCGTACTTGGTTAGTCGTAGAAATCAAAAATGCCAAAAGTATTCAACCAGCTCCGGTGTTTTGCCAAAAAACTGCAAAGTCGCGATCTGCGGCGGTGGAGTCATGGGAGCATCTGTCGCCTATCATTTAGCTCAACTAGGATGGGGTCCACAAACTATAGTCATCGAACAAGACAAGTAAACAATATTGTGATCGTGCTTTTAAGTATATAATATTATATAATGCATCTCTAATATTTATATTCGTTCCCAGGTTAGGAGGAGGAGAGAATTCTTTTTCCTCAGACCTAGTTGGTGTGTTCAAACCCACGCTGAGTCAAGTAAGACTCTGTCAATCCAGTGTCAAGCTCTACCAAGAATTAGAATCTCAAGGTTTCCAAACAGGCTGGAAGCAATGCGGTAGCCTTTGTGTTGCGCGAACTAGAGATCGCATGACTGTTTTTAGAAGAATGAAATCCCAATCTGTGTAAGATAATCAATGTTTATTTTCAATTGGTTTCACTGATTCATAATTAATAATAACACTGTTTTTACACCTACTAGTTCTTGGGGCATTAAATGTGAAATAATTGATCCTCAAAAAGCAAAAGAACTCTGTCCACTTATTAGAATCGATGACATTAAAGGAGCCATGTGGATACCTGAAGATGGTGTAGCAGATTCTTATAAGATATGTCTCTCTCTATTAGAAGCTGCAAAACAAAAAGGTGCTTGGAAATGTGCTTTTAGATATAGATATGCATAATTAATATAATCTTATATACCTATATTAATCCTAATTAATAAAATCTTTAAAATAAATAGCAAATCATATAAATCTATCAATGTACTAAAAACTTAATTTATATTGTACCACAAACACATTGAGTATTTTTTAGTGTATAAATTGAACTAGATTCAATTGTGTATATTTTACTAAAAAAAAAAAACTAATTTCTTGAATATACATCAAAAAAATGAACAATATTTAATTTATAATTTGTAGGTGTTGTTGTACTCGAAAATTGTAAATTATTGGAAGTAGTCTGTGACAATGGTAAAGTTGTTGCTGTTGACACATCAATGGGATCAGTTGATTGTGATTATTACGTAAACTGTGGTGGTTTTTGGGCACGAAAAATTGGACAACGTAGCAATCCTTCAGTCAAAATACCACTTCACCCAGTTGAACATTATTATCTTCGCACAAATGCCATATCAAATCTTGACCCTCTAACACCAGGTGTATATAAATAACTTAACATTTATAAGTTAGAAATAACTTACCTTATAACTGTTAAATTAATTATTAATTTGTCTAGTTGTCCGAGATCAAGATGGCTCTATATATTTTAGAGAATTAAATGGATGTATTCTAGCTGGTGGATTTGAACTCGAAGCTAAACCAGCATTTGAAAATGCGAAATGCCCAGGTAATTTGAAATATTGATCAACTACTTAAAGAAATTTCCTATAATTAATGGTTTTATTTACTAAAATGACTAAAAATTAGAGTTAACCATGATGTACAAAGACAGACTTTTATATTTAAATTGTAAAATCTGCTTAACGAGTATTGCTGCATAAGGTAAATAATCATCCCAGGCATGTTAATAATTTATTTTAAAAATAATTTCTTAAAACATCATAATTTCAGTGTTTCAATTAGTACACTTATAATTATATGTTTTCTGGTTTCTCATAATTATTGTGTGCTGTCAGCTAGAGTATTACAAAGTTATGAATATCGTATTTGGGAAACTATCTACCTTACTCATTACCTATTTTTTATTCCTAATTTAGTTTACAAAAACAGTTTTTAAGGAATTAAAATCAATATTTTATTTTTTAACTTAAATTAAACTCAACTTGTTAAAAATTTGATAATACGCAACAAATCAATACAAAGTACTATAAATATTCTTTTATATGGTTACTGATTACAGATAATTCAGCTGGAAGACAGTTGCTGGCAGACTGGGATCATTTTCATGTGTTACTCGAACAACTATTACATAGAGTGCCATCATTAGCAAATGCTTCACTCGACAGCTTAGTAAATATTGCTGAAACATTTACTCCAGACTGTAAATGGATTGTTGGTCAAGCACCTGAAGTAAGTATTAAAAGTTTTAAACATTCTACTAATAGCAGGTTAAAGTAGTTATAACTTATAACAGGAAATAACTAATAACGATCAATAAGCACATTTTCACATGGTTCATCACAAATCTCAAACAAACAATATTACATTAACTGTCTTTTTATTTATAAAAATCCTAAGGCAAACAAAGCATAATTAATTGTGAGTCATACATTTTGGTCAACAGATTTTCTATAATAATTTATGATATTTTGTTTTATTTTTTCAACATTAATTGACCATTATATTATTCAAAACATTGATATCCCATATCTTAAATATTATTAAGGTTATTACTTATTTATGAATCAGTATCTATTGCATAAATAAATCAATAAATGTTATCGGGGGTATTCTAAAAATATATTAATCTTAAATAGGTAACTAATTACTATTTTCAAACAGTTATATCTATATGGCTATATTGCTTATAATTGTATGTACATCGGCACATTGCTCTCATAGTAAATAATAAAAATAACGCAATAATGTGAAGTATTGGAAACATTTTGTGAAATCAGTTGTTCAATTCAAACTAATTAAAACAATATTTAAAATGTATAATTAATGATTATACGAATTAAATTATAGATTGCAAACTATTATGTTGCTGCCGGTATGAAGACTGTTGGTATATCAGCTGCAGGTGGCGTAGGCCAAGGAGTTGCTGAAACCATCGTTAACGGATATTCGCAATATGATTTGTACGAATTAGAAATGAGCCGTTTCTTAGGATTACATAATAACAGAAGGTTCCTTAGAGACAGAGTAAGAGAAGTACCTGGTATGTTTTTTTTTCTTAGAAGCAAAAATTTTAATTATTCTTAAAAATACTAAGATTTTTAATATGTAACTTGTTCAATCACAAAAACACGATTAATTTGTACATGGACAATTTATTTTCTAGGCAGACACTATAGCCTCCAGTATCCAAACAATGAGTTTATAACTGGACGTAATCTAAGAATGTCTCCAATATATCCAAAGTTGAAAGAAGCCGGTGCTGTGTTTGAACAAGTCATGGGATATGAAAGGCCCACTTGGTTTGAACCGGATTTGACAAAAGGTATGAACATATAATAGAGTATATATATAAAATCTATCAAATCTCTTTTTTGTTTTGATTGGATGTTAGTAAATTTTGATAATATACTGGTAAAGCACATGAAACCCAAAAAATAAGTGTCCAAGCAATAAAAAGGTAAAATCTATCCATTATTGTATGTTTAAGAGATCGCCACACCCACATGTGTTGTCTTCGTCTTACAAGTACGTAACATAGCAAATTTAGGCTCAGCAGATCACCCTTAGCTCCATTAGTATAAAAATTAGAGTGGATCGATCTATTATGAAACTTAATGGTAAGAACATGTGTATGTTGGTTTAATAGTAAACATTTTTAGCAAGTTATGCGTGTATAATATAGCGTAAATTAAAAATGCTCGTAACTCACTTAAAAACTGAATAACTGTAAAAAACTAATATACAATCATAGATAATGTTCTTTCCATCAAGTATCATAATAGGTCGATTCACTCTTATTTTTAAACAAAGCTAAATGTGATCCGAGGTGCATACATTTGCTAGGTTACATACTTGTAAGACGGAGACAACACATGCGGGTGTAACATCCTCTTAATCTATGTTCATTAAATAAAATGTATTGATAATTCAATAATTGTTTGGCATACTATTATGTTCTACATATATACAAATTTTTTTAAATTTTTTAGTACATTTACATAGCTACACGAGTACAAAAAAATTTATTACGGCTAAAACTAATACTTTTGGAAAACCTGATTGGTTTGACATTGTTGAGGCTGAATATGAAGCTTGTAGAGAAAATGTTAGTCTTTTAGATTATTCTTCTTTCACCAAATTGGATATACAAGTGAGTACACATTTTTATGTTTTCAGTTAATTAAATATATTAATATAAATGCTAAATAATATTGTACATAGAAATAATTTTGAAAAATCAAATTTAAATTTTTTAAAAGAAATTCATAATTGCATTACTTAAAGTTTTTTTTAATTTCCATTATTTTTAATTTTTACGCATTAACGAGAAATGAAATGCCTTCTAAACATCAATATTTTAAAATAAATTCCACTTAAGAACTATGGAATATTGTAGTCAATACCCCTTAAGAGAATTAACTAAAAATAAATTCTAAAATTGTATATCTAATATTTTAGGATATATCAAGGATAATAGTAACACTTTAATCTCTACTTTTTTACCATATTGCACCTATATACGGCTAAATAAAACATTCAAATGCTTTTAAAGCAATTCAATTTATTTTTTATTTTAGAAGTAGTTTTATTATTCTATCATTTTTAATTATCTAATGAAAACTATTTTTATAAAACATATCAAAGTTCATTAAATTTTTTTACATGCATAAGAAATTTAATTATTTCAAATTATAGTAAATAGTATCTAAAACGTTGTCTTTGATTATGTAACTTTAATAAAAATTATTTAGGTTAGTTTGTATCTCATGGTTAATATAATTTTATAAAAAATATATTAAAAACTTAGGCCACATTTTTATTAATTTTTTCAAATTAAAGTAACTTTTCTAATCACTTTTGGTCTAAAGACATTAAAAATATTTATTGGCATTGCTGTATTGGTATAGTGAGAGCAGAGCACAATTAATATATTTTTTTTATGAATCATTAAAAATAAATGTTGTTTCAATTGGTAATAAATACAATTTGTATTACATAGCAGTGGAAGCAAACAATAATTTGATCAGTGTCTTAAGACTTTAAAAATCATTATACAAAATGTTTGGCATAAGTGGTGTAGATACATTATTATGATATTATGTTTTCCTAATCTTAACAAAACATAATGTTACAACTGAGTATTTATAACAATTATCCAAAAACTATCAGCATAATATATTTTTGTTATTAAGTTTAGTAAATATATTTGTTTTTGAATCCATCGACATCGTCAAAATATAGACACTCAAGAATATTACTGAACATCATATTTTTTTTCTAACGATATCAAAATCCGTGTATGTATAATCGCTAATGCTCTTTTCGTTCTTCAATTCCAACTTATCGATGCGGCTAGCCGGACTTCCAACGTCTCGCAACCACGCAGTCATCTCGACTACTTTGTCTGGTGGTCCTTGTATTGTGCCAATCACTGTGCCTTCTGGCGTGTTTCGACACCAACCCCGTAAACCCAATTGTTTACCATGTTCCTGGGTGCATTTTCGAAAGAAAACTTTCTGCACACGTCCAAACACCTCGAAGTCGACGGTTTTAAGGCTAGTCGACATGTCGTTCTATGAGCTGAAAATATGAACTTTATCCACTGTAACCGTATTACTTTGAAGTTTGAAAGTTTTAGTATACTTAGGTCGGTTTCACTGCGTTCTTGGGTTTCAGGCGTTTCAGCGACTATCAGTCACTCAGTCTGCCCACTGATAAATGATAATAATAATATTATTTTAATCCAATTTATTCCAATCACTCGATCGTCACTATCAGTATTCAACCACGAAACGAAAATATAGCCCCTGAAGTTTGTAATCTAACCGTAACCACGGTAACTAATATTTATATTTAAATTGATGTACTACAATGTCGTATCCAACCTAACCTAGGCAGGTTTTGAGTTTAAATATTTCCGCGGGAAAATGAATTGTTAACTAATAACTACTTTTCTTTCGTAAAACGTAGTTTATAATAAAGCGATTTCAATTTGACGCACTTTCTTGCACCAAGTGCAAAATTATACTGGATTTGACCAATGTTCAGTGAACTGATGCAGTATTTTGTATTCGATTTAATTGCACTGACAACAATCTTGTGCACTTTCTGCACTTCCGGTTTTGTGAGTGTACATACTATTATGACCTCTATTCCTCCGTTGCGGGGTAAAATTTGGGTTGTGTTAAAATTTAATAAAAACTGGTACAGAGTAGTGCAAGTGTGCAACACTCGTGAATATTCTGGGTGCACTCCTAAATCGTCAATTTGAAAACGCTATTAGTTTCATTATAGTGTAATATTAGATATAATTAATTAATATTTGATTAGCGCATTTAATTTTTAGTCCAAAGGCCGAGAAGTGGTTGACTTGTTACAATACCTTTGTTCAAATGACGTTGACGTACCGATTGGCAGTATTATTCACACAGGCATGCAAAACGTCCGTGGTGGTTACGAAAACGACTGCAGTCTCATTAGGCTGTCAGAAAATCAGTAAGTCTTTTAACACTTTGTTTTGTCTTTATTTGATTAAATCGTGACTTTGTTTCATATTAGTTACATGATGATTGCACCGACGATCCAACAGACACGTTGCAAGATTTGGATCCAACGCCATTTGCCAAGTGATAATTCTGTATCCTTGACCGACGTCACTTCCATGTTCACTGCCATTTGTCTCATGGGACCTTTTACACGACACCTATTGTCTGAAATGACAGAAACCGATTTAGGTGCTAAATCGTTTCCATTTTTCACCTACAGAGAACTAGACGTAGGCCTAGCCAATGGTATTAGGGCTTTAAATCTCACTCATACCGGAGAGCTAGGATATGTTCTGTACATACCAAATGAGGTATGATGTTATTATAGTTATTCAAACCTATAATTTGTATTGTATTAAGTATTTAGTATTTTAGTACAATGTCAGCATAACGTACTGTGTTGTCTTAATCTTTCACACATTTTAATTTAAGAAAAACCATTATTAATTAATAATAACAGCTTTTTTAATACTCTAGTTGTTGAAAATAAAATTATGTAAGGCACAACATTAACACTTACTAAGTAAACGTAAATTGAAATAGGTAATGCTCGCCTAATTTGTACATTTTGGCTATAAAATAAGTTATACAAATATTGTTTTTTTTATGATAAATAAAAATAACAAATTGTATACTAACATCTTCTTGAAATGTTGCATAATAATAATTAAAATAATTTTAGCTAATAATTCATAATAGATATCAAATATTAAAATAATTGTACAACATTTATTTTCATCTAACATAATTAAATACTACAAAAAAATAGTACCTTATTCCAATAAATTGATGAATAATTATTATTTATTAAACCTTTCTACTACTTTACTAATTATTTAAAACTTAGAATTATTAAAAAAAAAGGGTTATTCTATTTTAAACAAATTACTATTGTCATGAAAAAAGTCAGAAATAAAATTATTAATTATTATTAAAACAATCTTTGTTAAATACCACTGACTGAAAAATGTATTATTTTCATAATATTATTCAGTAGAGTAATAATAGTTCTAAGCCATAAGTGGTTGGTGTCTTAATTGTACATTATATTAGAAAAATATTGACATTTCATACATTTTAGTCTTATTGAGAAAATTATTGAATTTCACAAATATTATGTAAGATGCAATTTTTTTATAGTTTGCTTTACATGTTTACAACTCATTAATTGAAGCTGGAAAAAAGTATAATTTAAAACATGCTGGCTGTTACGCAATGAAGGCATTAAGAGTGGAAAAATTCTATGCATTTTGGGGCCAAGATTTGGATACAACGACAACGCCATTAGAATGCGGGCGATCGTGGAGAGTGAAGTTTGACGTGAGCCTTATGAAATAATAACGTTGATTATTAAATTATGATGTATATATGTGTATTATACATTTTGTTTTTGTTGTATCCAGAAAGGAATAAATTTCATTGGACGAGATGCTCTTTTACGTCAACAGGAAGAGGGCATAAAACGAATCTATGTTCAATTACTGTTGAACGATCATGATCCAGACACTGAATTGTGGTCTTGGGGTGGTGAGCCAATATTTAGGGACAAGAAATATGTTGGTGCCACAACAACGACTAGTTATGGGTTCACATTTAAGAAACAAGTAAATTTTATGAATAGTATAATACTGTTGTAGAGTTGTTGTTAATGTTGAATATGAAAATAACTAATTAAAAATATTTGTTGTTAGGTATGTTTGGGATTTGTTCAAAACTTGGATAAAAACGGTAATGCTCTACCATTGACAAACGAGTATGTATTGTCTGGAGAATATGAAGTAGAAATAGCAGGCACACGATACCCAGCAAAAGTAAATATCAACAGTCCAAATTTACCAACAAAATATCCAGACAAGGAACGCGAATCGTATCTTGCCACCAGGGATAAAATGGTGTCTGAACCATTGTTGAGAAATAATTGACGAGTGTATGTAACAAATTAGAATCATCCATCCTACGAGTTTTTCTAAATATCAAAACAAATTTGAATTTCCTATTTATACTTATCGCACCAATTATATTGATCTTATATTGTTTTGATTTTGTTATCAAAAAGAAGGTAAAAAAACAAAAGTATTACAGGCGTACTTGTAGCGTCAATCGATGTAAGTGGTATAAATTATTCGAATAACCCAATGAGTAGATATTTTATGATTCCCAGCTATTGTAATAGAGCTTGCGTGGGTAGTGTCACATATAGATGATGTAGTGAAAAGCGTACAAAATTTTAATTTATTATACATTTATATTTTATATTGTAAATCTCAAAAAATAATCTAAAAATTACACATGTTGTAATTTATATTTAATGAGATTCTCACACGTTTTTATTTATTTATTTATCAACTATCAAGATTCTGTACAACATTTATTGTTATAATATTATAACTGTAAATGCAAACTCTAGTCTTTATGTAACTCGTTATCAACTTGTTTATATTACTTATAGATGTTTACAAATTATTTTTAAATTGTAACAGTAAATATGAACCATTATGTTTTTTATAAATTCTATAAACTGTTCAATTAGTTAATTTGGACTTGATGCCTAATGGTAATTATGTATAACAATAAACAGTATACATGATATTATATAAATTATAAACATCTATATTTATTAATTATTTATATTGCGTTGCTTAACTAAAATGTTATAATGATAAAAAAATGTTTAAGTGTCATCATAGCTAATGTTTGTAAAATTAACAAATTTAAATTGATATGATTTTTTTTCATCTGTCCACTTAAGAATGGGTATCAAAGTGCATGTCCAACATAGGTATACCAAGTTAGTTCTAAAAATCAACAATACAATATCTATTTTATTTATTAAACCTGTCTTATATAATATACAGGAAACTTCACATCTTGATTACCTATTGATTGTTCTATAACCACATTTTACAAACAAATTAAAATATGCATTACTAGTCTAATACTTTAATGGGAACACTATTTAGTTTTTAATCAGTATTAAATTATTTACACTTATAACTTATAAGTTACATAAATATTATTAAAAACAAGTTTTAATTTTTCTTACCAAAAATGTCTGATACAATAATAATGTTAATGCAATGATTTCAATAAGTGAACAATTGTTTTGTGTCATTGTAAAAAAAATTCAAATTAGAAATTTAATTACATTAAACTAGTTGCAGTCTGCTTAGTTAAAATAATATCAGTTTTAGCAATTCTTACATTTTCTCACGTCGATCAGTAAAGTTGTAGGTTCTGAGTGAAGAAATGAATGTATTGATTTGATAAAAAATACACAATTTACAGTAGAATAATTTTCCTAAGCATTTGCTTTTATTCTAAAATTCCAAATCTTTTCATGTAGGGAAGTGAATCTATTTAGAACTTTTAGGAGGTCAAAATTAAAGATACTTTCCTGATATTTGTTGAGGTGCCTGATTTTCCAAAATATCACAATCCTGTTATCCAAGTCTACCAAAATTTGACACTTTCCTTTTATCACAGGCAGTCTTATTTTTTATTCACATAAACAGAGTTCTTAATTGTATAGTGTTTTAATATGTATGGAATGTTAAACTTTAATATGTTAATATAAATGTTAAAAAATCAAGTTTTGTTAAAATGACAAATGCAATTTATACAAAAATTAAATGTTTTTTAGTAAACATGATTCATTGGTAATTAATAATCATCTATTGGAATAAATTTGATTTTGATAGTTTTTAAAATTCCAGTGAATTTATATTCCTTTACGACTGTATGTTCTGGTGGCAATGATTTTAGTTGATGTCCGGTGTTGTTTTTTGTTATGCCTTTTTGCGGATCCCCAAAGACATTTTATGGTTTGAGTATGTGCCCCACTCATATGAGGAGTTTTGATGGGAGGACTTAGCCCCCACCCCAATCACTGTGTCTCCACTTTGAGGATTTACAACATAATATTATATAAATAATAACAGTAAATACGCGAAAACGCAATATCTTCCAAAAATATGGAATATAAGCAGTGGCGTATGCAGGGGAGGGGGGCAAGCTGAAGCCCTCCCCCTCCCATTGTCCTTTCAAGTATTACTTAAAAAATAAATATTTATCAAGTTTCAACTACTAAGCAAGACGTAAATTAATATATATATACGTCTTACCAGAATGAATTCATTTTTGCAAAACATTGTATTTGCATACTAATTTCACTAAAAAAATCGGTAAATTTTTGGTGAAAGTATTAACTTCTTGTATGAAAGACTGTATGCATTTTCAAGCCTTAGATAGACAAATTTAATTTTTTAAACATTTTAATCCACAAATTAATTATTGTGGTTTTGTGAAAATTTGGACTATAAAACATAAAAAGGGCGGGTAAGTGTATGTCGCTCTGCTGTACAGTAGGTTACAAGTGAGTCACTGTAATGGATTGTGTTAGATTTTTATCCAATGATATAATATCATTGAATAAGAAAAACGATTCTGAGCGAAGACGGTCAGTCAGTCTATAATATCTTACTAAGTCTAAATGTATTTGATGATATTATTGTGAATAAAGTAATTCATTTTAGTATTATAGGCATTAGTATTTACTATAGTTGGTTAAATTCATTTTTCTCAAAAAAATTATATTTTAAAATGCCATTGCGTGTATATAAAATATAACAATATATTCTAAAAGTTTCATATACCAACAAATAATATTTTTAAATTATATCAAAATAACTAAAATCATTATTCTTGGTTTAAATATGAAATGTTGTCTAAATTTGAAATTAAAATGTCTGTAAAAAATAAATATGTTGATATATTTTTAGATTTTTTGGTTACAGTATGATTTATTTATGAGAATTTTTGTTTTAAATTTTCAACACTTAGTTATAAAAACTGAACATTTTATAATTTTTTAATTACAATGATTTATAATTTTCGAGATTTTGACAAATTTTGTCAAAATTCGAACTTTAAATGCTTATAAAAAAAAATCGTGCCTATGTATTTTTAAAATTTTTCAACTGATGTTGTAACAATATATAAGAAAGCTTGTATTAAATTTTCAGACTTTTTGGCCCACCAAATAAAATTTTATTGACAATTATAAAAAAAAAAACTAAAAAAATTGAAAACTAAAAATGTCTGTAAACAGCTCAAAACAAATCAAAATATTTTCAAAATTGAATGGTGTATAGAAAATGAGAATATAAACATTTAGTGAAATTTTCATGCATCTACAATTATTCGTTTTTGAATTACAACCAAATAAGAAAATCGCTACATGAGAAATCGAGTGAACATCTAATCTTGTACAAATTTGAACTTAAAATGCTCATAAAAATTTATTATGACTTGCTTTTAAACTTTTTTTTATTGATAAAATTAGGCAAACTTATGAGGAATCTTGTATTACATTTTCAAATCTTAGATTTAAAAAGAAAAATTTTTATGAATTTCTAACTCAAAATAAATTGCACATTTTCGTCATTTTTACGTATTTTGTCAAAATTTCAACTTTAAATGCTTAAAAAAAAAAATTGTGACTACAGATTTTTAATATTTTTCATCTGCCTTTGAAACTATATATTAGAAGCCTACTATTAAATTTTCAAGATTTTTTACCCAACAAATAAAATTTTATTGACATTTATAGAAAAAAAAACTAAAAAAATTGGAAACTGAAAATGTCCGTTAACAGCTCAAAATAAGTCAGAATATTTTGAAAATGCTATGGTGTGTAGAAAATGCTTATATAAACATTCGGTCAAAATTTCATGTTCTACGGTCATTTCTTTTAAGTTATACCAAAAACCAAAATCGATTTTGTCGAAAATTGGTTTTCCGTAAAAATTCCCGTTTTTCCTATAATTTTTCATTTGTTTTCCAGGCGCTCATGAAAACTACTGGGAAATTTTGACTTTTGACCCCCCAAAGTACCAACTAGATTCACTTTCCTATCAGAAAAGGTACTATTGAAGAAAATCGAAGCATTTTTTCTGTCCTAAACGTGATGACAGACACAAAAATAAAAAAAAAAATAAAAAAATAAAACACACATCATTGTAAAACCAATACATTCATCGCTTCGCTCAGAATCTAAAAAACACACATCATTGTAAAACCAATACATTCATCGCTTCGCTCAGAATCTAAAAATAATCGTGCCTATGTGTCGTTAATATTTTTAGATAACTATAATAAAACCTTGTATTACATTTTTAAGCTGGTTACCAAACAATTTTTCATTTATTTTTGCTTTCCCCGATTGTTTTAAAAAATACTGAGAATCTCAATTTCGACCTCACAAAAATTCCAACTAAATCTAATTTTCTTCCAAAAACCTCTATCGAAGTTTATCATTAGAGCGTTTTTTCTACTAGAAATGTTGAAGTGGTACAAATATTTTCAAATACCTCACCTAAACGTCTAAAATGTATAGACTGGACAAAATAAAAATAAAATAGTAATAATTTTCAAGCCCCCCCCCCCCCCGCCCATAGAAAAATCCTGCGTGCGCCACTGAATATACGTATAATAATTTTAACACAGCAGCTGGAGTAAACGGTCATTTCAAATGTCAGCGGAAAGCAGGAAACGTTAATGCCCTTTATTGATACTATGCTGTGTGTCTATGCCAGTCGCGATCGATATCAATACTCTCCCCGATTTAATTAGTTAATGATAAAAAAGAAATGGTTAGAACATAAAATCGAGGAAAGCCGAAAGGAATCGACTCGAAATCGAATGGCGGACAATTTCCCCCCGACTGTTTTTAACGTAGTAGGACATTTCCCCCCCCCATTTTTTTTTTAAGTTTACTATTTAATAATATAATACGAACTATATACCTATATATACATTTTTTTTTTATTTTTCACAAATATAAGTGTACATAATTATACTATAATTACCTAATATAGTAGATTTATATTTTTGATCAATTCAACTACTTGAAACAATAAAATAATAGTAATATATTTGAAAGATTGTCTAAATAAAAATAATAGTACTAGCATACTGTATTATTAGCTAGTAACATTGGAATCTAAAATTGTATCTAAAACCCAATCAATTGATGGTTAGGTTATGTTATACTTTGATAGAACCTACGTCAATGGGACTTACAAAAGAACTACTACAAAATCAAATGGTTTTTAATTATGGCGATCTTCACCAATATTTCCTCCTTATTTATGGAATGTACATAATGCTACAAAGAAAAACAAAGGTAGAACAAATAATATGAGTGAAGGTTTCAATAATAAATTTAAATATTTAGTAATACCTCAGCATCCAAATATTTGGATGTTCATTGAAGCACTATAAAAGTCAAATTCAATGGCAATTAATAAATTATTAAAAATGTGCTTAGATATAACAAAAGAATCAGAAATTAAATGTTTTTTACAAAATGTATCATTTTTATGTCGAAATGTTTAGACTTATATACAAATTGTTTACTTGTATATTCATAAAAAAAAAAAATTAGTCATTTTTATTAGTTATTATAATTATATTTTATGTAAATACCTATATAAAATTGCATTTACAATTATAATTTATTATTTTTATGAAAAAAAATGATTTTTAAAAATGGGGGGAAAATGTCCGCATCGAAAATATTTTGGGGGGAAAATGTCCGGGGGTAAATTGTCCGGATACCCTCGAAATCATGTCGCGATCGACCTGTTGGGCCACCCCACTGGTGTGAATTACGCAATGCAGGGTGTAACAGGAAGACCTGACGAAAATTGTTATCATCGTAAAAAAGTAAATGCCAAAACTTAAGGTTGCGTATTAGGGAAATAATAATAAACAGGTACGGTAAATGAAATCAATTATTGTAAACACGTTTAAATGTTTTCAACCGCAAAAATCAAAGTCTAAAAGGACGTGTTTAATCGATTAATTGTATGAGTTTATTGCACGATATGATAGTAAATGATGCAATGAAACGGCCGGGAAATATTGGACGGATGCGACCCTGCCCTTGGACAGAGTTCTAGACCTCGGAAAAGCTGAAAGCGGTCAACACGGCGGCCGCGGTTGGAATTAAACAATATCATATTATTGTTGTTGTGTGGAGCGACGAGAAAAGCGCGGCAAAATGCGTTTCGAAATTGCCGGTGATATTCCGCGGCGCGCACGTTGCCGCAACTGCGCGCGACAGATCGCCGTCGTGACTTGTACGACTCGCGAGGCGGCAAACCAAACGTATTATATTGTATGATTACCCATTACACGTTCCACGTTTCGTCCACGAGACGACCGCACATAACCTAACAAACGCCGACGGCGGACGGGAATTCCCTTTTGGCCCCGTCCCGGCGGCCGCGTCCGAAAAGGGCTCGGCGGACGGCCGCCGGCACAACGTTTGTCCCACAACAACAATTTTGACCACAAGGGCACAGGCACGGGTGGCCACCGTCCACGTGGACGGACGGCCGCTCAGTCGTCCGGGCGATGGCGGGGAGGGCGCAAACGCGCCGGCCACGCGATACGACGTACGCGGTAAGGACCGGTAACCGCGGTCGAATACGAGCTTTGCGGTCGTCGCGGTGTCGCGCGCCAAAGTTTACGGGGAAAACGTCGTGTAAGACACCGTCTGCCGCGGCCCCCTCGGCCCCGCCGTCAACGGCAGCGCCGCGCGCCGACAGCGGTTGCGTGCGCGAGCGAGTGTGAGCCAGCCTGCCTACCGCGGTACCGTCGCCCGCCCGCTCCCGCCGTCGACGGCTAAACGTGTGCGCCGCTGCTGATCTGGCCCGTTTCGCGTGTTTTTTCTTTTCTTTTCACCGTTTTCGTTCTTTTACTCTCACCCCGCCAGCACGTCCGGACGCATTGTTTTCCGCACACGTCGAACGCCGCGGTATCGTATTATCGCCACCGATCGCCGTGCACGGTCTATTAATATCGTCCGTTTAATATAAATCGATTATCGCGTCCATCCGCCCGCCGTCGCACGACAAACGCCAACGGCACGGACTCTCGTTTCGGCCACCGCTCGCGTATATTATTATTTGTAATCTCCCATAGCCGCCATGTCCACCGCCGTCGTCAACAACGTGCTCGCGACCTGTCGGCGCTGCTGAACACCCGCTCGCACGACACCCGATCGCTCGCTCTACGGTAACACCGTATCGCCGCCGCCGCCGCCGTCGTTGTCGAATCACGTGACAGCGCACACAGCCGTGACGCACCGCAATCCTGGCCGCTGCCGTTTCGCGTACCATCTTCATTTGACAATATTATCGTACGAGTATCGCAGCCATCAGCTCAGCCACGATGACGAACCAGCCGCCCGGTGCCGTGTCCCCCGCAAAGGAGCCCGTCAGGGTCTTCGAGGGAGTCGTCAAACAGGTACGTCGTCCGCGGCCACGCGCGCCACGTTTTTCTCTCCTGTCCCGCTGCGGCCACCGCACGACATTTGCTTACGACCGCCCCGCAGCCGTTGGCCACGGCGGTGTTCCGTGCGTGTGGCCGCGACCGTTCGGTTAGAGGTGGACTCTCGACCGGACACACTCGGTGTCACACTTGGGTACCACCGTCCGACCGATTCGTCTGCGACTTGAGTTCCGATATCTGGGTTAGGTAGCCAGTGTTCGAGATGCGATTATTGGGCACTCTGTTCTGTACATTGTTCCCGAGAACTGGAGGGTTTCATCTACGTGCTCGTTTATTACGGTAACGTGCTGAGCGCGTTTAAGAGCACTTACTGCTGCGAACATTAGGTATTGAGTTTGATTTCGACGGGTGATACCGTGATAGACGGGTAAGTAGATTAGCGTGGATAGCTAGATTATATTGATGTTTAAGAGCAACACGTTTTATATCGATGTTAAATTCATTATTCTGCTGAATTGATGTGTGGTACACGATTCTATAAATGATTTTTGTTTCCTTGGGTTTTTCATTATTTCATTATCAACATGTGTAAAAGGTTTGGTATAAAATACACGATTATACCTATCAACCGTTGCTATAATCCATTGAAACACAAATACGTATGAATGTAAATTGTATTCTTCCTATTTGTTGGTGGGAATAGGTACATTTATTTTCAATATTGTGAAAGGTCCGACCAATATGTTGATAAACATTGCCCTACTTTCTTCTCAAGTATAATTTTTTTCAAAGATCAATACCTTCTTTTAATTATTTAGCATTTAAAAAAAAAATATTGTAGTTCACATGGTTATTAAATTTAAATGCCTAGTGTTAAATAATTTAAATTAATTTATCAAAATTTGCTAGGTGGGTGTATTGGTTTTCCTTTAAACTAATATCAATTTAAGTGTTTTGAAATAATTTTTCATGCTTTCAATGTTTTTGTAAGTACTTACCTATCTTTGTTCTATATTAATTTGTATAAAGCTTGTTTACCAACCTAAGTATTTAACAAATGTGTGAAAATATATTCAAACTCTTTTTGGCATCCACGTTGGTACCTATGATAGTTTGAAAAATAAATGTTATATCTATTTACTCGTGCGTCTTTATCCAGTTAGCAAAAAAAAATATTTGCATGATGGCTTGATGATAGGTAATATGCTAATTTAATGGCATGGATAAATACTAAATAGGTATTTTTCAGGCACATTTCAAAAGTATTTGTAATTTTTACTAGGTACTAATTGTTTTCTGTAAATCTGCTGTATAATTATATCCATTTATTATTTACTATTTTAATCTATACAGGTGAATTCTGGTGATTCTATCACTATCCGCGAGGAGGTCTATAATGGTTATCCAAAAGAAAAACAAATTACACTGAACAACATCATTGCTCCCAAGTTGGGCCGTCGTGCGTGAGTATATTATTTGATTATAGTTATATTTTATATTTAATCGGACATTTAATTTATTTGTTCTCTATTTCCATTTGGCCCAAAATAGTTTGGTTTTTTTTAAGTAATAATTATTTAATAAAATAAATATTTTGCATGATTTTCTGTAAGCTGAATTATTCTGTATATTTGAATTTATATTTAAAATTTTGCCTTATAAATTTTTTAACTAACCTTATGTATGGAATTTTTTAGCCACTTAATGGTTTTTGTATAAAATAAAAATGTTTTAAATATCTTGTGAATACTCGTGATTAGACATTTTTTATGATCTTCTCTAATTTATACAATATGTCTTTCTGTTATCTATTATATAACTAATTTTTTATAAGAAAACTTCCTGTATGTTATTGTATTGATGATCTCTTAAAAAACCTGAAAGTTACCTATTCATTTTAACATATTATTTTTTGTCAATATGCGTTGTTACGTGCAACTTAATAAAAGGTTTAAATCTGATATTATGATAGTGATAAAAACAAAGGAGTGATATAATTATTAGATTTTTAAAAATGTTTGATGTACATACTTTGTATGTTATTATTAATTTTAAAGTGTTTTCAACACTATTATTATGTCAATAAACAAAGGTTTAAACTTGAATTAAATATTATATTTTGTTTTATTATTTTTAGAGCTAATAATGATCCAACATCCAAAGGTACTGATGATGAGCCTTTTGCATGGGAAGCTCGTGAGTTCCTTCGTAAAAAGCTTGTTGGAAAGAAGGTTTTTTTCAAAACTGCCGGTCAAGTATCTGGTGGTGGAAAGACAACTCGATACTATGGTGACATCTTTTACCCAACATTGGGTGAGAAAATTAACTTTTGAATGTTGAATTATATTAAAATATAATATGTAAATGTAATATTAAACAAATATTTTATGCTTTTAGACAACAATATTGTTAGCGAGCTTGTTGAAAATGGTCTAGTAACTGTTAAAAATGTGAAGTCAAGTAACCCAACTCCTGATGTTCAAGCCCTAGTTGATCTTCAGAATAAAGCTAAAGCTGCTAAGGCTGGAAAATGGGATCCTAATGCAAAGGTATTATGTCAATTTATGTTTTAAAGTTGCGGTAGAAGTAAATTTAATAATGTGTAGATTAATTTTGTTCTTGTCGATTAGTGGTCGACAACCAGCGACATTTGATGATTAATTGACATTTTGATAACTATATATATTCATTAATGTACCCTCTAAACATTTTTATTTTTGTCCTGCCTGCCCTGCAAAACATTTTACTTTTTAAATATAGTCCAAAATGGTTTCTGACAACTGGTGAAGATAAAGTGAAAGGTTTTGTGCTCATGGCGATAGAATAATATATTCTATTAGCAATAGATAATGATGAAAATTATTAAAATTACTCAAGTCTTACATACATATTACTGAAGAAGCTTTCTCATTAAATTCTAAAATCGTAACTAATAATTTAAATTAGTAACTTTTATTGTGTTTCATACTCAAGAAAAATACATTAACTAATACTTAAAAATGTGTATATATGAACTGTCCATAAGTCCTCAAATGTGTAAAAAATAATAATAATACATGTTGCCTACAATTGATGAGTTAATTGAGCCAGTACTTACTTTCCCAGGCCGAAATCTCCACCTGATTCGCCCACGTTCTGTTGTATTATAATTTGACACCTATGTGTTTTAAAATATATCACATATTATCATAATATTAAGATATTTTTCTCTTATCTAGAACACCGCAAAGAAAAATAATTCAATTGATGATGTTGAAGCATTTTTAAAGAAAAATTCTAAAAAACGTATGAAGGCTGTTGTCGAATCTGTTATTGATGGGTCCACCATCAAGCTGTTGTTGTTGCCTGAAGGAAATATGATCACTCTTTACCTTTCAGGAATCAAGGTAAGGTATTTTTTTCATAACATACTTTCCAATACATGCAGTTATATTGCGTTTAGCGTTTACCTCTCTAAATTGATTATTTATTGCTATCTAATACATTTTATATAGTGTCCCCCAGAAAGTGTAGAATTCGGAGATGAAGCAAAGTTCTTTGTTGAAGTTCGTTTACTGCAAAAAGACGTCGAGGTTACTTTGGAAGGAGTGCTTTCAAATAATAAAACTCCATCTTTCTTTGGAACCATCCATCATCCGGTACATTTTAAAATATTTTTTTTAGTCTTATTTGTATTATAAAATCATACTTTTTTAATTTTTTCAAAGGCTGGTGAAATTGCTGTTGAGTTGGTTAAACAAGGTTTTGCTACTTGCCAAAATCGTAGTATGAAATACTTAGAAGGAAGTGCTGATAAACTGAGGGCAGCTGAGAGACAAGCCAAAGAAAAAAAATTGAGGAAATGGCAATCATACACTCACACAGGACCAGAGGTATTAATAATTAGCTAAAGAGTTGTTGTTTAAGAATTATTGTTAAGTTTAGAATGTTTCTGTTTTCTTAGATTGCTGAAAAAGAAATAGTTGGAACTGTTATTGAAATTGTAAGAGAAGAAGCTTTGTTACTTAAGACTTCCCACAACGATAAGCCCAAAAAAATATTCTTATCTAACATCAAACCAGCCAGGCTAGGAGTTGAAGTACCAAGAGGGTAATTATTTTCACATTTTATAATTCTCCATATACATACCACAATTATAACAATTTTTATTTTGTTGTTTTCAGTGAACCATTTGGAGACGATCAACCACCTGCTCCAAGAGCCCCACGGACTTTGGCTAAACATTTTTACGAGATCCCTTGGGCCTATGAAGCACGTGAGTTCTTAAGAACACGTTGCATTGGAAAGAAAGTAAATGCTTCTGTAGACTACATACAACCCAAATCAGATAAATTTGAAGAGAAAATCTGCGCCACTGTTACAATTAATGGAATGTAAGCTTTTGTTTATATTTTTTATCAATAGTTAAAATATTTTGGTTAAAAAATAATACTTAATGGATATTTTTAATTTATAGCATATTTATTATTTATTTGTTTGTTTTTTTGTTTTACTCAGTAACCTCGCTGAAGAATTAGTTAAAGAAGGTTTGGCAACTGTTATGAACAACCCACGAGATGATCAAATGTCCCAATGCTTTGATGACTTGAAAAAGGCAGAAGAAATCGCCAAACAATCTCACAAAGGGCTTTACTCAAAATCGTCTCCCCCTAAACAACGTATCACCGATTGTTCCAGTGCTGCGGTAAATAAAATTAATTTTTTTGAGGAGAATTAAATATAATAATTATTTGTATATTTAGGAGTCTGCTCGTGCCAAGGCTCTTTTGCCTAGTCTCCAACGCTTTCCAAGGTTTGAAGCCTTGGTGGAGTACGTTGCCAGTGGTTCTAGAATGCGTCTTTACATTAGAAGAGAGTATTCGCTTATTACCTTCCTTTTAGCTGGTTAGTAAATAGTTACCATTTTATATAAGTTTAGTTGATTCAATATTATCTATATGCATGTTGATTAATGTTCCACTTATTTATTAACTAATATCAAGTTCCATTTATGTTATTTAATTAAAATTAAAAATTTTAGGTATTACATGCCCGAGTGGTGAACGACCAAACCAAGGTGAAGCACCCTCAGCAGCTGAAGCATACCATCAAGAAGCATTAGCATTCACGAAAGAAAAGATAATGCACCGCGAAGTAGAAATTACTGTAGAATCCTGTAATAAGGGTGGAAGCATGATTGGATGGCTGTTTGTGGGAAATGTTAATCTTTCTTTAGCGCTTGTAAAAGAAGGACTGGCCAAAGTACACAGGTCAGCTGAGCGTTCAGAATACTTCAAGCTTTTGCAACAAGCTGAAAAAGAAGCCAAGGACAAGAAAATTAACGTAAACATAACAATACTTAACTAGTAAAATATCGTGTTCTTTAACACTTATTAATTTTGTTCTATGTGGTTTCTTTTTAGCTATGGAAGAATTATGTTGAAGAACCAGAAGAGGCCAACAATAACACCAGCAAGCCTGTTCATGAAGAAGTGGTAAAGGAACGAAAAACCAACTATGTTGAAGTGCTTGTATCAGAGATCAGTCCTGAGTTGCATGTCTACGTACAACCTGTATCTGAAGGACCTAAATTAGAAAGTCTTACTGACAACTTGAGGAAACACTTTGATTCTAATCCTCCTATTGCTGGTTCTTATAGTCCAAAACGAGGTAATTTTTAATTTTTATAAGATGGTTAAATAATATTAATTTTTGTATAATAAAATTTTAGGGGAAACGTGTGCAGCTAAGTTTAAGGAAGATCAACAGTGGTACCGCGCTAAAGTAGAAAAGGTGGCTGGCCCGAGTGTACATGTTTTGTATATTGATTATGGTAACAGGGACATAGTGACTGCTGAGGAGTGTGCCAATTTGCCACCAACTTTCAAAACTGACCGACCATATGCCAAAGAATATGGATTTGCACTTGTGAAGCTACCTAAGTTGCCTGAATATCAAGAAGATTCCATTGCCTTTGTACGTGATGAGTTCATTAACAAGACAATCAACATCAATGAAGAGTACACTTACGACAATCTTACTCACATTACTGTGAAAGATGCTGACAAAAAAGAGGATCTCGTCAAGAAATTGGTCGAAGAAGGATTCTTGTTGGTTGAAAGACGTCGTGAAAGATATTTACAAAAATTGGTAATAGAAATAATATTTATGATACATTTTCTTTGTATTAAATCATTCCATGTGTTTTATATCTAGTTGACAGAGTACATCGAGGCTCAAGAAAAGGCTAAGAAGGATCGATTACATATGTGGGAATATGGTGACATCACAGAAGATGACGCTAAAGAATTTGGTTATGCTAAATAAATGGTCTTTCTTTATCTCCAGAAGACTCAATATCCACTGGTCAGGCCTTTTACAACTGTACAAAAAGGTGTTTTACAAATTTATTAGTCAGCCATATTAATATCTAATTTTACATTCATTAATCTAAAAATTTGATAGATAATAATTATTTATAAATTGATTATATTTTATTATGAATAATATTTTATTTTATTCATCTCGTTTTTTGGTTGTTAACAAATAAAAGATTTTAAAATTTACGTACCATTTATTACTTGTAAAACTGTACTGAGACAAATGTTTCTATCTATATATAAAAAAATATGTATCAATTTATTGTAATAGTTCAAATATTTTCAGTTTCATAAATTGTAACCATTTTTATGCCACAATTCCGGTTTTAATTATTACATAATAAGTGTATAATTTGAAATAAAAAATTGTATCAGACATGTGGGATAAGATTGTTAAAAATTAAAAAAAAACTTAAGGATAGTTTTGTTTGTAACTAAATTGATTTGTTTAATTATAGGATTTTGGGAATTACTAAAATACATTGTACATATAAAATTTTAAATTGGCGTGATTATATGGACGTTATGAACTCTTTGAAGAGTTAATTTGTATTTTAAAAATAATGTAAAAATGTTTTATTATTACTTAAAGCTTTGCTGATACTTAATCTAAACCTTAAATATTTTGTAAAACACTATTATGTCTGATGTGTAGTGTAAAGACTGTTCAGATGGATTATATTATCGATTTACATTATTTTGCGTTTTCATTCATCACCATTCACCAATCCATGTATTTGTCACGGTATCGTGTTTTCCTTTAAAATAAAATGCGGTGTCTGCCCTAGTATTGTAATAAATAATTATTATGTGATGTACTCGCGGACAGATACGTCTGATTACGAGTTATGACTCGCATTTAATTATCATCTACTAAATGGTTGCTTCTGGTGGACTGCCTTATTGCGTGCTATAAAAATTAATCGACCTTTTTGTGTGACCTGTCTACTTCTATTTTTTACGAGTACGTAGTATTTCAATGTAAATTGTCTTATCTAATCACCGGCTGTAATTTCGTAATTTTAGGCGTTCTAATTTACATTTTACAATGATCGATTTAATTGTGTGCACGGCAACTGATTACATTGGCTGGTTTAACTACGGGTTTTAAAATGACTGCGATTAACAACTACAACGCCCCGGCCGTGTGTTATCGTAAAGTTTTTATGCTAAATGATAAATATTTCTGAACGATGGCCTGAAGGCTGAAAATGTACATGATTACCTGAGCACCTGAATATAATATTTTATTTTTTAAAATTAAAATATTTTTTATGATCAAGTAACAATAGACTGGGAATGAGAGATAAATTACGTGATTGTAATATGCAACCTCGCATCACCCTGGTTAATTAATGTCTTAAGAGTAATCCCAATTTTGTAACATTATGCAAGGCATAATAACCTTCAGCAAACAATGATAATTCATCATGTTTAATTAGTAACTACATATAGTACGATATAACCACTGAATAGATGAAATTATCATAAAAAACTACCGTAAATTTCATCTATTCTGTGATATAACTGTCTCGGATTGAGTAGTTTTCTTTTTAAGATTTGGACGTTGGAACACTTGGAACCCAAAACTTATGGGCTAAAAAAATCATAAAAATATTGATAACCGGAACCCACATTAAATGATTTGACTTTCAGATAATCAATAAACCGAAATCTTATTTTCAAATAGACATCCGCCTTTTTTACATATTGTTCAAGTTCGGAGTATTATTAGGTATATTTCTATAATACCTATACCTACAACACACAGTGTCACGGTGACGTGGATAACGTTTATTTAATTTGTCAACAGACAACAATCTAACACCTGACCGGAATTTGATAACTTTTGACAAACTAGAACCGCTATTATTATTATGCATATTAGAACCTTTTTCCAGATTTAATCGGGTACTGAATAACACCAAGAGCTTAGAAGTATTACTAATGTATTAGTCGTATGGCACCCTAATAATGATCACGAACTTTATAAAATCGTCCCGTTTTTTAACACTTTGTTTTAAAACCTCGTCTGTAATGCAGGTGGGATGAATAATACGCAATAGGTCGGAACTAGTTCCATACTACGTGTGTATAATTAAACGGTAAAAAATGGTAGAGACATTTTTTTTTTAATATTCAATATGTTTACGATGACACGCGGCGTACCAAAAAGGGGACAGGAGTCATGGGAGACGCAAACAGTTAGATTGAAAGGCACTGGTGGACCTGCAACTGTTTGAGGAAACGACGTGAAAATGGGGGAAAACTAACACGAGTTCCTAGGGTGAGCCTAATCTAAGAACTGAGGAACCGTATCGGTCGATCGTTATAAGCAGTTCGAGTCCGACCACGAACAACGAATGTGGCACGTGATTTTCAATGGGCATCGGGCATGTCGTTTGCGCGTGACGCCGTGATGGGCACCGCGACGTTGCGATTTATTTATTCGAATACGCCCGGCAAAACAACGTGGTCCGTCCCGACGGCATAACCTCAAAACGTGGGAAAAAATTCGCCTCGACTGGAATCAATCCTTCTGAACCACAACAACCGTTTCCGTCGGCGTAAGAAACGCTTGTAGGGCTACACGGAAAACGGCAAACGATGATGTTCCGACGATTAAATTAAAAAAATATTTTTACGACGGAAAATGTCATTATAGGTCGGCGGCGGTGAAAACAGCTGTTCGCCGGCCGTGACGTCACGACGTTCGATCATCGTCGCGCGGAGCGCCGCGGCGGCGGCCGACTCGGACTGGCCACTCGTCTTTCTTTCGCATCGCACCGTCCGACACGCGCAGACCAGCTCCGCTCCGTTCAGCCAGCACACAGCTAGCTGTCCTCTTTCCCGTTCATTTTTCACAAAGTACTTTTACGACCTTTCCCGCCCACCTCACACGATGGCCGAAACCAAAGCGCCAAAGGACCCGTACGGTTTCTTGAAGGACTTCATGGCCGGCGGTATCTCCGCTGCCGTGTCGAAGACCGCCGTCGCCCCGATCGAGCGCGTCAAGCTCATCCTGCAAGTGCAGGCCGCTTCCACGCAGATCGCCGCCGACCAACAGTACAAAGGTAAGACGGCAGACGATGCGTTTTCGCGCGACGTTTTTTGCGGACGAACGTTCGGCTAACCGCGTCGCGATGTCTCCGGTCAGGTTTTCACGTCCCGGGCCTCGGGGACGCGGCGGCGGCGGCGCAATCGATTCCGGAGAATTAGGTTAGCGCGCGGCGGGCGGGGCTTCCGCCATCGTCGTCGTCGTCATCGTTTTTCTGGCCTCCGGTTTGGGTTTTCGCCTTAAATCCGATCGCTCATTCGCTTCGACCAGATTCGATCATGTACCGCGATGACGTATGTCGCTCGTGGTCAATGGCGTACGTCGTTGTTTTCTGGCCGTCGCTTCGTTTGAGTCGAAGAACGCCATTTTGCCCGGTCCGTTCCGTTGTCGTTTATTATCATCTCGCACATAATATTATGCGTTTTGGCTCGCCATATTATTCTCGTTTTCGATCGTTTGGGGTACATTTTTACGGGTGTTCGGTTTTTAAGGTTAGGTTTATTTCGATCCAGGTTTTTTCCGTAGGTACCTGCGATTCGCATTTTTACGTGTCGTCGAACGGTGAAATGATTTTTTTTACCGCAAAGCGTCGTCGCGGTGGGGACGAGTCGAACACTTGCAATTCTCGTGGAATTTTTACGAGTCTCTTGTCGACGATGCTCTATCAGGCGCGCCCCACACTTTCGTCTCTGCGCATAATATTTCCGTTCGATCGATATTTATCGAGTTAACAACGCTCTGTGCCCCGTTTGACCGGAATTTGTTCTTTAAAACATAATACGAGCCGATTACGATAATTCAGCATAATGCGTTCTGATCGAGTTAGGTTATACTCGTACATGGTGTAATATTACTATGGTAATAATACAACGCACGATCTGAGAATTGACTATATTGTTAAAATATTTGACGATTTTAATTGATTATTACCGTCCACATATTTTCAGGGTCAAAGGAATTGAAATTAAAATTTGATGGATAAATTTTTTTTTTCGTCGAACAGAAAGTTAGATTCTGATTTGTTATGAGTTTCTGATGATCATTCACTACAGATTTTAACAATATAATAAAATTGAATGCCTTCTTAATATATTAATAATTTATGATGGGTGTGTAATTTTAACTATGATTCATTACAATTTAGAATTTGAATAGGAAATACTCAACAAAATAAAGACATTTAATCAACTGATTTAGCAAAAGACCTTTGACTCCAATTATTGGGTTGATGTTCATACTTTTATAGGTAATAACAATTTGCAAGCAGGAAAAATATGTGTGTAGGTATTTTTTTTTTCAATGATAACTATACAGCTAAACTTGCTTTCTTGTCTCTTAAAATTCCTAGCTATTAATAATAAATTATTTTACTAACATTTATGTCAGTTCTGATAGTTAACCTCTTATTATGTTAACCTTATGTTCCTATTCTATGTTTAAACTTTTAAATTTAACCATCTAAAACAAGATGCTTTTAATGATTTATTTATCATCTCTAAAAATCTACTTTAATCGGAAAATGTCCATTTGACCTATATAATTAACCTATAAATCAAGTTAAACATAAAATGTAGGTATTCACTGCTATCATTAATTTAAATAACTGATTTTACAATAATTTTAGATGGTACAACTACGTACCTATAAACATTCATAGTTAATAGGTAGGTACAATATTGCATTTTTGAGATTAATTTTAGTTGATAACTTAATTCCTTAAAAAGTATTTATGTAGTTTGTTATTATTTGTATTTATTTAAGGTTGTCCTGCACAATTATAACTGAAATAATTTTTCTTTCTCCTTTTATTAATTAAAACATGACCCTGCGATTATTAATACCTAGCATAAAATTGGTTTTAAATTGTGCAGTTTATAAATGTGGTTTAATAATGAAACCTGATGATTTAATAAATAAAAATAATGTGAAGGAAAATTTGATAAAAGTTGAATATTAGTTAAAGGATAACCTATAAAATACAGATACGAGAAGAGTTATAAATATCACATCATAAAAATAACCTGTTTAAATAATATTTAAAATTTACTTTTAATTTTATAAATAGTAGGTACCTAGGTACATAACGTAACTTAAAAAATTACATTATTCGAGTTATCTATTATTATTTTTTTATTAGACCCACAACTACCTACTATGGTTTATTGGGTAGTTTAGTTAGGAATTAGGTATTCAAAATTAAAATAAATATTTATCACCATAGTTGGTGAATTATAAAAAAAAATTGAATGTACCTACCAAAATAAAAAATACAATAATAGTAAGTTCTTACCTATAGGTATTATAAGTAGGTTTATAAAATGTTAATATTTTAGTATCTATTTCAGTCAATAGTTTACCGGTTACTACTGCAGAAATCCATTAAATTTTTTAATTTACTGGTTCATTTTACTCATTTAGTAGTTAATTATTATGAAATTAACTATATATTTTTTTATTATTTAAGTTTTTATAAACTGTAATTTCTTTACCTTCAACGCTAGTATAACTTTGAGATGTGCAAAAATTATAGATCTGTATTACATTTACTTGTGTTGTGTTTTTGCAAGTATAAAATAATAAAGTAACTTATCTGTTAGATATTTTGACTTGAATATTTTTGTGCTTAGTGTTTTTACCCAGATTTGTGAATAAAGGATAGTGATGACTTCTATGACAGATGATATTATTTAAAATCGCCAGTAAGTTCTTATGAATTAACAGGAAGTTGTAACAATGTGAGGGGAAAAATTAATTTTTTAAATAAATAAATAAAATATTTACCTACAATATTAATAATGACAAATTTAAATAGTTTAACCATATTATATACAGTGAATTCTGCTTAATTGGGACCCCATCTTAATAGGGATTTTTCTGACAGTCCAATTAAATGTATTGCATGTAAAATTCTTTGGTTAATCAGTACAGTCGGATAATGGGAACAAATAGATCGCCGCCAGATGTATCCCATTGAATGTATTTCAAAATTATTTTTGTTTTCCTAGCATTAATATTGTATTTGTCTGTTAGGAATTATGGACTGTTTGGTGAGAATCCCAAAAGAACAAGGTTTTGCCAGTTTCTGGAGGGGTAACTTTGCCAATGTCATCAGATACTTCCCAACACAAGCATTAAACTTTGCTTTCAAGGATGTCTACAAACAGGTGTTTATGGACGGTGTGGATAAAAAGACCCAATTCTGGCGGTATTTCGCTGGTAACTTGGCATCTGGTGGTGCTGCTGGAGCAACATCTTTGTGCTTTGTATACCCACTTGATTACGCACGTACAAGGTTAGTAAAGATTTTAACTAATTTTGCTGTGTAATATTAACTGATTTAAATTTTTTAATGTTATAGATTAGGAGCTGATGTTGGTAAAGGACCAGCTGAAAGGCAATTCAAAGGTCTTGGTGATTGCTTAGCCAAAACCGTCAAGTCTGATGGCCCCATTGGTTTGTACCGTGGTTTCATTGTGTCCGTTCAGGGTATCATCATCTACCGTGCTGCATACTTTGGATTCTTCGACACAGCTAAGGGAATGTTGCCAGATCCCAAGAATACTCCATTCTTAGTTTCATGGGGTATCGCCCAATTCGTAACAACATTCGCTGGTATTATGTCCTATCCATTTGACACAGTCAGACGTCGTATGATGATGCAGTCTGGCCGTGCTGCTGACCAACGCATGTATAAGAGCACATTGGACTGCTGGAGTAAACTTTACAAGAACGAAGGTACATCTGCCTTCTTCAAGGGTGCATTCTCCAACGTACTCAGAGGTACTGGTGGTGCCTTGGTGTTGGTCTTCTACGACGAACTCAAAAACCTCATGTAAATTTCATTTTTTAATGGAATTGAACAATATTGTGCAGTTTAAATGTAATTCAATGGACACTGTTGTAGCATAAACATTCCTAACAAGTGCAACATTTATTATTCATAACTGAGCTTCTCATTCCAATTTTTCATGTATTATTCTGTACCGTATTTGTTTTAATTTTATCAGTTATGATCCAAATTTTTTAGAAAACCTACTTATGTAAACAAACTATTTAGGTCCGTGTAATGGTTTATTTTTAATATTGTATTTATTTCATAGTTAATAATAAACCATAGTTTAAAAAAAATGATATTGTGTTTTATTTGTATTTGTATAATCATCAGTAGAGTATTAAAATAAAACACTTATAAACATTGATTTTTTTTAATGCTTTTATCATGGTTACTTGTGTTAATGTTTATTTTTTTGCTAGTATAATTATACATCTTTGTACTATGTAAAAATGACATAATATATTGTTATATTGTTATATTTTATGATATTATATAGTACGTCATGTTGAAGACGATCGAAGTATCAAACCCAATTGATAAGCAATAGTACATAATTTGTCATGTACCTGTATACTAGTATTACTTCGATGTCTGTTAAATGTCTGTTTGTGGAAAGTTTAGGACAAAATAAAGGTAAAATAAATTATTTATCGTTTTATTCTAATCAATATAAAATGGGTACAATTACATTTGGATCGTAATTTTTATATTTCATTGTTTGTGTGATCTATTTAGAACAAAACTTATAAATCTAAACAACAATAATTGTGTGCATTGCTGCAAATCAAACTATTCATTTTCACAATTTAATATATTGGGCGGAATGATTAATGTATTGGTTTTACAATAAATCATACAAATTTTATTTTTATTTAGGAGTGAAAATACTTGAAAAATATTTCAATAATGAGGGTGATTTTTATACCGATTGAATCTAGTTTCTGCTTAATAAAGGGTTCAAAAGCCTAAAAGTATGTTAATCGCTCTGTTCTACTCTACTGTAGTCTGCTATGTTGTGTACCTCGTCAATGTATAGGTGACTGTTGTGGCAGTGTTATTTTGTTTTCAATAGTAAATAGTTGGATATGAAAAACAGTTCTAAACCGAGACTATTTTTTGACTGTCAGCCTATATTTTTGTCAAAGTAAGTATATAGGACAGGTACATATAGAAATATAATACAATAGAACAGGAATGAAGTGAGATGATATGTGAAGCTAATATATCTAATTAGATCCAAACAAATCTGCGGTCTTGTATAATTATGTGTCTATTGACACGTATTATACTATATGTTGTTTTATTAATTGTTATAGTCATTTATTTTCTAACTAGGTCTTCCTGTATTGGTAATACAGTATAAACAATTAATAAAAATAAATGTACATACTATATATACTGACTGTCATTGTTTTGGAGTAGATAACCAAGATAGTATTATAACATAATAATTAATAATATAAATTGCATTATATGTTCCCACGAATATATTTAAATTATAACAAAGTAGCTTGACAACATTTTAAATTTAGATTTCTTTATAAGTCAACTATTTTGAAAATTATAGGTAGCCTAATTCTAATCTAATTTGGCCCTAACTACAAAAATCATAGTCTATTCTTTTCTTAGCTGAAATTGACACCGGAGAATGTAGTTACCTGCACCTTCGCACTTACGAATGGAGCCGCACTATGCAGTCTTGTAAATTATTTGAGCAAAAGTATTCAAATAATTTTTAAGTACACAAATAATTCTAAATATATTTGAAAAAAGTACTTGGGCACAGTATTTGAATACTTTTTTGAAATCAAATACTCTTTTCGTTTTATTTTATGTGCTGCAGGGACGCTAAATTTAAATAAACTAATACAAATTGTACAACCTGTTTATTTATAGATAGTTTATCGTTGTGTATTGGAGTATTGTAATATTTTTAGAGGCCTAAGTTATAGTATTTGATGGTACATACATCCAAACAAAAATGCTGCATTCTTATTCTAATGATTACATTTATATATAAGAACATAAGGTCAAGGAAAAAGGTAAAACACATTGGAAAAAAAAAAAAACTATTTGAAAGTATCTATAAATACTATTTTTCCAAGTATCCAAATACGTATTCTGGATAATTTTGTAAATAAATATCCGAATCTGTACTTGAATACTTTTTGAACGTACCCTTTAAAAGACTGCCTAACCAGTGACGTATAAGTAGTTACAATTTTGTTTTTCTGTTGTGTGATATTTACTCACACAAAAACTATTTTCTTTGTCCATCTATATAGGTACTATAAAATTAGCTTGAAATTGTATCTTTACAATAATTATCTGTCAAACAAACAAAATACTATATTTCAAAAAATTATTTGTAAAAAAAATTGTTGGTTATACTCCAGTTATAAATAAAAAATAAATAAATTCCAAAATTATTTTTTAAACTTATGTATATAGGTAAACTGGCAAAAATGTCTGGTAAAAAACAAAAAGGTAAAAAAGGTGGGCAAGTGGATGTCACCCTGTTATACAGTAGGTTACAAGTGGGTTATTGTAATGGATAGTATTAAATTTGAATTAAATTATAAAATATCATTGTATACGAAAAACAATTCTCAGCAAAGACGGTCAGTCAGACTATGATATTTTTAAGTATATTTGATGATATAATTGTGAAAAAAGTAATTTATTTACATATTTACGTGGAACGTTGTTTTAAATTTTCAATCCTTAGCTATAAAAGTTGAACATTTTATACATTTTTAACAACGGAATAATTTTAAAATTTAAAACTTGATAAATTTTGTCAAAATTTGAAATGCTTATAAAAAAAGTGTAACTATGTATTTTTGAACATGGGAGCTCACAGGCAAATACTTTTTAAGGAGCAAAAAAAAAAGGGGGTCAAGTGGATGTCGCTCTGCTGTACAGTAGGTTACCTACAAGTAGATCACTGTATAATGGATGGTATTAAATTTGAATTCAATGATATAATATCATTGTATACGAAAAACGATTCTGAGCGGAGACAGTATGTCAGTCTAGGATATTTTAAATTATATTGATATTGTTATTTTACGGTAGCTGCTAAGTTGAATTAATATTATACCGTATAATAACAATATCAATATAATTAAAAATATCCTAGACTGACAAACCGTCTCCGTTCAGAATCGTTTTTCGTAAACAATGATTTTATATCATTGAATTCAAATTTAATACCATCCATTATACAGTGACCTTCTTGTAACCCTACTGTACAGCAGAGCGACATCCACTTGACTCCCTTTTTTTTTCATTCATTTAACTTAGGTTGGTTTCTGCATAGATTTTTTAAACATTGATTACTGATGGCCTCTAAATAATTGACCTTTAATGAACTTCATTTTTTTCTGTTTAAGAATCTGTAGATTTTAGTTTGCATTCACTAGTGTGTGTTCCTACAGTTAATTTTTTCTAAATATTTGTTTTTGATTTCTAAAATGCATTTGCCTGCGGGCGCCATCACCACCCTTCACATTTTTTTTCATAACTTTGGTTGATTTTGTATAGATTTTTAAACATTGATAGACTGATGGCCTCTAAATAGTAATTCTTTGATGAACGAATTATTATGAATAGTTTTTTCTGTTTAAAAATATATTGCAGTTTGCATTCGCTAGTGTTTATTGCTGCAGTATATTTTTTTCTCTTTGATTGCTTAAATTTATTTCCTTTATTTATTTGCTAATACGGTTCAAAGTCATTTTAAAATCTATTTAAATAAATCAAGTCAAATATATCAAAGTATTATCAGAGTATGGATACGGTACAACCTTAGATCACATATAATATGATCTAAGGGTACACATTCTTGAGTCCAATACTTCACACTTTAGGGCACGGACTACTTAGGGATACAGAAGCCCGATCAGCTGATCGAGTTTCGTTTCAACATTGTTCAATGATATCACACAGTGTCTAATGAATAATAATATGCCCAGGCAACAGCTGACGTACGGTCATCATAACATTATCAGCCGCGGTAGTGCGTACATTAATTATTGTAATAATAATATTCCAAAAATAAAAAACAATCTCGAGATAACAGTAAACACAGTTTACCGAATGCGGATCGGAGTGTCGCGATTTGCATGATACCGACAGCTTTACCGACTTTAGACGATAATTGTTGCGAGGTAAAGGCGAGTGTGTCGATTATTAATTGTCGTGTTCGCGTTCGTTTGTTATCCGCATACGACGAGCACTCCAAAACAATATCATTTCATAAATATTATATATCTTACACACACATCGCATTGATATTATTATGTCGAGACTGGAAATTTCCTTACCGCCGATCGTCGCCCCGCTCCGGCCAAGACCTTAAGGGTCTGCTCGACTGCCTACGCTCGCGTATTCCATATTTTCAGACTTCTGATATAGTCACAATCCGTCGTTTCCCGGTTGTGGTGGCCGTCGCGTGTTTCGCGGAGTGCGGACATCGTCGTCAATGGCATTTCGAGAAGCTGTCGTGCACACGTCTCGTCGTCCCGTAGACTTCCACCGAGAGTCGCGAAGACGATATTAAGGTATCGTCGGTATTTTCGTATCGCGTTGAGCAGGTGTTTGTCTACCGGCTTCGGTGCAATGTCCGTTACCGTACAGCAGATATTGTCCGACGCCAAGCGATTGGCGTCCAAACTCAAAGAACACGACACAGCAGCCGACGCGTTGTTGTCCCAAGCCCAGTTCGTCTACAAGAAGATCGACGCTATGAAACAGGTGACTACCTAGATATTAACTATATCTATTGTTGTTATGTACCGAACGACGGGTTCCCGCATAGGTAGACTCTGGGTTGGTGTCTGGTGATGGAGCCTTAGACTCTCTCCCACCACCATATAAATCAAACCTAAGAAACCGGCTTACAGTAATAGAAATTATTTTTAATTAGTTCTGAGACGTATAGAATTTCCCATTGATTTCCCTCTGGCCGCTTATTAACAACATCTTATCCCCATAATCTAAGAGTTACTGAATTTATAAAATAAGAATTTAATGCAAAAGTTTATGTACAAAACTAATATTCAATACCTAGATACATAACAAGCCCCTGCAAACCATACAATTATATGAGATTCCAACAATCAAATCTAAAGTCCGCCTATGAGTACCAGTTGTCGTTTTGTATCCAAGTCTAGTGCTTACTGAGAATTATAATGTTTTGACTGTTGCTTATCTAGTATACAGACGATTTGTCGGAACTAAATGACATGGAAGAGGGAGGTCTGCCTCATGAAGAACTGGTCAATTCGATACGTACGGAGAGTCGGCAGCTACAAGAGATTGTACGAGAAAATCGAATATTAAGAGCAATGGTTGCTGAGCACCAGACTGCACTCGAGATGATCATGAGCAAATATAGGTCACAAGTTTCGCATCTTGTTACCCAAACCAGTGCCGACCAGCTTGTTAACAATCTCACAGCAAAGGTAAAATTAGTTTTTATGTTCAAGGAATAGGTTTATAAAATTAATTTTCCTTATTTCTTGTCTTTCAGACAATAGAAGAGAAAAATGCGTTGATCATTCAACAGGAAGAGCGTATCAAAGAAATGATGGCTGTCATGAGTCTCGCCTCTCGCTTAGAAGCTGAAGAAGCTAGTAAAAAGGAAGAAACTATTGGCAGGTTACAAACTGAAAACCAAGTACGTGTTACTTAGTATTTTATTTTTTTAAAAAACTAAATTGGTTTTGTTTAAAATAAGGTGTAACTTATACTTTAATCATCATAATATGTAGTAGAGATGTACTACAGCTATATAATAACTATTTTGACTATGTTTCTATTTTCAAATTATTAACACTACTTTACTTAATTAATAATGTATTATATAAAATAGTAAATTAACTAACATGCTTGACTAGATTCATTTTGGTAGTTATTTGTTTACTCTAGAATTGTTTCATTTCAGGTTAAGATAGTAAATGTAAATTTAGTTTACGATTAATGTAGTTTGAAAATAGTTAGATGAGTACATTATTTTACAAAATGTAAAAAATACTATACTTATATCACACATTCCTAACAGTTAATTTTTTTCCACTTCAAAACTTTACTTCTTACCTATTAAACTCAACTACTTATTACATACAAAAAATAAATAAAAATATAGTTTTATTTTTCAAATTTCTCAAATCTCATTAAACATTTGTATTCATGATCTTTTAATACATAATTGTGTTGTATTATTGTTACCGAGTATATTTTATTATATTAATATTAAATATAAAATAAATCAATTTTAATTTTATTGACATATTTCCATAGGTAATTTGAATAACCACTAAGTTAGCATTTATTCAAAGTTTGATAAATACAGTTTTAAATTTCAAAACTAGTATTGGCATTTTTAAATATTCACTTTAACGTTCATAAACAATAAATTATAGTAATAAATATGTAATCCCAATTATTATAAAAATGTAGACCTTTAACTTAAGCCTTCAGTAATGTTTTCAATAACACTGTTAGTCGTGTGTAACTGTGTGAGCATCATTCTCACTAGTTGGTTTTGACAATTTGCCAAACACTTTTTTTTAAATAATTCAGAAATCATAATTTTAAGATTATAAGGATTGATAAGAATACAGAAAATATCTTTTATTTGTTGTTCATTATGATAACATTTGTACTTTGTTTTAAATTAAAAAACAAAATCAGGACCATTGTTCAAATCATCCGTACCAGTGTATCAGTAAGAGAATATATTAACTTTTGATTCTTTAATCCATGCAATATTATGTTTATTTTTACTCGTTCTTCTGTTCGAAACAATAATAATACAATGATGACAATGTTTTAATAATATATCAGTGAGTTTTTTGTGATAAAATAACATTGATCCACGTTAGGAAGCCAAAATATGTAGTCGTAAAATAAAGTTTAATTTAATTTATGTAGTAAATATTAGATTGGAGGTATTTATAGTTATAGATTAAATGTACAATAAACTAGCCAGTAGTAACAAAATATTGTTAAATACTGACCACTGGTGTTGAGGCAAAAATATTGTTAGTGAACAATGAAATAGGTACTCCATTTTTCTTAATACAGAAAAAATAAATAAACTCAAAAATATTATTTTATAACACAAATACTACAGTGTGAATCATGTTTATTCATTTTGTGAAAAACGATTATTATTTTTCACTGTTGTAGGGATCATTATGGTTTTATGAAAATATAAAAAAAAGAATATTTTATTGTATCCAATATTCACTCAATTAATGAAATAATAAATATTTTTTAATCAATGATTTTAAACATATGTACAGTTAAATACTTGAAAATGTGTACATTGTCTTGTTATTAATATTAACATTGATTATTTATAATCAATGATAATAATTATGAAAAATTGTTTAGGAAATTGAGATTTAACACAATTTCATATAATTTTAATATTGTTTTTTGATTGTTGGATATACTAATAATATATATATATATATAATTTTTTTTACAGACACTTAGAAAACTATTGAAAATATCCAGTGATCTGTCCACAGAAAAAGAACCAGACACGATTTTGGCATCTACGTAAACTTACATTACCATTGATAGCTATATCAAAATATTAAATTAAAATGCCATTATTAATTGTGTCATTATAATAATTTAGGAAATACAAACAAATCATGAACACAATCATTTGGACTTAAATTTAGATAATAATAAAATAATTTTGAAGAAAAAACATACATTAACATATAACATAATATTATTATATTATTATATTCATATATTCAAATCAGGAACAATGTTGTGTCATCATCGGGTATATTGTGAAGGAAAACTAAATGTATGAGATCCGATGGCACCCACAATTGGCAGTCTACCCACATTTGGTATGATGTTGTAGGACAGGGTTAGAGTCACATTTTTGTTTCCTCTGAAAAACATTATAAAAATAACTGAATTATCTAGTTTTATCATAATTTTTTTTTTTTGTAAAATATAACGAAGAGAACAAATCTGATTACAAATTTTCTAGTAGAAATAATAAAAGCAAAAAAAAAATTAACAACAAAAATGATTAATTTAAGCAATGACTTTCATAATATAGGTATAAGAAGGAAGAATTTTATTTATTGGCAGTATAGTAAGCATTATAACGTTTCTAAGTATTATTTTACAATGCCATACTATTCTGTGATTTTAATTTTGTATCAACTGAGGATGAACTTTTTAAAATTAATATAGTATAGGCAATCTATATTGTCCAACTCATAATTGAAAATCAAAATTAAAATAAAATTTTGATTAGTGCATATTACATTATAATATTATATACTAATATGGTTATATCTAACAATGGCTCTGTTATCTGTTTGTTAGTGTTAAATTAGACCTAAGTATTTTTATGTTAAAACAAATATATATATTATATATACATTTTTGTAAGAAAACATTATTATGATATTTAATTACCTTAAACCATTACCATCATCCCAAAAGTAATATTTTGTTCTCATATTTTTAAGGCGCAAGTTGGAGTTCTCTCCTCTCAAAATAATCTTGTCCCACAAAACTACCTAAATAAAATAATAGAACATGAGACAAAATACATATCATGCAGGTAATTAAATAATAATCAGTGGATTCCACATAATGTGGACAAAATTTGCAAAATAGTCTAGTCTCAATTCCAATGTATACTAACTAATTTCAGTTTACATGGCCAACCGCTCAATGTGTGCAAATGAGTTTGGTCTCAACTTGTCAACATTAAGTGGAATTCACTGTATATTACTAATATTATTATTAACATAATAATAGGTGTATAGTTTACTTGATTCAAGGCGTTTGTAGGTGTCTCATATTCCGCAGTCATGTAGACAAACAATTGTTTAACATTCCAATTGAATAAGCTAGTGAGATGTGCAAAGTATGGTTAAGTCAATAATATCTTACAATGATTGCATTTTCAAAATATAGTTATAGCCATAGGCTTACAGTAATAAGTATGATAATTATATATTTGTTATGTAATTAATAACTTTCAATTAGAAAAAAAACTGTTAGTTATTTAAAAATAGCTGACTCTCGGGACTCTATCCAGGATTTACTCCATTTTTCAATAAGACAGAAAAAATATACTTGAAAAACTTTTCTTTAAATACTTGAATTTTAATGTTTTTAAGAAAAATTCTCTTCACAACACTCATCAATAACAAAAATCAGAAAATGGTAGAATTTGTGGTCAACATGACTGCAACATGGGGAAGTTGATATTACCTACATTTGAATTAATATTTAGGTATAAACAATATTTAAGTTTACAGTGGAATATTTTCATTATGTTGATTTTAAAATAATATTAGTGGTATCAAAACATTTGTATATGTTGTTTATGGAAATTAAATATTTAATAAAAAGCATGAGGACCAAAAATTTTTAGAGTATTAAGTGCAATACAATATACTTAGACAACACAATTTATGAATATTATTATTTATTAATATTGTTATTTGTTTAGTATGTGACCTGCCAAAACAATTATCTATATTATGTACAGACAATGTATGGGTACCGAACTATTAACAGGCAAGATACATTTTTTAAGTGATATACAAAGTGTATTGGTAAACATTTTTTTGCAATAAAATAATGTTATGACATTTTTTGAATAATTTTGTTATATTGATTTAATAGGTATGCCGTATGTGTAATATTCAATATCCATATAATTTTTTTTTTAATGATTTTTTTAAACTGATTTTGACATTATTAAATGTAATCCTGTACTATTTTATATTTGTACCACTAACTAATTAATAAAAATTAAATAACATAATTTTATGATTTTTTCATTGACTAAAATACAGGAATACCCAATATCGTAGGTGACGAAAGCCGGTAGGTCACATACTAAACGAATATCTTAATATTATACAAATTTGAAAAGGATATCTGTATCGAGGTTGAATGTTATGTGACCCAAGTCATTGATCTTTTTGGATACACCATACTCTGGTAAGTTTTTCCTGCAAACAAAATCCATCGGTCAACACTACTGCCGTACAAAAGGGTACCGAAGCATCACTTCGTCCACCCGAGATGCAGTCGGGACGTTCGTCAATATACTTACACCTCGATTTTGAGCGTCTGCATCTCGGTGCCAGTCCGGTAATCGACCAATATGGTGGAAAGAAAACACGCGAACGTGAGAGTAACGAGTACGCTCAGCGTGTAAGCCAGCACCGAGTTTCCTCGGGACAGTAAAGAATGCATGGGGGTAGCTGATTTCGTCTGGCAAACGATTAATCAGTAGTCTACGATATACAACTACGTCGGCGGATGTACTGAAGAGCTCAGTTTGAGACGAACATAGCGAAAAACAAATACGTATGCACTTTTTCGTTTTAACGGGTGACGGATAATGGTCGATGGATGTTATCAAATACAGTTTACGGTGATAACGGGAAATCGTGACGTTGGACATCAGCTCGTGCCGTAAACCGGGTAACGTAAAACCAAAAATATATGACGTGGTTGCAACAAAACAGTGGTCGCTGACGTCGGCAGTGTGTGCGTTCCCACCTTTTTTTCGTAAGTATAATGGATTGTTTGCCGCCATAAAAAAAAAACGCCGGTGCACGATATCGCGGCTTTTTACCCAACGCCGTTCAATTTGATATTAGCTACTGAGTAGTAATTTTGTATTTTACTTTACAATTAGCATATACCTTTTACTCAGTATAACGTCTATAACAATTAGGTGCATTTATGTTGTGGTCCGACACTAAAAGTATGTATAACAATTAAAAACTACTATCACGGACTAAGATAATGTAATTATTATATATTATATATATTTTATATCTTAGTCCGTGACTACTACCGACTCGGTACCTATCAATAATCTATAACATCTTTAACGGTTATTATGATGTTTTGTCAGGTGGGTCGTCGTATGAGTTGTGTAATCCCAATATTCTAGTCTTCGTGAATATTATCATGGATAAATATATATGATATTAAGTAAAATAAAATAAAATAAATATTATATATTTGGTCATGAATATTATATTATTACTAGAAACAATTAAATGTACACATATTGATTAAAATTAATTTATAGCGAGTGCATCCATTTCTTGTGTGAATTGTGTTTGGAGGTTTGATAGTTTATTTTTAAGGGCAGCAACTCCCATTAGAACTATATTTTCAGGCTTTAATGATCCACAGCTTTCTACATTAAAGAAAAACTTATTAGGTTTTGCTTTCCAGTTGTATATTCCTTCGTGCTGATCTTCATTAAGTTCTGAATATTCACTTTTAGGCCATTCATCTGGCTTTGGGAACAATGTGTGTCGCATTGTGTTGTCTGGGTCGTATTCAAAGCTTACACCTGTAGTAGGATTCCATTTAGCATGCTCCTTGCCAAATCCTTTTTTAGCGAATGCTCTAATTTTTAATTCTTGTCCTTTACGCAATTTAATAATAAGTATATCGTCTTTTTCACCATATTCATTAATGTCGCTATCTTGGTTCCTTGAAGTAACTGGTACTACGCGTGGATTATTGCTCACCAAATCCGCAGTGGTTACGTGTCTTGTCATCTCTTCTGAACATTTAACATGCAAGTTGAACTCTACACTGCAGTCGTGACAGAAGTCTGAGCATGTGCAATCTCTGGAGTACTGAAGGCGATCGACTATCTCATCGGATGTCAATGGTATAAGACCAATGCGAGACGCAATAAACTCGTCACTTAGCACTGTGGAATTACAATCCAGCTGGACCCAATCGATGGCTAATGTTGGTGTTTCAGCGATGAAAACTCTACGCAAGCTATTCGCTACGCTGAGATCAGTGTCTTCAATTTGAAATTTAATTGAGTCAGCGGTCAGTTCGGATATATGAACGGAAGGTTGATTAGCATACGGCATGATTATTAATTTTTCTTTACACAGTGGTTATTTTCACGTCCGACGTGTAAGTCCTTTCTAGAAGGCAAAGCGAAACGAAGAGAAAGACACCTCACTAATCACTATAGTAGTACAATTTGACAAATGACAATAATGAATAAAGTTTTAAAAAGAGCACTGACTATGAATGATGTTGATAATTGATATACAGCCTTACAAGTAAGTTACAGGACTGGAAAATAAATCGTTATCAATGGAACTACAGTGTAACCATAGTTAAAGATATATAATATCTATAAAGAATTTTTTTTTCTTTTATTGGATGCACTGTACATTTCTACACATTTTGATATTATAATATTTTTTTCCTGCTATTTTCATAAAATAATACACAAGAACAAAAACTCGTAACAACCATTGACTATATTATAAATGGACGGAGCGTAGAAAGAGAAACCCATAGATATTATAAGAATGGACACTGGATAGGACATCGAGCTTATCAACTGAGAATAAAGTGATACAATTTTTGAAGTTATAAGAGTTCCTTAGGGCCGTTTTTACAATATCCGGTTAAAGTTAACCGACACTTAACCGGCTGAATTCTGCCGGTAATAAAATCTGTTATCAGTCGGTTAGCGTTAATCGACACTTTACCGGATATCGTAAGAACGGCCCTTCATTAGGTTCCTAAATATTGATACGTGTTAAAACGATTTAAAAAAAACAAGACAAAATCATGAATTATGAATAACAATTAAGTTATTTTAATTATAATTTATTGCATAACAATATTATTTTAATAATCATTATTCATATTTCGTTATATTATAATAATGATCTTTTGTGACCTAACCTAAAAAACCACTCTTATAGTCTATCTCTCTCGCAGATATTGAACTTTCTCTCTTCCTCAAAAAAGACCTCAACCTCTTGTGAAGCCAGTATAGGCGTGTCCTATCCAATCTTATAATATCTATGGAGAAACCGCGGCCAAGAATAAGATAAAAGTTGTACTCCTTTTTGGAAGAAAATATTCTCAAAATAAATTTTCTTCTATGCTGAAATGTATGATAAAGAGTGAAACAGTGATAACAAAGCCGGTAAAATTGACAACATTTAAATTTTCAATGTTTAACGACGAGTGACTTAATCGACCATCGACTCTTTGATAGTTTGAACTTTGATGTTTGAGTGCCTATTCGACATTTTTCAAAGAAATTAATTCATTGTATATCCAAATTATTTACACAATTATATCAAAATGTTGATTTTTTTTCTTTCAATAGTGGGTAATAATAATACAAATAGAATAAAGTTATAACTATTTATAATTGTCAATTATTAATACAGACCACAGTTTTTCGCTTCTCCTGAACAATTTGATAATAGTGACTTAAGAGGTTTTGCTGTGTAGCCGATTTATAGTATTATACTAACATACAACATTCGATGTAGGTATAATCATTCGAATAATAAAATAGAAAGCTGAATAACCAATCTATTCAATATAATAAATGTGAGTATTTTTTAATTAAAATACGGGTACTATTACGTGTAAAGTGTACTTGAAATTTTAGTACGAGGAAACTCCACACTTTAATTAAATTTATCAAGCATTTCTAATTAAAAAAAAGTTAAAAATCTAAAAAGTTAATAACATCCATTATACCTAAAGTGCTATAACAGTAGGCGGTGTAGACTTATACAATGCGTCCAGCGTGGAATTGACCCGGCAGCCGGCCGAGTAAGTGTTCGGCTAGGATTTAGATTTTCGAATAAGAAAGTCAGGGACTCGGAGCCAGGGCCGGATTAAGATATTTTGCGCCCCGGGGCAAACCTACCTAAAATTAAGGACTACTTTTTAATAATACATAAATATAACATTGTTTTACTATAATTTGGCATTTATTAAATAATATTAGAAATATATTAAAATTATATGATAACAATCTTTTTAATATTACTATACCTAAACAATAAACAATGTAAATACATTTATTAAAATAACAATTTTGTAAACATGATTTAATTTAATTTTAATTAATTTATTAAAATGATATATAAAATACTGGAATTAGGTAATTATGTAAGTAAATAAAAATAAAAATATATTTTATTTTTGTTATTTATAATATTTTTATAAAAACGCTTTTCTTGATTTCTGTTTAGCGAATTGGTCAATACATTCATCCCATGACATAGATTCAAGTAAAACATTTTCAATATTAAGAATAGCAAATTAATTTAATTTTTCTTTTGAAAGAGTAGATCGCAAATAGCTCTTGACCCTTTTTAAGGCCGAAAACGATCTTTCACCGGAACAGTTAGATATAGGTAGAGTATAATATAATCTTAATGCAATTTCAGTATTAGGAAATAAACCATCCAACTTTTTTTCCTCAGAATTGTTAATAAATTTTGTGTATTTGGTTTATCTTGGTTCGATTCGTCTGATTTGGGAAAAATAGAATTCACTCAATTGTAATGCTTCTTGAACAAAATCTTCTTCCTTATCATCGCAATAAATATTTTGAAAGTGATCTAGTTATATCTAAGTTTTTACTTGTAATTCAGATATCGGTAAATTCGTGGAAACGCGTATGTGAGTTTGCGCGCCGTGTACGCTGTCGTAATCGCTAATAGTTTTTTCACTCTAAACGGTACCTATAATATTTCAAAAATTTGCGCCTTTAAAATCTTGCACCCGGGGGCAGATGCCCCCTCTGCCCCCCTTTAATCCGGCCCTGCTCGGAGCTCAATATCGTGAGTTAAGTCTTAACGTATGTTTACTGTTTGAGTATTGCGACAACAGTTTTTTGATATTATGCAAAATAAATAATAATTCAAACATAATACAGGTATAACATTATATATTATCATTTGTATTGGATGTAACTTATTATAATTTACAGCGCAGTCATTATCATAAATTCATAAATTACAATCAGAAATAATAAAATATATAACTTCGTTATCAATTCCTATACTATAGTAATACGTCTTACATCATAACCTGCATTTTACGGTCGTTGTTATATAATTTAAAATACCTATAGCTGGTAATCTATACAATATACCATTTCGATAGCGAGAGGATTCGCATAACTGTGCACGTTTTTGATATCAGCGGCGTACACACGTGGGGAGGGGGGGGGGTTATCGCATTCCCCTTGATATTTTTTTATACACGTATAGAATATAAAAATGATTAAAATTAAAAAAAAATATTTTGATGTGTATACTTTTTTTGTGTAACCCCTTCAATTTAAAATATCTGTGTACGCCACTGAATGATATATAAATTAATTGGAAGGTACTGAAATGCCTAATTAATAATTACTAATTACAGATTTTTTCACCCAATCATGCATTTCAATTTCGATATAAATATCTAATACTGAACGTGAATTAAAATATTAAACAATTTAAATTTGGAAATACATCCATCTAAACTCTAAAATACTAAAACAATAAAAATCAAATAAATCGAAAAAAACAAATTTGATCTATCGTTTATAAATTTGGTCGACATCTAGTATAATATTTTGCTTAAGTGACAAAACACAGAACTTTAAAACTTATATTTTATAAGACTTCATTTAAGTAGAGTCTCATATTCTAGTTTAGGGCGTCTCTTGAATTCAGGTTTGGTAACCATATAAACCACTAATAAACAGTAGACTACACATAGAATACCTAAAATGTTTCCAAGAACACCTTCTGCAGGGAACAGTTTGTATTGTTTGTCCCTGTAAAAATGGTAAAATTGTAATAAACGTTCAACTATTTACGTTAAAAATAAATAACACATACAAAGTAAAAATTATTTTTTCACCGAATCCTAGTATAGCAGTTGCTACTGCTAATATGAAGTTGGAAATGCCAAAGAACACGTGATAAGGTGCCAAAGTTTCTCTATATTGTGCAGCTACTCCCGGATACAAGAAACACCAGAATCCACTAATAAGCTGTATAGAGTATAAAAAATTTACAGTTTTAAAAATGTAATTTTATGCATATTATTAACAATATATTATAATGTATAAGATGTTCAAAAATATTGGAAACATTTAATTAATGCGTTTGCTCATACACCTATACCTATCCATAACAATAATAGATAACACTGGTGCACATTTATTAGAAAAAATATATTTAATCACCTCATTAATTATATAATACTATCGTTTATCAGTCCTAAATAGTCCAATGACCGTTTCTAAACACCAATTGTATATTATATATTTGAGGAAATATAAATTCAAAATATCAGTGCGGCTATCTTTTCTGATTTTTCTGAGTGCACACTTGTAATTTAATTTGATTAAGTACTAATAATATTGTGAAAGTAGGGGTGAATGCAAATTTTAAACAATATCTGATACATTCTTATACATAGTGTTTATTATATATGTAAAACACTATACAATTTTTAATTTAGATTTTAAAGGGACCGATGTATTATGATATAGATTATACAAACATATACAATAACATGTGTGTGTATTTTTTTCTGTCTGTAAATATTTTTACTAGTTGAAATAATGCTTTGTTTTTTTAGAATCTTTTCTGATGGAAAATGAACGTAGTTGATACTTTTGTCTTTTCATAGGTCAAATTCGAAAATTCATGGTAATTTTAAAATTATTCTAAGTTAGAAATTCATAAAAAAATATCTATTTATATCTAAGAATTGTAAATATAACACAAGATTCCTCATAAGTTTTCCTATCTTTAGCAAAAAAAAAATATTACCCAAAAGTCAAACTAATTATGTATGAAAGTTAAGTTTAAATTTTTTCACAAACATTGGGTTTTCAACCGTATATTAATGAATTCCCATTGAATTGTCTTCTTATTTTTTTGTAATTCAAGAATAACCGAAGATACTTGAAATATCCTCAAATGTTTATTTTATAGCTTTATATACTTACATTATAAAATTTTAAAATAATTTTGTCTCGTTTTGAGATGTTTATAGACGTTTGAAATTGTTTTTATTTTTCCCTATTAATGTCAATAAACATTTTTTCGTTGAGTCAAAAAACTTAGGTTAGGTAAGGTTAATTTTTAGCCTTATCTAAGGATAATATGGGATCTCGAATTCTTTAAGTCAATTACATAATACATTATCTGAAATTCAAAATAATTTCCTTAGGTTTCTTTCATTTAAATACCGTGTCGAAAGAATTCCACATTCAGAGTATACAGGTAATAAAGGATATTTTAATCTAGCAAATCTAAAAATAGTCGGTATTTAACAATAAAACATCATCTCTGTTTGTATGTGCGGGATTTGTCGATAGTTCAGTTTTTAAGTGAGTTATTAATTTACACTATATTATATAAGCAAAACTTCCTAAAAAACCCACATACAAACAGATAATGTTTTTACCATCAGTTTCATAAATCATAATAATAGGCCAATTTACTCAAATTTTTAAGCTAACGAAGCTAAACGTAATCTGCTGAGAGTAAATATTTGCTATGTTACGTATTTGTAAGCCAGAGACAACAAATCCTAGTTTTAACCCTATATAGGTAACACTATAAAAGATATAGATATTTTCAATTTATCTAACGAATTTTCATTACAATTTTAACTATTATTTATTTTATTTTAATTTTTCATATAGCTTAATTGTATACTTATACTTAAATCATTATTGATTGTACATTTCATATACTTACTATCTTCAATACTTAGACATATTATATTTTAATTTAAAATTGTTTATTTAAATTTATATTATGTTTAATATTTATAAACTATTAACATTGCTCACTGACACATTAATTTGGTAGTTTGAAATGAATTCCAAAAATAAAGATTATTATTATATGTATTAGGCAAACTTACCTGTGATAAGAACATTACAATAGTTGCAACTCCTAACCAACTGTGCAGAGAATACAAATGAGGAATTGGAGGTTTAGCATATTGGTGTGAAACAAAAGCAGCAAATCCAGCAACTACGATAAGGATTAATATGCAACCATGAATAAGAGCATGTTGGTTTTTTAATTTTCGTTTCGTATTATTTTGAAATGAACGATAATGAAGAATAGCTGAAAATAAAATAAATAATGTAAAGAACACGCATTCAAAATCATATCTAGGTAAGAAAATTGGAGCATTTCAAATTTCAAATGTAGAATATTTTTTACAATATTTAGGTACTTGTTTTGCTTATTTAAAATTTGCGAACTTAATATTATTTTATTATTTTAAAAGCTGTTTTATAAATTAAATTAATCATTGTAATCCACCCCCTCAAACTTTTATGTATTTTGACAGAGCTGAAACAAATGTGAATTTTGAAACTTTTTGTTGCTAATAGTTAGTGAGCTAATGAGTGAGTTTGTTGGACTAACATCCTACGTGGCTGGTAATTAAATTAATTAAATTATCACAATTTCGGAATATTCTTACTTTTGACTAGAAAAAATAATAGATTTGTTCATTGCAATACCACAGATACATGCATTATATACCTAGCATAATATACCGTATCCAGGGCTTCATAATATACAATTTTTGAATCTACTTAATAACTCGTATAATATTATTGAGTTTTCAAAGATAGGTATTGATTTAATTTTGGGACACAATATTTTAAACAATTATGTTCTATACATTATAATAATACATTTTGTTGAAACTTACTATTTGCAAATAAATAAATGAATGCAATTGTCATCAATAGTGGATGCCAATTGAATATTATTTTAGGTTCAGTTATACTAAATCCTCCTCGATATTGAACAATCCAATGGTATACATAAAATATTAGTGTTAATCCAATAATCTAAAATTAAAACTCATAAAAACGAGAATCATAAAAACATAATTGTTCAAATATATTACCTGAAATATTATATAGAACTTAGTATACAAACTAGTCTGGCCATTGTCATTAGACATATTATTACCGATTAATCTTATATTCTTATTTTTCAGTTTGAATTTCTACAAAATTATTCTGAAAGCGTAGCTGTAATATTTCAACTTATATTAATAGTTAGGTAGTTCATATTAATATAATATTATGTTATAATTCTTGAAATCAACGAATTCAATGTAGATACTAAAAACAGTAAAATCTAATTTAAATGTAGAGAATTAATAACGAACATTAAATATTTACCTTCGTGTTGATATCCAAGTGTTTTGAACGAGTGTTTAATATTAACTGCCAATACTACCCACAGCTAAATGTAGTCACTGTCGCTGTAATTTATATTAAATACAGCGTGATTCTTTTAACATAATCATTATTAAATTAAACTATAGCCATTCGTTTAGCAGGAAGTCTATACTAAGTTGTAAGATTATATAGGTACATATAATGTTGTAATTATATAAAATAATATTTAGTTTAAAATACTTTAGATGGTTGAAGATAACATTTATAAATTGTGTCCTACTTTTTATATAATATTTTTAAATAAAACAAATGCATATTTTATACTTTATATGTATTTTTTCTTAATAATACATCTTACCCGAGTATAGGTATAAGGTACCCTATATAGGTTAAACTTTTCTGATGTCTAATAAAAATGATAAATTTTTGACCTATGACATGTATCAATCAAATTACGAGAGAACATAATATTATCTGGATTTGTACCATGGTCATTGAGCATTGCTCAGTGTTATGCTTAGATTATAATTTTATCTAGATATAAATAAGTTATCTCAACTCAACAATTATATAGATATGTATCATGGTAATGAAAAAGTGTACCTAATATATAGGGTCATAGGGATCTAGATAGAAATAAGATATATTTTTTAGTAACAAATATTTTTTTTGCTGCATATCAATACTAATATTAGATTATTTTAAATCACTTATAACTATTAATAAATTAAATTATCATGTAAATGTATCTAGATAGCTATAATTTAAATATTAGATGGCAGCATAAACTTTATACTAAGGAGTATAAGATCTATGGATGGCAGTTAGAATTATTGCTATACTCTTTTTCACGAAAGAACGGGACCGTTTGGCGCATGTAGAATGATTCGATTGGTGCGTCGAGAACCACGTGATCGCGCGAAAAACGGATAGTTGGTAGGGGATGCGCGGCGGCGACCAGTTACGGTCGGAAGACGGTACCGTTCTCTCGTGAAAAAGAGTATAGATACCAATTTTGCAATTTTTTTAGATAAGGTATGAAGATACTATGATTAAAGCTAGATAAAATATATCTAACTAAATTTAGCTAGTACACAACACTGAGTCAAAGATTCTTCATATACAGTACCTAGTCACTTGATAATTCGAAATTCAGGAGAATGAGCTAAAAATTCATGTGCACTTGCGCAATACATCTTACATTTCTTTAAATAGTAAGAGGTGTTTTGAATACCAAATTCAGATAGAACGAATTTTTTTAAGTCAATTTGATCCTTTTTACCAAGCTCTAAAATCAAAATTGACTAATTGACAACAAGTTAAAGTTCCGATTAAAATTATTGAATTTTTCAACAATCATACTAAAATTTTATGAATTATTATGAACTTTCAGATATTTTTTTTCGTATCTGTAGGTTTGCATTTTTAATCATTTAAATTTAATTTTGAGGAATTTCATAATAATTCATAAATATATTTTTATATGATTGTTGAAAATGTCAATAATTTTAATCGAAACTTTAACTCGTTGTCAATTAGTCAATTTTGATTTTAGAGCTTGGTAAAAAGGATCAAATTGACTTAAAAAAATTCGTTCTATCTGAATTTGGTATTCAAAACACCTCTTACTATTTAAAGAAATGTAAGATGTATTGCGCAAGTGCACATGGAGAAATCTAAAAATCATCAAGAAATGTGTATTTATGTATTCCCTATCTCTTCCCGAAAACCGCATATCAATCCGATGTCATTGGACAGAATTATTTAGTGTTATCTAATATCTTTAAAAGAAATCACAATGTATTTATACATATATTTTATAAAATGTTATAAAATAAATCTGTCATTTTTTTATGATAAATTTATTATTGGCCACAATCTGACCCTAGCGTTACAGATAACTACGGTACTAATAAATTACACTAATATTTTATCGCTGTCGTTATTAGTTTGATTACGAGTACGTCAATTATGTTATTTATACATAATTAATATATAATAGGTTGATATAAAAAATGTATTTAATGTTATACATTTCTAATAAAGAAATAAAATTATAGAGGTTCTGGCCAAAAAAGTCTCCCGTCGACAGACATTTGGAATTATCGAGGGGACCGAAATACATGTATTTTCTTCTAATTATAGAGGGAACTAAGCGTTTGATCGATTAATGGAGTTTTTTGAATTATCGAAGTTCAAGTTATCGAATTACGACTATAATTAAAATGTTTAATATAATACTTATCAGAACTTGACGAAAAGTTGTTACAAATGGCCATATTATGACTGCGTTGTATAGCACATCTACCTATACCAATCTATTTTACTTATCCGTTATTGGCCGATAAATGAGTAATATTAATATATTATTATGAAATAACTTGACATCAATTCTATTAGTGCGGAGCGGTGGATGAATTTTACAATCAATTGTGTTTAATTTAAAAATTTTTTTGTGTATAAATAGCTCAAAATTATAAAATATTTTGTCAGAATTTTAAGGCGTTCATAAAAATGTGTTAATGCTGGTTTAGTGTAAAAATTTCTATTTTCCTTCATTTCTATTTTTCCCCTACAATTTTGAAAACTTCTGGGAGTTTTTTATTTTACTTCTTAAAATTTCCAACTAGATTCACTTTCCCATCAAAAAACTACACGATAAGTAGTCAAAATAATGCTTCAATTTTCAACTATGGTAAGTTTTTTGATGGGAAAGTGAATCTAGTTGGAAATTTTAAGAAGTAAAATAGAAAACTCCCAGAAGTTTTCAAAATCGTAGGGGAAAAATAGAAATTAAGGAAAATGGAAATTTTTACATTAAACCAGCATTAACACATTTTTATGAACGCCTTAAAATTCTGACAAAATATTTTATAATTTTGAGCTATTTATAGGCATAAACAGTTTTTATTTCTATTAGTATTGTTGATAAACAGTTTTCACTCGGTCAACAAAATTTAAAATGCAAAAATATCCAATTTATTTTGAGTTGTAAAATTCATAAAAAAATTTCTTAACTTCCAAAAAATTGAATGCATGATTCTTCATAAGTTTTTCTACTTTTTGCAGTAGAAAGTTTAAAAAGTTTACTGGAAAGTCGTATTAATGTATTATGAAGTTCAAATGTTATTGGCAATTGGAAATTCACCCGTAAATAATTCAATCAGTTATTTTGTTGTAATTCATTTAGTAATGAATAACCATAGATAGGTAGGTACTTGAAACTTTCACCAAATGTCAAAATTAATATTTTTATTCATTGAATAATCTTAAAATTGTAGTTATTGAATATTTATGAGCTTAATAGGCACTAAAACAAAGTTTCTCACAAGTAGCTCATACTATAACCAAAAAATCTAAAAAATATATAAACACAGTTTATTTTTTAATGACAATTTAAGTTAAAATTTGGACGAAATTAGATATCAAAACGAAGAATAACGATGTTACCAAAAAATGTTATCTTTCTTTTGTTTAGCACTCTATCATTAAAATAATTTTATCCATTACTACTACTCATATTATTCCCTCATTAATATAATTAAGCATACGGCCCCATGTATTATAATAACTTTGTATATTTCAATTATTATTATTATTATTTTTAATATTAATAACTTGTATAAACAGTTAATTATTAATTATATTCTGTAAATAGTCGTTTTCATCCTTTTTGCATTTATAACCATTACTTAAATATGATCATTGTTAAGCATGATTGTTAAGCAATCATTTATAATAGTTTATACTTGAAGATAATGAAGTATAAAATAACGATTTTAGTTTTTTTGTTGTATTTAATAATATTATTCATGTATCATGCTTGAAACTTTTACGTGTATTAAGTATTATATTTTATTCACACGATGACATTTTTAAATGCAATGTATTCAACTGTATTACTATTTACTAATAGCAAAAAACAAATTAATTTTATAGCAATAATATAATAAAATATACTTACCTACTACCTAGTAACATATAGGCTGACAGACCGCCATTGCTTAGAATCGTTTTTTATAAGCAATAAATTATACTATAATATCATTGAGTTCAAATTTAACACATCCATAACACTGACCTACGCAAAAACTACAACTGTATAGCCTATCGGTGCTCATTTTCCTATTTATACCATAAAAGTTGATAAAAAAAACCCACTAGGGGTCACATATTAAATCAATGAAAATCCGGTAAATCAACTATTACTTCTTAGAAAGTGTAAGTAGGACTAAGGGCACTTGTCAAAGTTGAATAGTTTAGCATTGAAGTCGTTGATAATATTTTATTTACTCAATTCGAACTTTGAAGTTATTACAAAACAAAAAATTAAATTATAGGTTTTGAGTGGTTCATCTTTGTTGTCTTTAATCATGACTTATGAGTTTGAGTTATTTTTGTGTCTGCATACAGTATAGGTATTTAACTTTTAGATTTTTAACTTCGAGGGTGGTTTCTGGTAGAAAATTGGATCTAGTTAGTACTTTTAAGTGGTTGAAGTGGAAAATTCCCAGTACTTTTGGGGAAAAAAGTAAGGAAAATGGAAATTGTTACACAATAAGTGAAGTTTTTGACAAAATGGTTATTATTTTTTGGAATGACTCCGAACGAAATAACATATAGATACTTTAAATTTTCGCCAAATGTTTATGTTAATATTTTCTGACCATGATATTTTTACGTTTTTTTGAGCTAATTATAAAAATTTGAAAAAATGTTTGTTCTTTAAATGTCGATTAAAAAGGTTAATTATTAGTTATTCATATACCAAATAAAAAAATGTTTAATGCTTGCTTACAATTTTGTGTAAAATATGATTATTACATATTGCGAATATTTACAGATTATTTTGTAATTTAGAAACTCGTTAGTATTTTTCGTTCTATATCTAAGTTTTGGAATGATTATCTTTTTTGTTATTCAAAATAAAATAATGAATTCAAGTGGGTAATTTAAAATAATACTTTTGAAAAATTTCATAGTGTTTAAAATATTTAGTGTTTTAGTTAAAAAAATCTCCGTGTATACTTTATATTATATAATATTCATATAATATTTTCGGATAAGGTCATATAGGGCAGTATGAAAACAACAAAACGATAAGAATATAAGTTATACTATTTAGGTTTTTTATTACTTCATTAAGTACCTAATTATTTATAATTTATCAATAAAAAAAAAATTTATTTATCATATTTTTAATAATAATTTATTAACTAATATATTATACTAATTTATTATAGGTATACCTATATCACTTACTATTACAATTCATATTATATTGTAACTTGGTCGGGGATGACTCTTTTACTTCACTTACTCTTATTCTTAATATTTATAATCTCATGACATTTTTATTAAAATTTCTAAATCTCTAAAAAAAAATTATAAAAATTTTTATTTTTATTACCTACATAAATTCCGTAAGAACGTTATCTCTTTATTTCCTTATCCCTAATTTCATTCCTAGTACCTACTTAAAATCCCGTAAATATAAAAATAATAAATAAAATTATCTTTATTTCTATTATAAAAATTATCTAATAACGTTATTCCTTTATTTCCTTATACCTAATCTTATCCCTATAATATTGAAAATCCAGTAAATACCAAAAATTTAAATTATTTTTATTTATATTATTTAAATTCTCCAAAACCTTTACTTTATTACTTCAATTACTCTTATTCTTAATACTTATAATCTTATAAAACTTAAATAAATAAAAAAAAATACCTTAATTTCCAACACTTAATCAAATTACACTTTAACTTTATTATTTCTCTACACTGAAATTAACATAACTCAATAGCTATAGTAACAAATAAAAATCTAAACCAATCGCAAATACTTGTAACTTAACTATATTTAAGAGCTTCGGCGCCTCCACCAATATGTAACGTGGTGGGGGATGATCAGTTAAATATATAATATTCAGGGAAGAAGTTAGTTTCTTTTGAATATATTTTAACCGTAGCTCGGGAGCACGAATGGTATTTAGGATCTTATACTACAAATAAATGACTATTGATCCAAATAATTATTAATATAAAAAGTTTATTATTACTTACGAGTTACCAACAAATTTTACATAAATGTCGGACGGTCTCGTAGTTCATCGAGTGCGCGTGATGGTAATCGCGGATGACTGGTTTCCCTTATATGGCCGTAGCCTTACAATATAAATGTGGCACCAAAACAGGAGGGGCTTAATATTTTATAGTCAGCATATTATTGTAAATAATAGGTACATATGATAATATATAACATATATGTATATATATGTATATACATTGTATATATATACGTGCCTACTGTACATATTATTATGTTAATAAAATATATTAATGATGTAACAAATGTTACAATATGCTACAAATATATTAGGTATTTCTCTGTTTGATATCTATTAATAAATTAGCCAAGTACTTTATTGTATACACATTATTATAATATGAAGTTTATTAAGATTACGTGTTAAATTATTATGTTTAATATAAAAATGAATCACACCTATGAAAAGTTTGGTCACTTTTGGACAACGATGTTTATAATTAAGTTGAATTATATTATAGATAGAATCTCAACGTTATCAATAACAATGTATTGTGCAGCTGTGTTTGAGAAAAATTAAAAAATGTATTGAACATTCTTATCCTATCTCTATCTAGTTTAATATTGGTACCTATAGCTGTGGTTATGGGAATAATTCAAATGTTCAAGAACAAGATAATCAATTAATCAAATATTTGGTAATAGTTAGTACTGTAATAAATATTAATAGGTATATAATTTAAAGTGCAGTAAACTAATTATCATAATGGATAAATTTAAAAATAACCAAATAACGTGGCATACAAATTAGCATACATACTTTGAACGAAATTCAATTTATAAAAAGTGGGTTACTGGAAATCGCTCTACTGTACAGCTGCAGTAGGGAAAATTTCCCAGGGCCCAGCGGTTCAAAAATGTATTATAAGACCTGCGGTTTTGAAATGCGAATTTTATTATACTAACGAATTTCACGATTTTTCAATTGGGTTCAACTATAATAATATATTAATATACCTACACTATACATATATCTGTATACACAACCATTCCGACATATTTTTATCAGAATGAATAAATGTAGCTTCTCGTCGCAGTATAATAATTATGTGTAAACATGATGTTTCCAGCTTTCTTGTGCCAGCCTAAAACTATACGATATTACAAACATAATAACTTATTTTTATATTATTATAATAATTAAATTAAATAACACAAGCGTAATATTATAAATAAAATTGTAGGTAATTGAAACTGCGTAATGTAATGTACCTATAACGAAATCCACATTGAACGCATGAATCGTCATAGTATCATATACATAAATACATAATTTTACATTTGCAACTTTTTATGGTCATTTATGGATTTAAGGTAGGCAAGTACATCATTAACTAATTTTTTTTTCTAATAATAGTTAATAAATAATAAATTTACTGTAATATTATCTTTTGGACTATGATTAGGTACTTCTTAACTACAAAGTGTTATTGTTATAAACCGTAAATAATACATTCATACTATACACACTACATGGTTTAAAAATATTAAATATATAAGTAATAAGTATCTATTTTGGTTACTGAATAACCTACTTACGTTGAACCTTGATTTAAAAGTTCAATCTTAAACTATTAAAGTTGAACATTTTATTAATGTTTAAATAAAAAAACATTTTTAAATTTTCCATTTTGATAAATGTTGTCAAAATTCGAACTTTAATTGCTTATAAAAAAAATTGTGCCTTTCTATTTTAAATATTTTTCAACTGCTTTTGTAATACCAGGAGACTTGTATTAAGTTTTCACGTTTTTTGACCCAACAAATAAAATTTATTTGACATTTATAGAAAAAAAAATTAAAAAAATTTGAAACTGAAAATGTAGCTCAAAACAAGTAAAAATATTTTGAGGTGGTAAATTTTATGGTCTTCAAATAAGTGAAATATATCAATGATTAATCTGATATACTTATATGTATATTCATAGGTATAGCTGTATAGGTATACGTATTGCATTCAGTCATTTTAGTATTTTTTCATGCTGTAGATAGTATAGGTCGTAGCTGGTTCTTGAAATTAATTGTCTTGCGAGGGTAATGTAAATAAATAAATAAAACACATAATCTTGTATTTAATTGTATTTACTCATCATAATTTTCAATAAATTAGCTAATACCTACATGTATTTAGGTTAAGCAATATTGCAGTGATATACCACAGTTGGATTTATTTTTTGTATTCCAAACCATTCCACCATTTCCATCATGTAATCCACAGACCATAATACAATTCAATTGCATTATAATATTATATTTATTTATAATAAAACAAAAATTAGGAATTAGGATACCTTTCCGTAGCTATAATTAGTCAAAACAGGGGGACATAATGGTCAATATTCACCATAATCTTAACCACATATAGATTTTTTTGATCCACACTATTTAAGATACAGCTATGCAATCAATACTTCAAATGTTAAAAAAACTATTTTATATAGCCACATAGTTGTATTAAATACAATAACAATATATTTTACTGTTGTGATAATCCTTAAATTCATAGAGTAGTTCATAAGTACATGGTCGTGATTTTGAAATTGAGGATATTATATTATTTATATTACATACAAATCGGCAGTTTTAATGAGTAACGCGTAACTTATTATGGTTATTATTTTTAAAACTCATTTGAAAAAACTGTTATTGAAAGAAAGATATTGTTCTGCAACATGATTAATATTATGCTACAAATACTAAATAGCCATAGGCACTATTGTCAATAATATGTTATATTATATCCCACATAATATGAAAGTATATATTATTCTAAAATTTTTGGGACGGCGTAATAGGTATGCAATTTAGATACATCGTATTGACAACACCACAATAGATGGCTTTACTAAATCGTATTGGCTTTAAATCATTATTAATATTACCTACTTCGGAATATCAATAATTACTTGTAAGGAAGAATGTCTTATAATTTATTATTTTGAGTTAGAATTGTGGTAAAATATATCATATACGAAGTCGGAAAGATCCTCGTTGATGTTGTTTACGTTTAGAAATTACACAGAAATACAGAAATACATGACCAAAAGGTTATGATTGTATTTTACAAAATTTGATGAATAACTCACTATAGATGTATAGTAAATAAATTAACTCTATAATGTAATAATAATAATACTAATAATAAAAAAGTATTTTACACAACTTTTAATGTTTTAATAATTAGGAAATAAGGCACCTAAGAATAAAATGTAATGGCCAAAGATCACAATGTAAGAGTAAAACCAGCCGATGACTGTTTATCCAAAGTTCTCGAAGTGGTGAATGAAGTATGGCAACTTTCTGCCTTTATTTACTTCTTCACACGCCGTCATAACGCTCTTCGTCAGTGGCCTTGGTCCGCAACTGAATACTCCAATCTTGCTTACCTGTGATACGATTATTATTATTATAACATGTTATTTATATGTATATATCCCCATCGCCGCCATCGTGGAGTGATGGATTACAGCAAGAGATGAAATCATGATACTTACATAGCTATGTTTCTTCTGAACAAATTTCAAAAATGACGACATGTCCGGTCTACCGAAATGGTTTACCGCTTTCAACCCGGTAAACATGCTCATTTTGCTCAGTCGTTGAAAGTGGTTTTCACAAATGTACTAATTATAAACAACATGAAAACCATATGAATTCAATATAAGCAAACGTTACGTTTTGTATTATTGCTGTGCAAGTGTTATATATTATACGTACCAACATGGTTGTTCGCAAATCGAACTTATGGAAGAATTGAGTGATGAAAATATGTATTTCTAGAACATTAGTCACATCTTTTTTCTCGACGTCTCGCAAAACGTCAATGAACCATTCAAAGTGTTTATGCGAGGGGCATATCCACAAAAAGTAGACCTGAAATAGAACATGTAACAAATTAAATACAATATTTTACATAATATCATCAGATAATTTAGGTGCTTCTACTTCAAGTAAAAAATATTACGTACTTTTTTACAGGAAACTCCCGAGTAACGGTTGGTCGACGTACCGAACACCAAATCGTTTAGGATAGAAGCGTACGGAGTGATGCCTATACCTCCCCCGACCATGACTGCTACTTCAAACTTGTACCAGTCTTGATTTCCACCTCCAAATGGTCCTTCCAGGCGTATCTGCGCACGATACAAAAATTATATAAATATTAAATACATTTTTACATTTGACAATAACTATTGTAATATATTGTAATGTAGTTACGTCACCTTTGGCTGATGGAATTCTGGATTGATATTGCTTGGATCGAAGAAATTTCTCAACTTCCACGTCCAATGCCCTTGCGCCTTGATATGACAGGACAAGAAGTTTTCATGTGGAGCCGAAGTCAACGTGAACGAATGATATTCCGTAGACTTAAGAGCAGTACAGTTCAAACGTATCCATTGACCGGACAGATACTTAAAGTTCGGTGGGCGGTAGAACTTTACTTTGAGTACGTCGGATGGTAGCAGTTCAGTTTCTAGTATGTCCAACGCCATGTATTTAGTCCTCAGACTCACTACCTTATCCAAAATGAATATGATTCCAGGACCGATGAAGTATTTCCAGAATTTCGGTGGTCCGGTTATCCTGGCTAGCCCATGTAATAACATGAGTACATACATTGCCACGTACAGACAGTGAGTGGACCAGAAGTACGTGTACGCTTTTTTCCGTATGATGGGATGCGCAAACGTAAATATAATGATCATTATCACGAACAAGCACACTCCAGTAATACCTGAAATTAAATAGGTAATAATGTTTCCGTAAAAATTTCGATATCATCGATGACTAACACACTCTTTTTGAGCTCACGTACCTGTAATTGTTTTAAAGAGCCAGAACGATATGCCTGGCTTATAGTCAGACGGAAAGTGTATTTCAGACGTCAAACAGTGAAGATTTTCTAATGGCTGAGTGGACACGTGATAGAAATTGATTATATGACCGACAGTGTGTATGATGGAAAAAAAGAATGCAGTGCAAGCGATCACTTTGTGGAATGGTATGTGAGAGTCCAGTGGTATATACTGTTGTATGGAGAAGTCTTTTAGCTTCGTCAGCAGATTTCTTGACATGGTGAGCAATAATAAACAATAACCGAACGACAAAGATGCTGCGGATCCCCTTGTCAACGCTATGCCTACTCCCATTATGTGGCGGAGATCGGTGTGTTCGGCCAAAAACGAATAATCTGCAAGACGGGTTCATGAATAGATTATTAACTTGGATGCAAAGTTATATATTAAAAAAAAGAACAGTTTAAAAATTATCGGAAAACTTACATATGAATTGGTGAACGAATAATGCAATAGTGATAACATAGAAGACGAACAGATAAAATATGTTTTGTCTGTTTTCTTCCAAGTATGTTACAATACAATCAATACGACTCTTGATTTTCCCTTTGTCGTCGTGGAGAGATGGATCTACGTGAAAACTGGTCATTCTACAAAGCAAAAAATGAAATTAATAAAATATGTCGTAATTGTTTACTTGAAAAAAATCAAAAATTTGTCCCTAATTATCTTTACCGTGCAACATTAGTCGACGTGTCTAAGAAATTTTGTTTTGCACCTTTGCAATCCAATCCAATTGCAACAAAATCACCTTTGTATTCTTTCATCATGAGCTTAAAGTCTGCATACGTCATGAAATCTTTATTCGATAATCCCACATTCTATGATAATTAAGTTTAATAGATTATTTTAGATTTGTAAAAAAAAGTAATTATTATTGTTATATCTGTACTTGGAACATTCCATCAATTAGTTCGGTGACGTGAGCATCCGATAAACTAGTGGTTCGGGCGATCTCAACCAGGGATCTTAACATTTCGGAGAATTCCCCTTTGTCAATGACTCCATTCCGATCGTTGTCGCACATATCGAATATGATTCGAAGTTTGTCTTCAGTTTTACCTCGTGAAAAAAGAACGACTGTGTCCAAAAACTCCTATGTAAAATTAATATTCAAATGTTAATAATATTACTAAATTCGTGTGTGTAATTTGTTTGCAGTTAATAGGGTAAAATAGTAAAGGTCTGAAACAGTGATATTTATTTTTATATATACAAAAGAGGGTGTAATGTGTATAGTTTATTTTTTAATGAAAATCTGAAAATGTGAATGTTTATTCAAAAATGTACGAATAAGATGTTAGGTACCTTGACTGTACATTTCATGAAAAATATATGTGGCTCTTATAGACTTATGCGTCCAAGAGTTTTTATAATAATTAATAAATTAATTAGTTTTAATTATATTAATTGGATCAAGAAAAATATTGTCTAGACATGACTGGATGAAAAAAAATGATTGAAATTGAATAAATAATATCGTCCATTACATTGCACTTTTCACTACGGTCATTTCACGTAGTTTAGTAAAATATTATAATACAGTAGTTTTTACTAATAGGCACGAATATTACAAGACATCTAGTTCAAACCTGGAACGATATTCTTCCGTCGCTGTCTTTATCCACAATATTGAACATCATTCTGACGAATACCGCATCAGCTTTCATACCCAATGCAGACGCGAATTCTGCTTTCGATAATGAAGTCCTCATTACCACCTGTGCAATCGTAAAAGAAAAATTCAGTTATAATTAATAAACTATCAACGAATTTCCATTGTGAAACACATTTTTGGTAGATTTGCCCTAATCAAAGTAAAATAATATGAAATAACTCTCCAAATATTTTCTAATAAAATTAGATTTTAATTTCAAAATGTTTTGTTGTTTTAGTTTAATGCAAAAATGTATTTTCATTGTACATATACAGTGTTAATATTTTATCAACTTGCAGCAAAGTTTAAAACATGATTTGTGCAATATATGTTTACTTTATATAGAAATAAAAGTCTTATACACACCAAAAAGTGTAAAATTCTGTACTTAAGTACTAATACGTAATATTATATAAAGACATTTTATATTTACATCTCCATCTTCGTCACCTCTTCTTCGGTCACCGGGTCGAAGTCCGAATGTCAACGCGTATGCTTCTCTGAAAAAGTGTTCTAATCTTTTCTGTCTCCTCTCTCGCGTTTCGGCTTGGGCTAGCAGGAAGTCTCTGGGTGCCTGTAGAGTGACTAAATGTTTTTTGTGCGAATTCAAAAATGCTTCGAACTTGTTGATGAACTTCCGCCTCTCACCGACAGAGTCAAACTCGAGCACCAGATCGTGATCTTTTGGCACTCTAATTAAGACCAATGGACGCTTTTTTTTGCTACTGTCCACCTGTATACATTATAGTACATTATAATATATAAAATACATTAAATGTGCTCGGACCTAAAAGTTGCTAACTTTATTTTTTTAAATTCCGTTTTATTTTATTGTATACATATATGTTTAGTTATTAATGATGTATACTTCAAAACTGCGAACAACTATATAATAGGGACATAGTTCAAAGAACTTACGAGAACTGAAAGGTTCTAAATCCACACATTTCACTTAAGGTTTTACTTCTTAATTATATTTTTTAAATTAATAGGATCTACTAAGATACTTTAAGTACAAAATTGTATCAACAAAATAAAAAATTCTATTAGTTAATTAATAGCACCACTATATTATTTTGAATTTCATTAAAACGTTCCTACCAAGTATAAATAAATATAATTACTACCTAAAAGTTAAATTTATGGAATCCGTTGGTCTTTAACTATAATTTTTTAAAAACAATAATAATATTTATTTAGCATTATTGAAACTTACAAGGATATCGATTTATAGTTTTTTTTGTGCTAAGTTTTAATTAGAACAAACCCAAATTACAAAACTTAAATCAAAATAACTTTATCATTAAAAATTATTCATTACGAAATAAGGTATAAAAGTTTGAAGTTTATAATTGATCTTTGTGCTATTCTCCATTTGATATTTTGAGATATCACTTTTTGGTTTTAAGCTCAGTACCCACGTTTATATATACGCAAGGTCGTAGTATTTAGCTACCTAAGTATATCAAAACGAAAATGATTACGATTAATTTAGCACCCGACGTTACCTGTGATTCTTCGACGGTTATCGTGTCACATTTGGCGAAATTCACCGATCTCAGTTTCTCTCCCTTTCGGTCCACTGTGTGCATTTCGGCTTGCGGGCCGAACCGCACCTTCACCAACCTTCTGTGGTTCGCATGCAGCCATTCTCTCACTGACATCTTCTCGACTATTATGCCGTTCGATTTATTTCCCGATTTCATTTCTTCTTGCTTCATCCTCAAATGTCTTTTGCGTTTGTTCTGGAGTTTTACAACGCCATAGCCGGCCCCAGCGCAAATGAGCGGGACGACTCCCAAAAATATACAAACATAAATGTACGCCAATTCGTTTCCCTGCAATTGGTATATGACAGTTTACATTTGTAAAAACTATAATTATTCCATAAACATGCAACTATAATACACTTTTTCGATGTTTACAACGAGGAACTCAATATAACACAATGAAATTAATAATCCTTGATTAGGATGGAAATTAAAATAATGTTATTAACACCTTCACTATAGTAATATTATTAAAGTCAGGTAATATTATATGATACAATATATTCTCAATTTGTATCAAGATTTGTTTTGTAATTAAATACGTATACGCAAATATATAAATTCTCATTTAACACATTTTACATATTAGTAAATATTGATTACTTGTGTATAAGTTGTAGGTAAGATTATATTGTTATTTATCATGCATTAAATCAGAATAAATGATACGATTTGCTGTAAGACGTGAGTACGTCACTTTATTAAAAAAAAACAGCTCAACTATAGTGGTTGAACATTTCAGTATATTTGACATTACCTCGAAATAGTCAAATCCTTTTAGATACGAACACGGTTCTAATGTCGACGGTTCTATTTGACCTGGCTGCGGACATGGATCTCCATCGTTCCAGAAGAAGACTTCCCGTTGTATCGTGTCCGGTTCTATATCAGTGCTGTTCACTATTACGTCCCACAGAGTCACCGAACGTACCCATTCAAGCTCCTCGTCCGTGAACATACTGCGAAAACAATGGTTCAGTACATTTTATGAAACGTTTCCACTAAGTAAAAATGGGCGTCAAACTCACTCATTTTTATCGTTCTCAAACCAAAACCTATCGGCTTCTCTGATTCGGACAAACTGGTCCAAGATTATTGCGGTGAACAATTCACCGGGACCGTCTTTCGACTCTAACATGCCTCCGATATACAAATCCACATTATCTACGCTACCGTAAGCTTTTAATAATTTATCTGCCAAATCTGGATGGCGCCGAAACAGCTCCTCGTTGATGTCTTCGAACTTTTCGACTCGGGGTAGTTCAAAATACGTTCTGATCTAGGAAACGCCACCATCATAATAAATATTACAAATTTTTATTTCGCAACTTCTAGTAGGTGTGATTCTATCTTTATTTTTCGTCAACACTACCGTATTGTAATCTGCTAGCCCGTTGTCCCGGCCTCGCATTATGTTGAGTGCGCCGAGATCTCTCCGGGAAAATTCATTGGGCCCGAATAGTTTATCACGGACGTCTGAACAGAGGACCGCGTCTTCCCGTTCAGCCAGCTGCGAGGCCATGCCCAACATGAACTCTTCAACGCTACTATCAGACATCACATCCTACATCATTCGAACGTTATTAGTTATTACAGACCTATCCAGCTTATAGATTTGTGAGTGTGTATAGTTGCTTTCACGTATGAAGTCATCGGTGTGTTATTTACATTATACGTTAATAAAATAGATACTAACACTGGAATCCCACCAATAAGCGCACAGTCTCAGAGCCGGATTTCCCATAGCTGTTTTCCGATAATTGCATTTTCCGTCCCTCCTATATATGCCAGGTGGAATCATCGTGTGCCCGAACCGGAAGGCTGACGATTGGAACACGTGGCTGATACCGGGGTGTACGTCCAGCTTGTAGCCCGAATACTCTGGTAGTTCTGTACCCAAGAAAGCGGGAATGTATTCGTAAGCAATGATGTTCTGAAAAACATAACGATAATTATTTGGTAATCAGGTGATAAGCTTATAATTGTGCAGATAATGATTAGCGTACTGGGACGTACGTAGTACATACCTGCAAAGAGGCCACCACGAACCGCCTAGCTTTCTGAAACACTTCTTCGTCGGACCAGTCCGGGTGTTCGCTCTGCACTCTATCGGCGAGCACGTTGTGCCATTTGAACAACAATATCCCGAACGACAATAAGGCCGGGTTTTGGTTACTCCTGGGGTCTCCCAATACTATACACATATACACGCGATTAGTTTAGGATAAGTTATAAGTCATTTACAAGAACATATGAGTATTACGATTTACGATGCATAATGTGGTATATTATGGGTTAAATGTTAATATTATCGAAGGATCATTATGAAGCACTTACGGAAAAGTCTCTCGGGACTAAGCGTCCGCAGAATATTGGGAACAGGATTATTGAATAAAGGAACACGCATCGTGTTCCTCACCGGAAATCCATTAGTGGGTTCGCTGAGAAGCGTACCGTTTTTAAAAGACCTCATGGCGTTTATCCACGCTTCACTAGTACTATAAATAAAACTTCCATCGATCCAGCTGGTGACCCGGTTTATCTGAATAGATGGTTTCGTTGTAATAGAAATTAAATTATTATATATAAGTACATAGAGTGTAAAATATTATATATATGTATGACTCTGTGGTTACCTGTTGTCTCGGGGTGTTTGGACTTTGACCGGTGTTCTGGTCATAACCCGCTCTGTGGAACGGTATCGATTTACCGCCTTCGCACTCGTGGTCGTACATCTCGTCACACTTTTCGATTTCAATTGGATGCACTTCTATCGGACAGCCACTTTCGCTGCCCATTACGATTTCGGAACTCACGACTTGACCTGTGCCGATTATCAACATGATAAACAATTAATTTTTATGAAATTATTATCGTTCCGGCATTTTTTATAATGTTTTGTTATTTTGCGTACCGAAAAACGCTAAGATCGCAGTCCTATTCTTCAGTGACGACAGACCTTCCGATCCTTTCATGAATAACGAGCTTAATTTTCTAGGGCTTGGTCGGTCTTGACCGGACATCATGTACACTCCGTCGGAGTATGTGGCAGGTGTTTTCCTGGTCATGTGACTGTCTGTTGACATAAAAACAAATAAAAACGATGAATAAAGTTTTTGACAAGAGTAGGCAAGTTAATTAAAAATATATATTTTAATTAATTAAGTTGATTCAACGTTAATAACATTAAGTTATAATTTATAGCTAATAAACAAAATATTTATCTTCAAAAATTTAAAGTTCATACCTATGGAGAGTAATAGTTACTTAACTTAGTTGTTTTTATTTTAATTACCTTGGGGTCACACGCGTGTGCAACTTTTAATTTATTTTAAATCAAAACTAAATATTATGTTTAGAATATGTATTCAATATTATTCCTTCTTAGTGCACACTAGCTGTAGTGGTTGACGCATTTGTGTCAACTAAATTAATTAATAAATACATTTGTACATATTTGTTTATTTAGAACTATTGTATAAAGATAGAGAGTGACAACGGATTGAATAAAAACATAATTTATTAGATATTACTACAGTTGTAACTTATAAGTTATGACGTATAGTTATGTGTAAAAATGATAAAAACCAAGCGTATTATTTTTCGATTCAATTGGTAAAAGCCAAGTTGTTATAACGGATTCTTTAACTAATGAAGTCATTATGTGATTAAAAAATTGACTAATTGCTATAGGTAGTTTGTTAAATTAGAATGTTTTAAAAAAATAACCGTTTAACTATTTAATGCCCAACTTTGGTTTTTGGACATATTTTTGTGTAAAAAAAATCATCATCAGGTATATTGTAATGAATTATCATTAATGTTTGTAAAAGGTAAACACTCTATAGTTCTCGACTTTACCGAGGCCGTTCTATTCATAAATTCGACTATACGGCGAAGGCGCGGCAAATCAACCGACCATTGTTTGCTCGAGTTGAATAATGTAACTGTTGCGTCAAAAGAATGCGCGCAAATGACAAGAGAGATCCAGTTCAAGTGCCCGTTTTAACCTTATGCCTTATTCGATCATTGGGTTTACGATCGCGGTTTTAAAATCAATAGTATAATAATTGTGCAACTATGTAGCATTCGGAGAGTATATCATATAAACATTATGGAAAGTAATTTATCAATTAAACCTATCTTTCCTAATGTATGCAACTCATTGACACACATACATAGGTATATATTACATACAATTCAACCGTGTGTGATATAGGTATATTCTTGTTTTTTTCGGGCATTTCAGCTAGCTCATTATGAGCAACTATATTCGAGTCCTTTATTATTATAATGCTTATTACTACACATGGTTTGAGTAGGTATATGTTAATTTAAACTCAATTTTACTTTTTAGTACAATATATATTTGTATGTTTTTGAAAGTGTTTTGAACACAACTATATACATGAGGTATAGTAGCCATATGTACAGTTAAATGTATAATAGGAAGGTACTTTGAATGAATTCATGTCAACTCGTTTTACAGCCACGGAGGCCAAACAACCATCACGATCTCACAACTAATTTATAAGCGAAATAATAAGAAAAAAAAAAACGAGAAAATAATACCATCCATTTGTTTTGTTGTTTAGGTGCGTTTGTGAATTGAGCACGATTATTTATTGTCCGTTTTCCACATTATAACGTTACATCATTCCGAGGAAATGTGATTCAATGGAATTTATTTATACTCGTTTATTATATACGACATAAAGTTTATTTATACACAACACGCAGAGTGTGAATCACGTGCTGGATATAGAAAAAAAAATATTTAGGGTAAAAGTATGGTTGCCTTGAGGAAATATTTTTGGGCGCGTAATGCCAGAAGCACGAATCCGTCCTTGAGCCCCGAGCAGCTTAGTACGTGCGCATTCTGCGTGTGATGTAAAAAAAAACTTAAGAAAAATAATAAACAACTACATAATATAAACGCAATTACTCAAACACACCAATTCATTTTTTTCTTCTACATTAGAACGAAGTACCAATGAAAATATAACGATTTGTAAAAAAAAAATTACTTTTGGTATGTAGATACCTATATACATATATATAAAAAAATCACGCGATCAAGCGCGCGACACTGACGAAACTCGGTAGATCCGAGGCAAGGTCGCTCGCGAAAATTTTTAAACAACATAATGTTATATCTACTGTGGTGTTCGGGAACAACAACAATATATTAAACGTTACATATTATATATATATTATGTTATATATTGTTGGTGCGTTGAATTTTTCGAAAGGACAATATTTTACGATACGCGCACGCGCCACGAGCGTATATAAGTACAAGAGAACGATGACCGACTACATGCGAAAAACACGTTTCTCGGTGCGGGGTGTTGTGGTTCTAATATAATAATATTATAAACCTGCAGTCGACCGAGGCCATCGTGACTTACGCAAAGTCCCGAGGTAAGAGGCCGATTTTCGTTTTTTGACTTGACCGCGGGCGTCGGGGACTAGAGGAGATTAAAAAAGATTCACGTTCGGGCGGTGACTTTGTTGTCCGTCCAATATATCTATATATGCGGCTGACGGTATATTATTTGATGTACGTATATATATGTATATTGTGTGGATGTGAATTTGAGATACCGGTACCGAAGCACCGGATACACGTGTATACATGATATATTATATTATATGCCATATATGTATATAATGATATTGATATTGATATCACAGATAAGAGATCGCAGCAGTTTAAATCGGTGGCACCAGTTGAGCCAAATTTGTTCGACGACCTGTGGCATGTTTACGTACCCCAACTGAGCTGGGGCACTAGTGCTATACTCCGTATTGCGCGTATTCAATACAATTCCTAACTGATTTAGAGCATACCATTTAATATTCGTGTAGTGTAAGCATTACTACGCTTTTCTTTTTAACTACTTTTGACCACCCTATGCCCCTTATTTAATTCAATATTAATTATTCATTATATGAAATGTAAATGTGTTAATTTAATAATTCAGTTGTTTATTCATTCATTGCCTACACTTATTCGTTTTCATATTATCATTAAAGTGATTAAACTATTAACAGTGTAAATTTTAATGAATCACAATTATTAGTTATTAACTTAATTTACTTTTTTGTTTTGGATTTTGTTCACATGTATAGGTATATACATAGTATATTAATCAGTGCTAAAATTTGGAAAAAAATTAGAAAGAGGATGCAAAAGTATAAAAAAAAATGCTAGCATCTGAATGTAAGAAACGCCATATTGACTATACCTAGGATTTAATTTAAAAGGGTCCACACAAATATTTTTTAAAAACAAGAGGGACACCGCCCACTCAATTCGAGCACTGAATATATACCCCCTCCCAAAAATATTAACTCTAACGTTAAGCCGTCGTGGGTAAACAAGACCCTCGGTATATTATGTACACCAAGTTTTTTTAAAAAATGTACCACCTGCATAATATCGACGGCGTTTTGTTGAAATGGCGTAACCCACATAATTGAAATTGTTCAAAATAATTGGTGTTCGTATCAGTTGAATTAATTTAATAATCACACAGCACATCGAAATGTCTCTGAGGTAAGTATATACCTATATTTTACTGTGCAGTCGTTTGATGTTTATTATTACCTACCACGATATTATATTATACAGTAGATAAGTATCAATGTCACCGGTTTGTTGTATTTAACTGTTTTTTCTTTACTATTCCCAAACGTAAAAATAGATTTTTGATTTTGATAAAATGTCTACGTTACCACTTATCATAATTTATTATACGTAAGTACTAAATAGGTATCTATACATACATCGCTATCGTAGATTGGTATTTTACGATTCGCATCTTTCAACAGTCCCGTTTCGTTCCAGTAGTGGCAACGGCGTACGATGATTTATATTTCCTGATATCAAAATGTTATTACTTTTGTAATATACAAATATTATGTATATGAAGTCCGTAACGCAAATATGCAAAATGATTTATAATATTTACACGCGTATTTGTACACGCATATCGCAACTGTATTTACGCACACGACGATTAATCAACTATATACGTTTTATACAACTTTGCTATTACAACCACTTCGAACCATTCTGTACATAAATAAAATTCATAAAAATATTTCTTCGTCGCAGCCGCAACAGTGACCACGGGGCTCCACGAGGCAGTGATTTCTCCACGGACACATCCAAAATAAATGAAATACAATTTTATTAGTTTCATTGCATAATATTACATTAATAATAATCAGGAATTTTTTTTTTTAATATAGGTAGGTACACATATCATGTTTCTGAGGCTATCAATTTTTTTTTAGCAACTTGAGGGTTTTGCGATCAATTGAGTATAAGAAACGCTGAAATTAAGGGATGCAATCTCGGACACCAGTGCACTGGTCTTATAATGATGGTTTGCGCGGTATTAGAAAGCGATAAGTGTACATTTTGTACTTACATAACACATATTATATACCAACAACCTATTACCTTCTTAAATGTATCATGTGTGTATACCTATATATGTTTAAATAATATGTTAGCAGCAATGATAATAAGTACTCAGGAAATAATTTATCGTTTATTATAATATTGCCGTAGTTTATTTGGAATTGTTATAATTATAATTTATAATCATTGCCTGGGAATTATGTAAATTGTCTAGCTACCGTCGGCAATGTAGTAGGTACCTAAAGTAATAGTCCCATGAACGTTACTATGCAATTTGTATTTTATTATAATCTTCGATACTCGATTGGCTCGGACTCAATTGGCTCGCCGCAATTCCAACGCTTATGATGTCTTCACATTTTACAAAATTGTAAAAAATTACTAGTAAACAATATATTAATCCATACCAATAATATCAATGTTCCGACACAAAACAGGCGATTTCATTGTTATTTAAAGTCATTCTTAACAGTGTCTAAAATTATCATCATTGCCGGTATAATGACGAAAAACCAAAAAAACTTGTGGCCAAGAAATCAAAAATTATTCGGTATGTGCTATCGTTAAAGTCTCTATAATATACACAATATTTACATTATTACTGCTCGCATAGGTACATGATGTATAATATGAGATAGATGAAATAACCACAGTCAACCTACGCGTACCTATTCGTAATATTTTTTTTTTCTGCTTCCATTAAACACCTTCATCGTTATAACATACGCGTCCATCGCGTGCTAAAGATGTGGTAAACTTTAAGTATTACGAATTAAGATATGCCGTCACTCCCTCGTATCTGCGCGTATACCTACGGTTACCTATACCTATTATGCATACTCGACTGCTACGCCCGCTGTATTGTTGTACCTACATACAAATATTAAGTATAATAATTAATAATATATGTAATATATAAGTACGCTCGGCATCGTGTTCATACCTACTTGGTACAATGATATGATTCGCCAATCTACGTGAATCTGCTTAAGTCTTATTAGTACAGCTATATAATCAACGAGTTATAACGACCGTGGTTAAATAGAAAAACATACGTTTTGAATAATATCATAATGTATTATTATTATTATTATTATTTTTTTTTTGTCCATGAAATTCCCGAATTCGAACAAGCATGCGGCGCGTTAGCGTGTATAATGATATCGTACTCGATACAAACGGTTATATGTTGGCGTGACGGGCGCTATCTGCAAATGCGTATGTTTATAACCTCCATGCTCGTCTACATATTATAATAACATATACAGACACACGCCGTCCGTGTCCGACCACATCGCCATGATGACGTGACGTATAGACGGTGACGATATAATATAATATATTAAAATGTTATTGTCGAGTGAAGAACCGGTGAAAAACGCGTGTAATCGTTTGCTGCTTGTTTTCATCGCGTGTCGATTTATAAACGCAATCGCATGTGGCCATAGTGGCAATATTATGATGAGATTCGCTGGAACTATAATGTAGCAGGGACTTCGATATATACGGTGGCGTGGCGAACTTGAAATAATTTCTCGGAGCCAATAGTCTATAATATATTACCATGCAAGCATTATTGCTGTCCGCATATTTTCAACTATACCTGTCGTAGTAAATACTAAATTATCACCCATCCGCCCACACCAAACCTTAAGAACTCTGCAACCTTTCGATTACCCCCTTCGCCGTGCCGATATAATAATACATATTATTGTACACGCACATGTAGTTCAGGTATGCAAACCTTTTCGTGCCTGCGTGTCGAATAAAAAACCGTAATTATGATTCGTTATGACCGTTCAAAATATAGCTTAACATGGATATTTCGTACATCGACGAACGAAATAAAAATTAAATGCAATTTTGTAAGATAAAAACCATAAACTAACCAAAAATAATTTCGTCGGACTCATTTTACTGATTTGAAAAGTGTTCACGTGTCATAGATTCGCCATCCCTACAGTAATAGCCATTATACTTATAGAAGAGCGCGGAATTGTTCGCGGTGGCTCATAATTTAACGAATCCTAATTGTTATTTTTGTTCTTTTAAGCAAAGACTTTTTTCGTTATTATTATCGTATAATTATAATATATAGACGATATTGTTTCGTGTTGGAGCAGCTACTGCTGTGCCCCGGAGGATTTATCATCATAGCGCGTTCACCTATACGACCGAATATGCGGCCTTGCTGGCAACAGTTTTCGTCTGCAGCAAGACATAGGTAACCGTCTCGTCGTCGAAATAATACTATTACGACGACGATAACCATTTATTGAATATTATATATAACATTATAGAAAAACGCAAATAATAATTAATATCCACGCGGTCTCTATATTATGTATACATAGGAATATAGGATATTAATTTATATGTTCAATTTTATTGTATATTTTACGAAGCGATGACCTTGCTTCAGATTCAAACAAGGAACAACTCGTCCTTGGAAAAAGCGCTGGCCAATGGTTGTCGATCGCTGCGGTTAGTTCACGGATCCCGACGACGTGGAAATCCGCCTACCTATACCTGTTCAATAGTAGGTATGCGTGTATTATGTAAATGTAATTAAATTTCGTCTTATAATAATTCGCCCGATTTGATCGTGTCTGTTAATAAAAAAAAAAAAATAAAATATTGTCGAAATTATGACGTGGCCGCATACTTATATATTATACATAATACGTATATTTATTTTCAACCGTAGATCATAATATAATTCACGTACAGGACAACATTTTTTTATATAATGGTTTACACCGAATAGTTTTCTGCAATACATTGTTACAAATATTATTATGTTCTATCCTAGAATCTCAAGCTCGCAGTGTTTGTCAGGGCGATCGCCCCCTTTTAATATTTTATATATTCCATACAATATTTATTTTTATCGAATCATAGAAAAACATTATATTAGCCTCCTATCGCCTCCTACGTTGTCGTCGGTCGCCCCTCCCAGTCGTTAGATTCCATAAGACTATACATAGCTCCGTCGTCTAGCTTACCTACGTATGATGGGGAACTCTTGCGAAACGTCATTTTGTTTTATTTATTTCTATTTTTCACATCGATCAGTTTGGCATAATTAAACTCGGCCGTGGAGAATGAATGGAAAAAAAAAATTCCTTGTCCCTAGTGGGCGGCGAAATCTGTTTTTGGACTGGCACAAGCGAATATTATAAGAACAGTACAAATAGCACAATAGGTGTTATCTGCTGCAACTATCGTTTGTTAAAAATAATCGACTTGGTAACCACTAACCAGCGGGTGGTGAAAAATTGACGATCTGCAATTAGGTGGGCATTGACTAGTTAAAAAGTTTAAGCTATGTTAATAGGCTAATTTTTTTTTAACTTTTTAACTTTGCTAATTATAGTTAAAGAATTCATTATAACAACCTTAGCTTTTTCCAATTAGTTTGAAAAATAATACGTTAAGTTAAAATCATGTTTATATAACATAACTATAACCTGTACGCCTGTTGCCTGTACCTAGCACTAATTATTTAGTTATTTTTTTGTTTTATCACCCGACACTGTATAGGTAAACATATATATATATAGGTTAAATATATAAAACAAAATTTCCCTGATTTCATAATTTAGTTAGCAACATAATATCTATAGTGAAGTCTTGATCTACGGAGACATTAGTATATAAAACAGTTGGTTTTAATGTGTTTTCATTGATAAATGAGTTCTATAATTTTATGACTTTAAATTGTTTCACAATTTTTTTACCGTAAAATCACATTTATTACTTATAAAGCTACCAATGTTACCAAATCTACTTAGTAATTATGTTACGAAATAATGTAAAATAATGATTTTAAGTACCTAATTACAACATTATAAACATGTCTGTGGCCTGTAAAAAGGTTTGAAAAAATCTACATTATGAAAACCAATTTTACCTTTTCGTTTGAAACTTTGAACTAAAAAAAAATTAATAAATATAATAAACCAACATCGACCATAGAACGTTTCACATGTTTCGATGCGTGTTTTTATTAAAAATATGTTTGATATGAAACACAAATAATCAAAACGGTTATAGAACTCAAAAGAATAGTTTATATTTTTAATGCCTAAAGTTACCTTTAGTATTGTTTTCAATTTTCATTATAATAATTAGGTACCCACATAATATTCGGTTGTATAGTTATAATTTAAAAACAAATATTTACGTTTATTTCTAAATTTGATATTATAGTATTGTAGTGCCTACTAAATCGATCGACACACATGTGCTTGTCAGCTAAAATTAATATTCATGAGTTCTATGGAATGATCGGATCAAGTGCAATTCGAACATTACTTGTTTTTTAACCCGAGTGGAATTCGAATATTATGTTAGTTTAGTTAAGAAGTGCGCAGTTCGACCATCCCCAACTATATACATAAAATAATTTTATACATGGTTGATATATAGTTTATATATGGTGTAAACGTACTTCATCTATTAAGGGACGCCATTTTTTTTACTACGATGATATCCGTCTGTCTGTTTGGCTGCATAATATACAAGCATACTATATAGTTAACGCTATCAACCAAATGTTAATAGGTATAAATTTATTCTATTAGCGCCAGCTAACGAAATTATAGTTGTGTTTTTTTTATATAATATTGTACCCAAGTAAGATTTTGACGAGTGCATCCCAAAATTGACCCTTATTTGTCCCGAATGTGTCCGAAATTTCACACTCAAGCTCGTCCCAAAAAAAAATATTAATAATAATTATGATACTATTTAGTATTTTATATCCCTAATATTGTATTTTTATGAAGAAAATAAAGAAGAAATAAAAGAGAATAGGTATACATGAATACAAAATACGATCATATAGTGCAGCCTTTCTCAAAAAAATTTAAAAATCTGATACAATTCTAGGTGTTGATTCTGTATTGTTTGATTATTCGGCACCATAATTTTTTAAAATGAATTTCTATCTGTTGTGATTTCTTCTTTCGCGATTGTAATTTATAAGCAGCTGTAGTAAATATGTACACGCACATACAGTTATATTATACATTTGAATAACGTTCACAGCACAGTAATCATTGTTATTATCTCAACGTTGGTGATGTCGTTGTCTGGTAAGTAGATCATTGTTGTACACACACGTAAAAGTTTGGCTTACGAGTTATAAGACGTAGTTATAACCCAAATTGATTAATTTAAATATACCTAATAGGGGCACGAGCATTTTACGAGCGCGCAATTAGATGTGAGATATTTGCTACATAGCGGGGCTCAGCTGGTAATCATTGCAAATTCACAACGTATGTAGGTATTATATTACATTATGCAGACATGGACTGTAAGTATATATATATATACACACAATATTATAATACTAACACAATATATATATAAACCTCATTCTTCATCACACTATGCGAATTTATTGTTGTGCGTGTGAAATTACCGTAATCGCAATATAGCGATGTATAATTTTTTTATCGTAAATAGGAAGAGATGTACAGTACGTCAGTACATAATAAACGAAGTTTATTAACGAAGTAGGTTATTGCACTTATCAGTATACAGGGTGTAACAGAAAGATCTGAGAAAAAAAAATGATGTTAGTTAAATGTATGACAAAAATTATGAAAGTTAAAATTTGGACGATAAATAATTTAAAAATGCCAAGTATGTCAGGAAAAATAATATTTTGAAAAAGTTATTGCAATTTAAAGTAATTTACTCCAAAAAAATATAAACTAATTGATTAATGATTTTGATAGATGTTTTTACCATGAAAACTGTTCTTATAATCCGATTTACAAAATTGTTTTTAATTTTCCAAAAAACTTGTATCACATTTTTAAATTCTTATTTTCAGTTTCAAGAACTAACTATGAAAAAATGTATACTAAAAAGTAAAAACATAACGCAAATGTTTGAAAGTAAAATAAAAAAAAAATTCAGCATTGAGTGTAACAAAAGTTATTGCATTGTTCGGTTCTTTCAGTTAAAATCTGTACCTATATACTTATACGTATATGTAGTGTATAAATTATGCGGTACTATAAATATAGTGAAAAAAGTGTGAAAGAGAAAGAGAGAATCTCTCACTCTGCACCTAGCGTACAGACTGTGAAATAATATCGTTATTATTTCGTCCATCTCAAGTCCGTGACATTGACATGTACCGAACGACAGCAACTACAACCGTCGACCGCAGAAAAGTAATCAATCAGCATCATTACGTGGGTCACGTTATTATACGACGGGGAAACCGCGAATACTGCGCACGTAATTCAGAAGGAACACGACGACGGGGAAACAAGACGACGACTACACTCACTATAATGGCCAAAAATACAGCCACCGATTGCAAGCGTAACTGTAAACTGTCTACTTTTGAAGGTAAAATATTTATTAATTTTTTTTTACGTGCTTAATATGACTGCGCTAAATCAAAATTGGAAATTTGACGGACGAAAAAACACTAATATAATATGTTCTATATTATGTATAGGTATATATACCTATTGTAGAGGTTAAGCCTATAATATCAAAATGTTTTTAAAGGCCAGATATTAGGAGTGGTCTGGTCACGTTTGACGGATGGATGCGGATTATGCGAAATGTCCTGACAAGAACCCCCCCCCCCCCCCCATTCCAAATTCGAACCATTGGAAAGACCTCACCGGTGGTGGTTTCGATAGAGCGAAGAAATATATGATATACCGGATATATCGACGAGTCAATGGAAATGGATAATATAAAAGACAGAAATAGATTGAGAAGTTTGGTAGAGGCATGCAGAAGCCTACAATAAGACCTCTATAGCACTAATAAAAATCATAAATAATATGACTGCGTAGGAGTTCTGCTAATTTCCTACTACGTTGTTGCAATGTTGCAATGTATAGTTACTAGGTGTCTAGGTGTAAATATATTATGTACTTAAGGTACACACAAATGTGTAATGACAATAAAAAAACAATTAAACCTACAACAAAATATAACTATAATAATATATAATATTATATTATACGTACTTATTAGGTAAACTTATATTATAATTAGCAATGTAACCTTCGTTCGATTAAAAAAACGGAATATTTTATTGGACGTCGTTGGCGGCGATATATAATATATTATTATTATTAATGAATAACGACTGTTGCAGTATCATCTAGATCACGGAGACATAGAATATAACAATGACATTTATGCTGAATATATAAATATATATATACACACACGATATTATATTATTATCATTATTAGAAAATATAATAATAATAATACGACCGATGTCAATCGACGAAAAACGACCAGACGGCGGCGTGACCATATTTTATATTATTATTATTATTATAGTTCTGCTAAACAATGGTGAACGACGTTTACGACACTTCGACAGTCCTCTGATATTCGTCGAATCGCTACGATCTATACCATTAGGTGTATAATAATAATATAATGGAATAAAATATAAGCTTTGACACCTACCGATCGAACCCCATTGCGGATGCGCCAGATTGTTGAACCATCCGTCAAACCTCTGTTTCTCCGTGAAGCTGAATTGTTTTTCTGAAAAAAAAAAAAAAAGGACGTCAGCATAATATATCGGCGGTACCTATCGTAGCTAACCTAGAGTATGGTATATTAGTAGTTTGTGTGGTAGCGGTACTTATTAATGTTTTGCAATATAAAATTTGAAAACTGTGAGCGGATAAATACCGACCGCATACTCATACACTATGAGTCGCGGTGTTGCGACACGGTTGTGTCTATTTTTTTTCAGCAGTGGCCTTAATGAGCTGAACACAACGGCCATGTCACTATTAAAAATATAAAATATAATAGTAAATACTCGGAATTATGACAACGGCCGCGGCGGTCGGTGGTTGTTAAGTAACGGGTCTTTAGGCGCGATATGAAGTAATTTCTTCGGCGGTTGTTCTCACAGTCTTCACACACACATATACAAAGGAAATCGTCACGACTATCGTCTGATGTTACACGATGAGATCGTGAAAACTTCCAGTGATCCTCGTCGGACGTACTATACACATATACAGACACACGGTATACACCTATACTATATTTTTTGTATACTATAATTTTTATTTTTCACCAATTGCTTAGTCAATTCCTTAAAAAAAAAAGAATTTATTATATTCAATATTATGATTTAACAATTATTAACGCCCGTTCCATAAATAATCGTATTAACTGTGGCGTATTTATAGAAGGTTAAAGTCTTAAGTATTGAGGTGGTCGGAGTGTATACAATTATTGATGCAGTCTCGCAGGTCAGTATATTATGATAGGATGAGTGGTTTGTTGAATATTTTCTGAACGTATAATTTTGTATTTTAATTATTAAGTAATCAATGATTATCGTGGTTTAAATTATTCATTCAGTTATCCATCATTTAACAGTTATTTTTGTCCACTGAAGGGGTGGCGTGGGTGGGTGTTTATAATATGTGTCTTGCGCCACTATGAAACTTTCAAACCACTTCTATAGGCAGGAAGTATGCATAGGTATACCTACACCTATTTTCAACAGTAAATAGTAAAATACTAAAATATACGCTATTTTCATAATAAAATGTGAATTTATTACTAACATATAAATCAATGTATTGCTGTATAATATTATGGGTACACTCATAAATCATAATATGTAATTATTTATAACATCAATAAATCATGACATAATTGTATTTCTGTCCACCGTTGTCTGAATTCAATATTGTCATTCGAAAACGTTAATTTTCCGCTCTTATTCAATCGCCGAATTCGAATAATAACAATAATATTGTAGGTACACTCAGTTGGTTTCCGTCGACTTGTTAAAATAATAATAATAATAATAATATCGTTGGTGTACAATAGAGTAATCAATCAACGGTATTATTACGCTCGATATATAGAGTGATATAACATGTGTTATTCAGTTATATTTATTGCAGTGCGATTACACACACTTATATGGCAATACACACGCTCAATCCTTTTTTGGTTTTTATGCCGAGAGCTTGTTTTTATTATTTTACTATACATTATATTCAAATTAATGATACCAACAAAATTAACTAGAGTTGAATTATTTTAAAGGATTTTTTATGAACAATTAAATAGATAATATGTATTGCTGCTTTGCCTGCAGGTATACGCCTATATAATAGGTACTATTATATAGTTAAATTGCGTTTTATAATTACCCATTTTTCAGCGAAACAAATAAGTATAACTTCCTTGGTTTATTAAAAAAACAAAAACATGATTTATTTGTGATTATCTGCTTAGATTTGCTACCAATTTATAGTTGTTGTACAGCTTAGCTATTGACTCTATATTATTTATCTTCGTATGTTTTGTTTCAAAACAATCTCAGGCTGGCAGTATATAAATCCGTAGACCATATACTATGATTCACTTCAAACAAGAAATGATGGTTTGATGGCTAGTATATATAGTGTACTTGTTTTAACTAGATTGGATAAATCAACAAAAAAACCACAATGATATAAATATTTTTAAAACAAGGACGCAAAGCTCACGAATTCCAAAATCATGGGTAAAACAACTGTTTTATACAATTTGAACAAATTACTCACAAAGTCAGTAAACGCATTGAAGGTCGAAAATTGGTAACACATATGAAAATATATGATACACGGGCGTATATAGAATAAGCATAAAAAATGAATAGTTTTTCTAAAAGTCAATAAACTTTTTAATATCTCTTTTATTGGACTATATACAAGGGGTAAACGAACGAAGTAATATAATTGGTCCAAATCCACGACTGTTGACAATGACGGTTACAGTAGCATTAACACTTACAAGTATATAACGGATGAGGGGATTACATGAAAAAAAAAAATTATAATGAATAATAATTATAAGGCGAGTTTTTGCATTATTCTTATATATTATAAGAGACTTAAACGCAGTCGCCGGGTGGACTCGTTGTGTCACCCAACGCGATGCGTGTTGCCGACCTCGCTTAGATGAATCGACTGCGACAAAGACATAATACTATAAAGTTATAATAATTTATACATGATATATGTATAAACATTTTATTAAACAGATGTAGTGGACAACTAATGTATTTCGGTCGGTATATAATATAGACACAGTAGGTATACACACACACAGACACACACACACAAACAATAATTTATCATATAATATATTATTACCATATACAATGCGTAAACCGGGACGTGGAATCGTGACACTGACACAGCTCGACTTAAAATATTCCGAACGTTGCAACCTAATGCATCGTACTTGGAACGCGGGTAATTAAAATCGCACGCAGTCAGGTATATATACTATATTATATCGGAATATATATAAGATGGACGCGGTTGAAATGACGAGTATTATTTTTATTTTTTGTATAAGGAGAAGCGGTTTCGATACGATTCGGATATATAGGGTCACGTGTGTCTCGCAGATGTATATTATATAAGTCAAGGCAGCCTCTTCGACAGCGATGCTGGTCGCGCGGGTCGATGTATCGCATAAAGATTTAATATATTATTACTGCGACCGTATTAAACATATAGGTATATTTATATTAAGCTGCAGTAGACCCGTTTTCGTCTATATAAGCGGCGCATAAACTATTTACAGTATAATATTCTCGTCACGATCGTACGGAATACATGATAAAAAAAAAAATCACAGTGGAATCATTAGAAACACAACACGTTTCACGGTGTCCGTCTATCGTGTCTTGCAGTGAAATTCCTATCGTCCCCCGCCTCGATGCAGCTGGATGACACATACAGGGCGATTCACCTATATAGCGTATGCACACCCCCATTTCTTCGAATAATGAATTTATTCAAATTTTAATCTTTGGAATTGTTGAGTGTACAAGTACCTGTGTATTCAAATATTTAGATTTTTATACCATTTAAGGAGTGTCCCGTCGTAGTGGTACAAATTTTTTTTTCTAATTCTTAAAATGTTGTTGCACGTATCGAGATCAAAACTCAATATATAATATATAATCATATTTTATATATTATTGTATATGTTTTACTCAGAAATAATAGGATAGTCCATAATCATGGATTTACAAAAATATAAAACAGATGTAATATTGCTTATTGGATCTGTATACTATTTATATTATTTATTTTCAAATCATAAAATGTTGATAGAATTAAGTCCTTGAGTTTTCAAGCCATCATAGCTTCTAACCTATCTTCCAAGCTTATTATTATAGACCTATATTATTCTTAATACCTGTCCATGTGTTAACCATTAAAAACTACTTGTTGAAATTTCGATTTAGATACAATATCTAAGTTTTTAAAAACTAAAAAGTGATAACAATTCGCAGGATAAAAAGTGTGGTTTTCATTTGGAAATAAAAATTTCTATTGATTCCTTAAATGATATAAAAATCTAAAAAAACGTAATTTAAAATACGATCTTTAAGTATAATAATTTAAATAGCAATTATTATGAATCAGAATTAAAATAAATTAAAATGAAAAAATCTAGATAAGCATGCTCTGTGAATCGCTCTGTATAATATTATGTATATTATGTTCATTATATACTGTTATATTTAATACTTTTCACGGCCCACTCGTCATCTTTTCCACCAGCACATACCTATTATCGCCGTTCGCCGACGTCATTGTCGTCGACTGAGTTCGTGTAGCAGCGATTGCGTATATAAAGCTCGTTTGACACGGCTTCGGAATTTACACGCACGTGGTTCATGCTGTTTTCGTACATAATTAATACATGCAATATGCATGACACTGTGATATATATAATGATATTATATATAATTTAATGTGTACCTATTTAGCACGCGCGCGTAGGATGAATCAATTCGACGTGTTGTTTATGTAGCAACGTATGGAAATAGGAATGATTGTTGACATTCGCGATTTTCTATATATAATATTCTGTATTTATGTATGCCTGCATCATGCCAAAAAAGAAACTCCTCGCCACCGCATCGGCCGTATTTTCTTCACGGAATTTCGATTTTTTATCTCGAATTTCAGTCTTGAAATCAGATCGAGTCACATTAGATTTTCAAATTTTCTGTCTCCGTACCCTACGGATAGTCTTACATATTTTTTTTTTTTTGAAACATATACAGTTCGAGTGACAATAATACTACCAGTGATTAGTCGAATTGCTGCCAACAAGCTATTTACTTTCCATACAGGTATAATATTCATATAAGTATTTTATAACTTACTCTATCCACTATAAAAGTATACTATATAAATCAATAACAAACATAATTATATAGTATTATTTAAATTTTAATACGACCAAAGTGGGGTTGTGGGGTTTATAACAATATATGTACAACTAAACAAAAAAATCTTTAGAAAAATTAATTTTTGATATATAACCTATTATACTGTTTATTGTTAATTGGGATGGTGTAAACCTACTATGTATGTGTGTCAAGTGAGTTCTAGAGAAAAGCTTATTTCTATTAATCAACCTAGATTATAATATATTATTAGTATATAATATAGACCCTAAATTTTCAAAACCAGAATTCATTTTTATTCAAAATATTGATTATACATAACACGAGCCATTCTACATTAAATCCAGTTATTTTCTAATACTAACTTAACCTAACCGAACTCTTGGTAACATTTTATTTTTAATAATATAACATACAAAATCCTATATTCCTATTACATCCTTGAATATAGGTACATTTTACTAATTTAAGAACATGTATGTAATGAACCTATGTACCTATACCTATGTATTTGGAAATAATATGGTTTTATGGCGACGGTCAATGCAGGTTGCGATTTAAAAAAATAAAATAATAATAATTGTGCACTCTCCGTCAGGTCTGATGTCGACGTCCTTTTTGGTACAGTCATGAATACCGAGTACCGACTGACATTAAAATGCTTTTTACATGATAACATACGAATTTATTAAATGTTACGTATTTTTCCATGACGTATTACGGCCTCGTAAATCATAATACGCTGACGCTACAGAATTGTTAAACATTAAATAATATTACTGCGTAAAATATTGTGTGTGTAAGCAGTAAGCCTCAAGGGCTCACTACGGAAAGTATGCGACTGCTCGATCCCGTATATACATGTATGATGTATCCGCTAGGTATATGTATATATATTTTTTTCTTTTTATATTACCTATAAATATAATATGCGCAATACGCGTGTCCTGTAGTGTATAATAGGCATGTACAATTGCGCCACTTCGGCGCAGGGTGATTCATTATATTATATTATGTTCTGTGGTGCATAATATTATAATATCTACGCGTAGTCCATTTCACAATCTGCACTATTATAGCGGGATGGATAAAAATCAAAAGCTCTGCCTCGCCAAAATATAAAATAAAATGTTTACACGGTTTTTACTTTCTAAAAAACATCATTTTTAAAATATCTATATATTTTTCAATATTTTTTATCCTTAACATTTTTTCAAGTTTTTTACTTTTTTGAACGACTGCAGCATACAGATTTTATTTAACATTCCGAAGCGGAATATTTTTCTAAGTATTTCGATTTTCGATACATAAAAATAGAATTTAGGACGAGTTGCTATTATGTTGGTTCACCATTCCGCTCGTCAAAACTTTAAATATTTATAAGTAATTATAACTCATAAGCTATTCATCTTAAATTCGATTATTATGTATCGATGCATCGTAACTACCAAATTATTAGGTTAATGTCGTGAATAACTAGTTATTATCATAAATCTTCAAATACGAGATACCTATAGTATACCTAAATATTTGAACATTTTAAACAATGAATACATATAGGTAAACTTGTTTTACAACAATCGCCAGTGAATAGGCGAATATCATAGTTCACTGGACAAACACATAAGATTAACCTAAAAGAATTGCAATTTTTTTATTTAAAATTTATTACACGAGGTTCTAATTAAAAACCAGGAATGATAAGGTATAGGTATTTAAAAAAATAATAGAAACAATGATATTACATAATACAAGTTTTAAAAGGTAATTTTATTTATTGCAATACGACAAACTTTAAGCTTTCAATATATTTCAAATATCACAAAATTTCGATATTTTTACAACTATACACTTTTTTGGGATGCCCTTAATTTTTCATTTGCACTGCGTATACGGTTTACTCATGCCCACTAGTTTATAAATTATTAGTAGAAGATTGTCTCAATGCAATTTGTCAGCAAATTACTAAGAACATTATCGATTAGTCTTTAATTTTGTTTTCCCACTGAAAACTGTTAAGACTGTTGTATAATGCCATATACTCGTATGTACAATCTCAGTTATCAAGTCTAATCAATATTACCTATATCAATCTATATAGAAATTATGTACCAATAATAGGATTTAATGGATTTATATTGTTAGGTATATCTAATTAAAATATTATATTTAATAAAGGTGTCGGTAGTCGGTGGCGGCAAAAACTCTTGGATAGTTATGATGCCAATGAAGAAGAAGAAGATTAGATTTAATAATTGAGTTACAGTAAACTGAGCTAATATTTATAGAAATAGAAGTCTCTGTACTTGAAACCATGAAATACGGACTCACAGTATAGTTACGAAATCCCCTATAATACAAATCATTGAAGAGTAAATTATTACAGTTTTTAAAAATAATCAACCAGCACAATAAACTGATATTGTACAGTATTTAGTATTGTATATTATGTTATTAATGTAACTTTCCTATAACTCCGAATTCCGATTCTACCACTACCAACATTCTCCATTACCACTCTATCAAAACATTTACTACTCACTAAATACTAGTGAATGCTTTCATATTGCTGCGATGAAATTGTAGACAATTTGTCGAGACTCGCCAATTATTTTGGTTTATGTAAACATTCACAAATTGTGGACATTCACAATTACTTATATTATACATCACAATATATATATATTACTACCTGTTAGGTACTCGTTCAGCGGTATAAAATGGTGCACATAATGTACGCTTTTATTTCTATATAATACCTACCTATGTGAAATACAATTTTTTTATTTGACTATCGCTATCGTAAATTTGTTTAATGTTGTAATATGTTTACCTGTAAATATATAAGCTTATTGCAATACAAGCTGTGATAAAATCTCGTTACTCCGACCCGTCCCATGTGCAGAGATATTAAGTACCTTCGTTATTGTTTACGTGCGACAAGTGACGACGGACTTTCGTACCGTTATTCGCGACGACAGCTTCATGTGCGTGCGGGCGAACAAATTGCATCCAATAACCGACGTTTTCGTATACGAAAATAAATATAATATGTAGTTCACTATAGTTGCACATGCTTGCGCGTACCTAAACATTTCGGGGTGTCTAATGTCTGTAGGTACCAGCGGTTCCCAAACTTTTTTGGCTCACGGCGCCCTTTTTCGAAATAAAGATTTAAGTTCCCTAAGTCATTGCATTTAGACCGGATAAAATTCTACGGTAGCGCGGCGGCTCTGTAAAGACACTGCGGCGCGCCAGGGCCCCGCTACGCACACTTTGGTAACCGCTGGTCTATAATGTAGGTAATAGGTACCTATATAAACCCTACTGTACAGTTACCACTGATCAACAAAATTCTTTAATTGAAAACACACATTTTATCGTAAAATATTAACATGTTTGAAAATAGTTTAATCAACATGATAACCATAGAGTCATTACAAAAATCCATTCACGGTCAGACCAATAAACCGTCCTATGTTCATCACATATAGACACATAGGTAATGAATAAACTATAACCTCTGAACAAAACGTTCATTACTTAGGCGGACATATTATAGACCGTATAGATTAATGGGGGCAACCCACATCGTGCACTATCGTGCTTTGAATAATCGCTCTCGACAGTAATAGTTACGATTTCTTCTAACATTCAAACATATTAATCTCAAAAATAACACTTTTTTTTACAAGCTTCTCCTCGAGCCAACTACAGAGCTGGAACATTAATAAAATCTAAACCTTGCAATTAACATGTCTTCGTTAAATTACTTAAACACTCTTTTACATCTGAAATCACACTCGCTCTCATCAAGCACTTATCCACTCCACATCATTTCGCTTATTGTAAAAATAAACTGTAAACTATGAAATTTATTTAAAATGATGAAAATAAAAATGATGTAATTCTATAATATTGTGGGAATTGAAAAGTACAATTAAAAATATACACTATACTTCTTACTTAGTACGTCATATAGCTAATAGTTAATTATATAATATGGTTGTATTCAATTATACCCGGTTTAAACATTAATGGTTGTATAGTCAAAAATAATAAGTATACCTACCTACTACGAACCCATAAATATAATTATTATGATTTATTACAATAGTATTAATTAGTAATTTATTTATGCATATACATATGTCTAAATGTAAAATTAGTTTTTTACAGACTGCTGTAAGTATATATATTATAAGAAACTACTGAATCGATTTCAATAAAAGTTATATCAATAGATTTTTGACCCTATAGGTTTTTCTATAGGATGGCTTCACATATGAATTTTATTTTCGAATTAGAGAAGGACCGTATTTTTCTCAATCCGGTCATATGACAGAAAAGTAAAAAATACCCAACAAACGTGGAAAATCGGAAATCCCAATCGTCGGAAAGAGCCGAGGTCCCATCAGCACCGTTCTCTTGTCACAGAGAATATATATTACGGTATTTGAAAAATATATATATTATTTGTTTATTAAATATAAGGAGACATTTCTAATTAGTAATATTATCGTAGTGATATCAACCGGACGTGCGGTAAAGAGATTATAATATACGCACCTACGCATGTAGCCGCGTGGACAGAGAGATACCAGTTATACCTATTCGAGAGTCAGAAATCGTCGTTTAGTCGCAAAACACAGTTAAACGTTATTTATGATCATGGCACGAGTAATATTATACTACGCGTATTTGAATATAATATATACACGCATTTAATAGTGTGAACACGATTGTATTGTGTTTCAAAACAAACGACGATAAAATCACGACATTGACAACGGCGGCAACTGCTACGGCAGCAGAGCCATAAAGGTACATAAATCCGCAGGTATTGTACTCTGATTTAAGCAAACCTAATAATTTACAATATTAGGTGTTATGCTCAGTTAGGCAATAGTTTTGAAAACAAAAGTGTGATTAATAAATTATCATTAATGTACTAATATACATTTCACACCCACCACGCGAAAAATCATGAGAAAATATTTTTACTTTTATAATATAATTGTTATAACTTGCAAATAATGTAATTTGTAATTTATATTGACTATGATTTTTAACCGCCCCCTCCCCCGGATTTTTTTTCTATTTTTGCAAGTACTCGACTGCTTGTTGTGCAGCATAATATTTATTATTACTACATAATTAAAATTATTTATTCAGGTACCAATACATTAATTTGTTAATGGAAAAATCATTGGTGCGTATATATTTGTATATTTTATTGAAGTATCTATAGACTATACACTTAGCATAATATGGAAGTCTTAAACGTCATTAAATAGGTGTAAAAAACAAATAAAAACTATTAAATAATACTAATCAATAAAATATCGGGTTTTATCGATTATATAAATATCCTCCGGCGGTATAAGCGAACTTAAGGAACTGTTTTTTTTTTTTTTTTTTAATAGGTACCTACATTATATTATTTCATCTATTATAAGGTCATTCAACAATACAATAATTATTACGAGTATAATATTTTTCATTATAATATATATATAGATAGGAACGAAGATATATATTTTTTCATAGGAAAATCTGTGACTGTATAAGGATTAAGGACAATATTATACTATTTGTAAAGAAAAGAGCGTAGGTATACTTACTCGGTCTAACTATATAATATTTTACTGCAGTACCAACGTTCATATCTCCACCCGGCAGCGTTTCATATTTATTTTATGGCAAATAATAATACATTGGTCGTCCACGATTACATATTATGTAGGTACGCATAACACACATATATAGATACCAGTTAACTATTTCCATATAGGACATAGGTATATGGTTAAACGTGTCCGCGATGATTTTCTTTTTAAAAAAAATACACTACCTAATAAGATAAAAAAAATATTACATAGTTGGTTGGCACGAGTCGTCAAACCCTCGCATTTACCGCGGTATAATAACAATATAGCATTTACATATTATGCGGCCAAAGGTCACGCGAGACTGTAACATTAAAATAATAAACATATACGATTATCGTTTAAACAGACGAGAAAAAGTCTCGATTCTCGGCGATATCACGTATAATAATAATAACAATAAAAATAATATTACGTTTAGGGTTAAGACATCCGTATGCTGACTGCATACAAATTGTGTGCCAAAACTCAAATTTGGGTCAAATTGAGAGTTTTTATTCAATGCAACCGAATTGCATGATACTTGGATATCATACTGCAGTGCAATACAATATTTTAAGATTTCCCTTCTCGGTCCTTCAGACTTGAGAATTAGTTAACACAATTTAACTGGTGAGGTTAAAAATCATACACATCGTTATCTTTTTTTTAAAAATAATATTAGGTATATGACAGTATTTTTGTCCTATACAATTATATCAAGATATATAGTACAGCTGTAAATGAAATGAAATCCGTGATATTATGTTATAGATATAATCAGGGCTGTGAATTTCATGCACTAATAAGGTGTTGAAGTACATGCATTTATGCACTAAAAAGAAGGCAAAACAAGTACTAAAAACTTCAAAAATATGCACTTACAAAAATGTTTACAAAAATATTTTAGGTACCTATACATTTTTTGTTAACTATTACAATAAAGACTATATTTCTATAATTGTCTCTTGTGGCCAAGGTATAATATGCAGAAATGGGGGGGGGACACTGGAATAGTTTATTATTTTCTTGCCAAAGTATAAAATCTTTTATATTGAATAAAATAACATATCATCCAGATGATATAAAAAAAAATCTTTAGGCAATATAACTCTGGGTTCAACTCACGCCTTTTTTTCTAGCATTGGGAGCGGTAAAAATATCGTTATCTCCTCAAATAATACCAGGGGGTGATTACATCCCTATGCCCTCCCACTAAATATCACCTGTGATAGTAGCTATGATATCAAAACGTTGAGTGTACCTCGCCATTGCGAAAGGCCACTGCACTACTGCAGTAATGGATGTGTAAAATTTGAATTCATTGATAAGTTATAAAACACCGTGTATAATGTGAGAAAAATTGTTGTGTACCTACCTAAGTTGTGTAAGTTGAACGAAAAACACCTAATGCAACCTTAAATTGTATACATATAATATATTATGATTTATCCACAAACCTCAATCGATGTTCTTTACCAATGAGTGCCGAATACTTGAAATCAATAATTATCTATAATATTATTTTAATATAGACACTATATAAAGAAGGCAGCGACCACGTTGATATTATAAGCAGTGAATGTTATAATGTTACCTTTATGTCAAAACTCTAGCTCGGCGAGTATATGTAGACTGTTGAGTATATACTATATAGACGAGAGTTACCGACGAGTGTCTTACCAATCAGATTCGATCGATATATTGTACATATAATATATATTATACAATTTAATCTCTTTTCCCGAGTCATTGTATTTAATTTTACACAGTGCGTGCCTCATTATCAAAATCACAATAGTTTATAATATTATATAGGTGTCCACACGTGATTCGCGGGCGAGACACGAGTGCAGTGTCATATTATTCAATTACAAATAAACGGGCCACGTAAAATTGTTTTCCTTACACCCAGAGCAATCCAAAAGTCTTATTACCTGACAATTTAAAAAAATTTATAGGTATCTAAAAAATTGTAAAAATGAAAATATAAAATTATGATATAAAATGTTTTAATAACGAATGCAATTGTTATTTTTACAATGCAATTTTAAAGTAGGTACTTACTTTTAGCAGATACAATTATACATTGATGTTAGTATTTTTATTGCAAAGTGCAAACCCAAATTATACAGTATATATATATATAATTATGTATGTATAATTATCTATTTATACTACATCGTGGCAACAGGTGTGTCAGTTAGGGGAGGGAAGCAGGGTGTGTATTTGCACCTATTTTTTATAAAGTGATTTTTTTTCTTGCCAAGGTAAGACGAAAACGCTGGTATTATGTGTGATAAATGTGTAGATATTGAGTCAGTATTTCGTAATTCGATTTTTGCATATTTTTTACTTTTTAGATATATTTTTGCTGAAATCCAAAAATTTACCAATTACCAAGAGAAAATTGGCTACTATGCCTAATATAATATTATATTATAAAGAATAAATGAAATAATAAAAACATCCTTTCTACGTGATACAATGGTCAATGTTGTCGTTTGTACAAATTACGACCACTGGACATGAGCTAAATCGTTAAATCGTGCTAATAAGATATACAAATCGATAATATGTCAACAAAATGTGAAAAGAAAGTCTAAAATTGCATTCCTAATTATTTATATTTAATATCTTATCGCCTGCCTATATTACATGCGCCTATAATATATTATGTACCAATAATATGTATATATATACTATATACCTACAGCTATATATAACCTATATATATTAATGACTGGTAATGATTTTAAAATCGCCTGAAAACATTCGGGCACCAACTACTGAAAATCTGAAATGACGCCCCCGAACTACCTACTTCTGTTACATCGGGTTCCTATAATTTGGGTGTTGGCCGATTACGTCAGTATGCGGAATGTGTAGGTACAAGCACATGGGACAGACAGCTTGACGTGGCGATCGCTTGAAAAAGTTACTACACAAAGTATTATGAATATTATTATTTGCGGGTGACTATAGAGTCATACAATTGTAACGAGTAGTTCATTAAAATATGGGTTACGAAACACGATATTATTATGATAATCAAAATAATTATATTGTTATATTATTATTATGGTGGATGTGAGAAACCTCGAGAGCGCGAAAAGCAATAGTAAAATGCTTTAATAATATATAAATATTATACAAGCATTTTTTTTTATTATTATTATTATTAAAAACGTACAATAGGTACTATAATAATATTTGACTAAACCAAATGAATGCCTATAGGTATTAATAGTTATAATTAATAGGTAATGGATTTTATTATATACGGCTATAATAGTATCCCTGCTTAAGAGTTTAACACTGCGAAACCGGAGCAGATCAATTATAATTATTATTGTAAGAAAAATTGCCATTTGTCCATTTAAACGTGTTTAACAACCCGACTTTATAAAACTATTGACCTCAGACTCGGTTGATCTCATTTCAGAAAAGTAATCATTATATCCACCTTGATAGTTGATTTGTTGTAAATATCAGTAATGAAATAATGATAAAAAAATAATGTTTAAAAAAAAAATCATTATTATACCGAACATAATTCAATATTAATCATACCGGATAACCAGTTTTTTACGAGTCGTGCAAATAATGTGTATATAATAATACATTAATACATATTATATACTAAATAAAATATAATTTATATTGATCAATCATTACCTATACATATATGGCGACGTATAATAAAATATATATTCCAATACGCTGATCCATAAATCGCGACAGACGATAACGCGCCGATCTACAATGTATATTATATACACATCGATGTCGTACCTATATTTTTTCCATCTCATTCATTAAAATCTTATTTCTAAGCCCCTTCAACTAAGAGATATTTTTTAATTATATAATATTATTAGACCATATTGGTACTTAGTACTATATTTTGTCATCAACCGTTTATAGTTTATACTATTAATGTATGTATACTGTATAGACCAGAGGTTCTCGACCTTTTTATATCCACGTACCACTTATACAGTCGAAAATGTTCATGTACCACTCTACCAAATAATCTTTTTTTTTATTACTAAAAATGTTTAATTTATTTTACATGTATGACATATACTCTATTAGAAGCTATACAATTATGACAAAATACGAATTTAATACACAAAAATAATAATATGTACAATTATTATTTATGTTATTTTATAGTTTCAAAAAAACCAAATAATATTTAGGTACTTCATGTGATTAATAATAATTATATTTTTTTTTATATATATAAAGGGAGATTTTCTTCGCGTACTGCCTTTGAGCTTTCCTCGAGTATCACTAGCGGTACGCGTACCAGTGTACCACAGGTTGAGCGACGCTGGTATAGACCATAGCAATAGCCAGTCTATATAGGTATTAGATACGAGGTACCTACACGTGCGCGATCCAAATTAAATTTATTGCTTCCGCGAAATGCATAAAATAATATTATATACCTTGAACCGAATATCTATATTATTACCATTAAATATAAAGCAGTCAAACGGGAAATTCGCAATATAAACACCTACTATCGTTGGAGATATTTAGGTACCGTTTATCTCGCTCGATCGTTGAACGGAATTATTATTTATTTTTTCAAACGTCATCTGAATTGTCATTCACAGTCGCGATTTGTCTGTTAATATCTGATATCAATATTATGATTGACAGTTCTAGTGGCTGATCCGGGGACAGGGGTCATGGGGTCATGACCCCCTTCCCGCCCCCATAAAAATCAAATACCTTAGAAAACCTGACACATGCACAGAGCATGTCTTTTTTTTCAATTTGATTATTGATATACCATTAATAATATTGGAATTTGGATCTATATAATTTCGGTCACGACTAAACAACGGCACCGGTTGGCCAAAAACCAGAGAAGACAATATTTAAAAATGGCTTTCATACTGAATAAATATTAATAGATCATTTTTAAACATAACCATTTCCAATAAATTATAAGCGTTATCAGGGTGTTTATTTATACATGTTCTAAATATTTTTTTTCCGTTTTTCTGTGAATGTTAAATAAATGTTCAACAATACGATAGGCGTTGGAAAAACAATGTTGAGCAAATAATTATTATTATATATAACCTACTATGGTACTATTACTATATACTAAAATGAATAGTGCTGTGAAGATTAAATATATAACTCCAACCAATCATGTACACAATTTTACTCAAACCGAATATTGATTCGTTGGCTGAAAACCATCTCATAAACAAATTGTTTAGATATTTTCAATATATGTACAAAATACAATTTTTACGGTTAGGAATTAGGATCCTTTATAATATATCATTCATAATTCAAAAATAAAAAAATCTCTGAAGTGTAAAATATTTTAAATTAAAGATATAATTAATTATTTACAGCGACTTTTAAAGCCGCGTGAACATAGTTTGACGTAACAGTATAAGAGAGGGTATATTTAGCATTGAAAAGTCAAAACCACGAAATTTTCAGTACCTATTAATCGTATGCTCAAAACTATCTCCTACACTCTCTCTGAACTGCAGTGACTGAGTTACCGTATGTCACTATATAGTCTATAGTGACTCTATCACACGGTATAAATGTCTTAAATACGGAGCATGTTTGTTTTAAACGACTAATGACTATACATAATAATATGCTGCAAGTTGGTGCACTGTATAATATTAAATATTGCGCAGGTTGTCTTCACATAGTCTATTAGATTGAAAATAACACGTTGTTTCAGAAAATAATGAATTAAATATATTGTTGGTATGTGATTTTTGTGACTATTATTTGCAAATAGCATATGTTGCGATCTTTGTGTGAGCAAGGACAGACTGCAGAAAGCGGGAAGTTTACCTAACTATGTATTAATATTATTATTTTATTGCTATTTGTATTCGTAATGTTGTGCAGTGCGGAAACAAATGTGTATAATTTCCAATATATAGTATATATTATACCTATATTATACAGCGCCAGAAGGGCCGTGAATTAATATTGGGTTTCAATGTGGATTAATTTCGTGCCGACTGTCAGATAATATACAGTATAAATTATAGTATATTATTATATTACTATAACCTCCTGTTGATGATATTGTAGGTACCTACTTCTCAAAAGTTCATCGAACATACCTACTGGCCCACCGGAGTATAGTATAACATAATAAAACGTTTTTATTTCTTCTAAAAATAATTAGATGTATTGAAAAACATAAATCTTCCTCGAGACAAAAGTATAATTATTATAATGTAATTCTATATATATTCACCACATAATGTTATAGCTGTGCGTGCCTGTGCTAGGGACTATTCAAATCACAATGGTATAATACCTACTGTAACTGTATAAGGCATTAAACACAATACTACCTCATTGTAATATAATTTTAAAGTGTTTGATACTATGTTCATCGACACGATTTGTTTTTCCCGATTAATATAAATATATAATTTAGAAATTTAATGAAATGCATTGGTATCAAAAAGTCGAGTATAGTTCATAGACAGTTTAAGACTGACTTCGAAACGCAAGTAGACCAATTACACATTTTATACATTCTTTATACTAATAAAAAAAATACCTTATTCATTGCTGCCTTCTAATAAAAACGTAATTGCATCATATTCACATACCTACTTAGCTCAACAGATAATGTTTATACCTATATAAAAATGCAATTTATACAGGAAGTTGTTTCGAAATATTTTTATTGGATTGGTCATTGGTATATTAATTATTATACATATTATATATAACTATCTATAGAATAATATAAGGTTAATATTATCGTTTATACTATATTAATTTTCTTATTTGATTGGACTATTTACACTTTACACATTTTACTTCTTAGGATAAACTGCAACGTTTATCTATTTGTTTACCTACCGCGTATGTACCTATGTATTAATGTATAATAGCCAGTAGCTAGGTAGTATATAGGTATACATTATATTATATTATAATATAATATACGTTAGAATAAAGTTAGATTATCGCTTTATGATCTATTTCAAGTGGTTTATTTTAATTGTGCTTGATGGATTGGCCAAACGAATAATCGGGTTCTTTGTGCTGGAAAATGAAAGTCATAACTCGTAAGTCATAAAAAATTTACTCACAAACATTGAAATATGTTTTGACCTATATTATATCGGTGATCTATAATATATAGACGGTAATTACTAATTAATATAACGATAAAATCGAACTTTCCGTTGTAATTATTGTTACTTGGATTTGTACATAATATTTTTATAGTACCTATAGTTTAAATGCGATATTACTGCAGAATTTTACCGGAGAATGATTATTACAGATAATAATTAATAACAATAAAGCGCACTGTTAAAAATAACAGCCAATGGTGTAGGTATCTACGTACTTTTATATAGGCTAAAAAATGGATAGTTATCTGAAAGCATATCGGACATTATTCCAAACCATAATATACCTATACAATACCGGTTGTGGCGAACAATGGGGTCTCTAGTATATCAGAGCTTAATAATTACGGTGATCTGAATTGATTGTGGAGATCGTTAAAAAACAAATCTCGAGCCCATTATACGAGAACTGGATGAAAAAAAAAACCGTAATGCCCAGTTGAAATGTTACGTAGGTAAAGTGAGACCGCCGCACCGGCAGCGTTAATACAATACGCGTGTGTATATAATATTATGTTTGTTATATATTATGAATTATGTATATAGTAATATAATTGTTTCAACAGTTAGCCTGCGAGGCATATGTGGTTCAGACCAAAAGGTTAAGGCTTTAATGGACCGCCGCGTGTGTACGCAAAAAGTATTTACTAATGACCAATAGGCTACATTTGTGACGCGTCTGTGAGCGAAAAAAAAGAAATGAATACGTTATAGTACATTTATATAAAGGTAAAAACTAGGTACATATAGTTACCAATTATAAATTTGTACTCAAATACCTACCTATAAAACTCGACTATAAAACCACGACGGTCAAAAACACATATCCCAGATTTCGCAACTCTACGGGAGATTAATAAATCAATTTCTATGCATTCAACTGCAGTTGATAATGTTACTTATACCTAAGTCAAACACAATTTTACAAAACCTGAGAAACGCAAGATGTGTGCAGATGTTGTCTCTTAATCAATGATATTATAATATTGTACTAAAATACTAGGCATACTCGCATACTATAGGCAACTGTACAAATGTACCACCTGTTGCTGATATTCGAATAACTGATAAGTATACGCGGTCATGGATGTGTACTTATATATTTACATTTAACATAGGACCTACTAGGTACTTATATTATACACTTTGTCACTTTTATAATATATATATCATAAATGATCTAAGTATATAACTATATAAGTAACCAATAACCATTGCACCACGTGGCGACAATGGCGTGATTTTCCATTAACGGCCGCGGACGAACATCGCAGTTCAAGGATCGAAATCGACTGCATATTTTTATACACATGGTGATACATATTATATTATACAATACACGCATACACCTACATTTGTATATTAATGGGGTTCACTAAAAAAAAAATGTACCTAATATGTCATAATTTATGATTACTCATTAGTTGTGTAGTACTGCAGTGAACCACGGTATAGGTTAGATATGTATAACGATTAATTTTCTATTTTTGTTAATGCATACCTACCTATATTATATGCTTATAAAGATGGCTGTGAACCTAACGTTTTTGCATATCGGTGAAAATTGTTCTGAGTTTAAGATAAGTGAGAGGAAAAATTAATTCAAGCCAATACCACCTTAAATAGGAAATTTAAAAGTGATGAAGTGAGAGTCTTTTACCAATAGGCGATATGTATCACCCATGCACTTACCTTATTAATATTTTTGTAAGAAAATTTGTTTCGCATTTATGTTTTTATAAAACCTATCTATTATTTTTTATCAAAACGCGTATAGCTAAGTACACCCTGCAATACTTATACACTTATACTATACATTTTTAAAATTGTACATAGGTACCTACTTACATATAATAATACCTATACATAATATTTATTAGTAGGTACCGTACTTTTTGCATAGGTATAGTATAATCATTATGATATATAATATAATTTATTGATTTTATTTACAAGAATTTGCAGTTTTTTAATATTTTAGACTTTAATTTTTTTTTATATAAATGTTAATAAAAATATTTAGGCTCGATAAAAATGCTAGAAAACCTAATATAAGATTTCTGATAATTTATACTTATACAGGCGATTTAAAAACATCGAAAATACATGAAAACAGTTTATTTTTATAGGAATTTAAATTACATATTTTTATAACATTCTTCAAAATCATAAACATATTTTATTTTGTAATTCAAAATTAGAAATGTGTTGAATTTTAAATTTGAATAACTGAAGCTTAATATATTAGTTCAATATTCCTCATAATTTGTTCTCAGAGAAATATAAAATCTTATTAATAAATATTATGCACAATTTTTTTCATAGAAATTTTAAGTTACAATTTCTACAAAATTAGATATTTAAACAGAAAATAATGATTTTTGTGATTCGAAATAATATTTGTAAGGATTTGAAATTTTTCGTTACTTTTCGATATATATTATTAGTTTTTAATAACTTATTATACACGATTTAATTTCCAAAATTTTTAGATTAATAAATTTTAATCTGTGCATACAGATACAGGACTTGTTCACACCGCTATCGTCATATGGTAGGTACGTATCGGTACTCGGTATATCGACTTACAATAATTTAATTAAAAAATAGTGATATTACAGCAGCAGTGGCCTGTGTGACTACACTCGTGTACTCGTGTCCCACATAATTCGTAATGGACAGCGACAATGATACGGTTGGTAGGTAAAATATGATTTGTAATGCAAGGAGGAATGCGGTTATTTGGCCAATAATAATAATAATAATATAAAATCTGAGTTAATATTATTCAATTTTGTAATAAATTAAACGGGCACTAGGAAGACCCGGTCGGGCTGTATAATAATATGTAATGTAATAATATTATGTGTAGGTATAAGCGTACGCACTGACGGTGTACTACCTGCACGAATCGTCGACGACCTCCCGGCAACCAGACTTTAACCTGCGGGTCAAAAGGTGTCGCGCATATACTTTTATTGAGTTATATATTATACACTGTATAATATACAGAGACCTATATATTATAATGTAATAATGGATTATAAAAATGAATGTATTGCGCAAAACTGATAAATGATTTCGGTTTGTATCTCTGACACTATCCGCTATAATACGTATAATAGTGTATTCCTATACTATTTGTAAAAGGCTATAGGCTATACCTACCTATATTATGTTATATTCATAATAAGTATAATATTATAATAATAATATATTAGTCGTGTTTGCATGCGACCAACAACGCCACTGCACTTGGATTTTGATTATTTTTTCCATTATTATTTTCTTAAGCAAACTGAGATACAAGAGTTATTACTTTCTAAACACTTATTACGCTATATATAATAAAAACACACACAAACAAATCCCATATTATATATATACAATATATGACTTAATATTATTATATGTTTTCCTCCGGTGTTACTATAATATATTATAGTATTATAACATTTGTATTTTGTGCGCACCGATTAATAGCGATTTATTACCCATAAGTGTATGTAATTATTTTAATTACTGCTTATCCTCTCCGCTCTCGGTGTGCATTACTCTCTCTAATATGCAAACGACTTAGAACACTTAAACATTATTGGATAGTCGTAGTCGACAGTGGGTAACCTAACCACGGTAGTTGTTATATTGTACACTTATACGCATAGGTATAGACGACATATATATATATATCCATAAATTAGATAGGTATATATAACTATATAAGAATATTATATTTACATTGCACTTTTATGACGACCGCGTGTATCTTAAAGCTTGGCACAGCTTTAACATGAATCGATAAATTAACTTTTAGCAGAACGAAATAAAAACTGGGGAAGTTTATAGCATTGCTGTATTATAGTTGGTTTGGTGAGTTTTAATAATTAAAATAGTAACAATTAATAATTTTTTTTCTTTTAGTAATATGTGGTTGAACTAATTTTTATCTAAAACAAATTATGTGTACATATAACTAATATACAAAACATATAGGTAATATAAAAATATTTTTTTGGATTAGAATATTGTTTCATAAAATATTACTATCTGTTATTAACTTATAAGTCAATGCCAACTAAAATTTTTAATTATCACTTTTCAGTAAAAAAACCTATGGCCTATACATGATATAATTTTAAAAATATTGTGGTTTCTTCTAATCTTATTTTTTAGACTTCTAAAAAAGGTTTTTTTCAAATTATATTAATAAACATTTGCTGAAGACGAAAATCTTGAAAATGTCCTACAATGGTTCCATATAATTTATTATTTCATATAGTTAAAAATACATATTATTTAATCAAATTTTTTTATAGACATAAGAAATTCAATGTTGATAAAATTGGATATTTAAACTTTGAATAGCTAGTTATAATATAAAATGCGATGTTTTAAGAAAAATAGTTTAACATAAAGTGCATTACTAATAGAAATAACAATTACTCATTGCAATATTACGAGTACCTACAATAAAAATTATAAAATATTCTCAGAAATAAAGGTTGGACATAATGATTCCTCTCAGAATCCCATTTCGTATCAAATCTTTTATCATTAAATTTAAATTTAACAAATTAATTACAGTGGCCTTATTAACGATAAGCGGAATTTACTCAAATCCTACTGTACCTACAATAGAGCGACTTTTCCAGTTTTTTGTCTGATGTTCCCATAGAACGATACAAATCTAGTGATAATTTGCTTCTACTAATTCATTAAATTATTTCCAACTGAACTCATCAATTAACTTTAATGAAACTTAACCTTAACTTAAGTCTCAAACCTATGCTAAAACAAAATCATTTGTTATAGTCTATCCTCGCAGTTTCTCATCATAAAATAAGAATTAGGTTGGGGTATGTTCAAATAAATAATTTAGGGTAAGCGCACTATAAAACTATACCTTTAATTATCTATTATATTATACAATTTCCATAGAGATTTAGCAGGTATAGTTGTATAAACATAATATAAAAGTAAACTGATCAAAACAGCCACCTAATATTTTATACGTAGCTTATAATTAACCTTAATTTATTTGATTTCTATAATAATAAATTATAATATAATATGTTATACATGCATGTGTTGCTGTTCAATTTAAATCATATTATATTTTTATTATTTAGATCAACTGCAATAATACCTAACTCAAAAAACAATTTCGAAAATACTGGGTCAATATTAAAATTATATTATTATTATTAATAATATACACGCATTCAATTAAATTATTAACGTTGGATTTTGGAGTCTTTAAACACTTATAATACCTACCTATCAGACAACTGAACCCGTTGCATCATAACACAATCTAGACAGCATATCAAAAATTAGATACTCAGTGATTTAAGACCGGCATAACTGCGTAAGAAATAATATTTCATTCAAATGAAGGGCCTTGCTCGAGTATCATTCATTCATTTCGCAATAACTTGTTTTTTTTTTTTATGAACATTGATAAACCTACGGGGCTAAGTGTTTTCAGAATAATTATTATAGGTAATACCCAATCAAAACATTGCAAATTTGCTTAACTATAAAAATAATACTTATTACAAATAATTTATATTAAAATGTATACTCCTGGGTTAGGTATAATAAATATTATAACATGAACATTACAAGTTACACAATTTATAATATTAATTAACATTGACATTTTATAAGACATTAACGGCTTAATAATCTACCTATTTAATTAGATAACATTTTTGACCCTTGTGAACATGCTATGTTATTAATCAATTTATACAATGTATGAATTAATCAATTATCCAACGTAAAAATAAAATAAATTATTGTAGAACATAGTATACAGTTTAAAGGATAAATGCTTTACTTTATAAATTCTTCTTCAAGTTACAAATTATATAAGTATAACAAGTTATAACTTGTTTTTTTGTTGTATATAAAATAAAATAGAAACAATACAAGCTTTATAAACTGTATAAATAATTGAAACATACAAACCATACATCATCGATTAATAACAAAGAAATACTAACATTTAATGTGCGGATGTACCTACGCGTATTATTGAATATTATACCTAGGTAATCTATAACAAAACATGTGACTTTAACGCTCGTTGAATCTGTTAACAATAGTTATGGAATTTTTTTTTTAGACCTTCAATATCTTTAGAAGTGCACATAGTCTAGATACAAGCCAATACATTTTGTAAATACATAATTAAATTAAAAATTGAGATATATTTGTTCTCAATAATATATTAAGTAGGTATATTAAAATGAAAATACTATAGATAATAAAAAAAAAGGGGGGTTAAGTGGATGTCGCTCTGCTATACAGTAGGTTACAAGTAGATCACTGTATAATGGATGGTATTAAATTTGAATTCAATGATACAATATCATTGTATACGAAAACCGATTCTGAGCGGAGACGGTATGTCAGTCTAGGATATTTTAAATTATATTGACATTGTTATTCTACGGTAGCTGCTAAGTTGAATTAATATTATTCATAGTATTTAATTATTAACCTAAAATTATCAGTGATGCTATAAAAATATTATAATATATACTTTTACTCGTTAAAATTGATTTTAATATGTAATTTCGTCCAAATTGGAATTTAAAATGTCTGTAAAAAATAACTCTGTTTATATATTTTTTAGAATTTTCGTTTACAGTATGTACTATTTATTAGAATCTTTATTTTAAATTTTCAATCCTTAGTTATAAAAACTGACCATTTTATAGTTGTTTAATTACAATGATTGATCATTTTCGAGATTTTTATGAATTCTGTCAAAATTTAAACTTTAAATGCTTATAAAAAAAAAAGTGTGCCTATGTATTTTTAATATTTTTTGATTACTATTGTAACAATATATCAGGAGCCTTGTATTAAATTTTCATTATTTTTGGCCCAACAAATAAAAATTTATTGGTATTTATATAAAAAAACTAAAAAAATTTAAAATTTAAATGGTCCGTAAAAAGCTCAAAAACAGTCAAAACATATTCAAAATTAGATGATGGTGTATAGAAAATGCTTAAATAAACATACAGTGAAATTTTCATGCATCTACAGTTATTTGTTTTTGAATTGCAACAAAATAAGAAAATCGCTACATATGAGAAATCGAGTGAATATCTAATCTTGTACAAATTTGAACTTAAAATGTTCATAAAAATTTATGGTGACTTGCTTATAAACTTTTTTTTATTGATAAAATTAGGCAAACTTATGAGGAATCTTGTATTACATTTTCAAATCTTAGATTTAAAAAGAAAAATTTTTATGAATTTCTAACTCAAAATAAATTGCACATTTTCGTCATTTTTACGTATTTTGTCAAAATTTGAACTTTGATTACCTATAAAAAAAAATTGTGACTACGAATTTTTAATATTTTTCATCTGCCTTTGAAACTATATATTAGAAGCCTACTATTAAATTTTCAAGATTTCTTACCCAACAGATAAAATTTTATTTTTTCTAACTTTTGACCCCCCAAAGTACCAACTAGATTCACTTTCCTATCAGAAAAGGTACTATTGAAGAAAATTGAAGCATTTTTACTGTCCTAACAGGAGATGACAAACACAAAAAAAAAATTTTTAAAAAAATTAAAAAACACACATCATTATAAAATCAATACATTCATCGCTCTGCTCAGAATCTAAAAATATAAAACATAAAATATTTAAAATAGGTAGGTATGCATAAATTATAATAGGTATCTACAAAATTTGTTATAATCACGCAAACATGTAAATTATTTTGTATTTAAGAATCTATATATTTTTAATTTTAATATCATGCTATTAAAAGTGTTAAACAATATTCCTCATATTTTTTTCTTACGGAAGTTAAAAAAAGTTTAGCCGCATTAATTTTTTAAGGACATTTGAAGTTTAAATTTTGTCAAAATTGGATATTCAATGTATTGCCAAAAAATATTAATTGTAGAAACTTACAGGATAGCTATTACTTCAATTATCATTGTGTAAACCCAATGAAATTTTCTAAATATTTTGACTGATTTCAAGCAATTTATTGGCATATGAATTTTTTTAGTATAATATATAAACATGAATTTTTGATTTTTCCATAAATGTTTTTGTTCAAATTGTTTGCAAATGTTATAATTTATTCCTTACAGGTTGTTCTTACAATATTTTAAAAATATTGACAATACGAATATAAATTCAATTTTTTATAAACGTTTGAAGTTAAAATGTTGGTAAAATTACTAAAATATTTTATAAAATATTGAATCTAATTTTTAAAGCAATTTAGGTACACAACGAAGTTATTCATATTAGTATACGGTATATTGACTCTCGTTAAAGTTAATGACAATATTATAATAATTAATACTGAACACGCCCATTATATAATGACTTAATACTAAATTATAATAACTTGTATATAGTTACTCAAAACTTATACAGAAGATATTAAGTGATTAACTTTTCTAATTTTTATTTAAAACTTAATTAATTCAATTTAGCAACTTATTACAACTATAATATAATATTCGTAGGTCTATACTCTATATGGTACAATAAGTGAAGATACCGGTAGATCCTAGGTATTATCGATTGAAACTGTCGGTAAATTACCAAATTTCAGATATATACCGATTGATTTCTGAAAACCAAAAAAAATTTCAGACTTTTACCAATACTGATTGTATAAAAGTCCTAACTATAAAATCAATTGTGGTTCGACCAAACTATTTTTCGTATCCCAGGTTACCAAAATCAACATAGGCGCAATTTGGGGGGGGATTTGGAGGGGCTAAGCCCCTCCAAAAATTTGTATTTTAATTGAAGCATTAAATCCTTCATTAGTTATGTAATCTATTGTTGGGGAAGAGCAGTGGTGTAGCTGTCAAAGGTAAAAGTTGGGCAGTGCCCTGGGGCCCCAAAATATTACATACATTTATCACGCATATTTATTTTGAATTTTGAGAAATATAATATTCGTTAAGGGAGGGATGTTAGTTTATTTTCAGCCCCACAGGACTCTTTCCCATCTAGCTATACCAATGGGGGAGAGCCACCTACGGTTCTGTTTCAATTAAATATGGTAAGCCTCTGCCCCTTCAAGTCAAAAATTGAAATTGTGCCTATGGAAATCAATCTATTTACCGACATTTGCAGTTGGTGAAATGTAGGATTATCGGTAAATCATATGGTCTTCACCAGTAGGTATTTGTAAACCTTTACCTTATATATATATTTTTTTATTGAATTAAGTATTCAACATATATATGATCATTAGTCTGAAGGTTACTATTGGTAGGTATTTAACTGTGTGAGAGGGTACGGTTGGTTACAACAAGAATATTAGGTGGCGAGTTTTCGTCACTAAAGTACGGGTGGTCACCCATCCGGGAACTAGTAACTCCGGCTGAGGCTTGACTTCCGAACATGTTTGTAACTGAAGCCAATCACCGTACCACAACAGGCCACAAAATATATATTTTATATTTTAGAATCATTGAGTCAATCATTTTTACCACTAATTAGACTTTAGTTAAACGTATAAAAATAACAAACCAATTTCAAAATTCATATACAGGTTTTTATTTTATTTTTTAAGACTACAATTCACTTAATGCATCATATAATAAATAAAAAAGGGAAAAAGTAGGTAACCGCTCTGCTGTACAGTATAGGAGTCAAGTGTAACTCGTCATTGAGTAGGTCAATGTAATAGATATGTTAAATTTGAATTAAATGATAAATTATGGCATACGATAAACGATTCTGAGCGAAGACCGCCTATATTAGCCAGTACATTTTATGATAATTATTATATTTATTTTATTATTAGTATCTAGTACGGTATAAAAAATAAGCTATAAATAAGAAATAGCATAAATTGAATCGAAATTTTTCGTGTAAAATTTCATCGTGTATTTAAAATATAATAATACACCATGTAATAAATCTCTAAGAAAATATTTTTAAATTACAATAAAATCGTTATTCCTTGTTTAAATATCAAATTTTGTCCAGATAAAATGTCTTTAAAAAAGTCAAGTTTGTGTACATGTTAGATTTTTGGTAGTATGAATTTTAATATCAAAGTTATGAATATTAAAAATTTAAAAAATCTTGCCTATGTTTTTCTAATATTTTTAAATGGCTATACTAAAAACGTATGAGGAGGATTATTGTATTATATTTTCAATTTTTTTGGCATATCAAACATTTTGTCTAAATCAAAAATGTCAAACGTCTATAAATGCTCAAAGACAGTCAAAATATAAAAACAATTATACCATATTACGTAGGAAATAATAATAACATTTAGTGGACATTTCAAGTTTTTACGGCTATCTGTTTTTGAGTTAAACTAAAACACAACATCGATTTTGTCGATAACCGATTTAGCGTATAAAACCGTTTTATCCGTTTTTTTCCAAGTTATTTTGAAAGGCACTGAGGATTTTTAATTCTGACCACTCAAGTACCAATTAAATACAATTTTTCATGTCAGAAACCTCCTCCAAATTTTAAATTTGATACATTTTTTCTTCCATTTATCGTATATACAAATATGAATTACATCTATCATTGTAAAATCAATAAGCTCCGCTCAGAATCTAAAAATATGTTATTACAGGATAAAGATTATTAAATTGTTAAAAGCATTTTAAGTACCTACATATTTTTATATTTAATAGAAAATATCTATATAAGGCGTGCCTAGATATGTTATTATTTTATTTGAAAATAAGATTTACAGCCGATATATTATTATTAAAAGAATTTTCAAAATGAATTTACAATAATGAAATATTATACCAAGTGTATAAACTAACTATAGTAGTTTAATTGATTTTTTCATGAATAATATTTTATTAATAGCCAATATATGTTATATAATTATATTATGTGAGCTATATATATATATACTAGCTTAGATTAGTCAGCGTACTTATAACATTGATGGATTAATAGTAATTAGTATATTAACCTTGAAATTAGTCGAATTTGTGGCACTTAAAGTAGGACAAAAAATATGAATCACTATTATTGAGTACCTAAATCCAAATAATGAAAATGAAGAAACATAATGTTAAGTAAAAATTAAAAAATACATTCCAGCATTTTAATCATAGTTAACCTAGATTTTGAGTAAACCTTCGTCCAAGGACGATGGATAAGTTCGTCAACAATATAATATAAACATTTTTCAATTTGTAATTTTTTGGGTGGAAACACAATTGATGTTAGATTTAGAATCATAGAATACAGAGCAACAGAGCCCTATATACGTTCCTACAGCACTACCTACCAATACTTTATTTCACTGCTGAATAATCTCCATGGGACGTTTCATACTGTACCCTTTTTTATACTTTATTTATACTTTTTAGTATACCAATATATATTGTATACAGTTACACGTCTTAAATAAATAAACAATATTATTGTTATTTACAGTAGATAGTAACAATACTGTAATAACTGGGTAATTATTTTGGGAGAGGATTAATTCATTATTATTATTATAGTTAGACCATTTACAAATAATATACCAAGTCAAATGATAGAAGTACCTAGCTGAATATTTTATCATATATAAATAAGAAAATGAGTAGTTTTGAAGACAGCCAGCTTGGAATATAATAGAGGTTTAACTGTAGCATTTTTTGCATTTTAAAAAGTAAAAACAATTATTAGCTTAATTTTGAGTACCAATAAATTGTCACTTATTTCCATTATTTTTGCTCTGACTTTTTGAGAAATTTTAAAATTTTGAAATATTTTATTTTAGATATTATTCAATTTTAAATCTATAGATTTTTTAAATTCTAAACTCAAACATTTTTTTACAATACTAACATTTACCTATACTTAGTTTCATATCTGTAAGAATTTTAATCCTTATAATATACTACTGTATATGACATACTTCCCAGTTCCCACATAAAACTCCCTAGCCCTCCACCAAAAAAACGGTTTAGGTACATAATACATTTAACTACTTTATATTACTACTTTTTTTTTAATAATATATCATTTTCCAGAGACAATTAACTAGAAACGTTGTCTTTTTAGAGCATATTTATTTATTTCGAATAAAAACTTCTAATTTCCTATAATATGCTTGTTATATCCTTTTTGTTTTACGTTAGAGTCACTGAAGATAATATATGCAGTCGCGCCGACTGCAGATTAGTATTAAATTATTATGAATTACAAATACAGTACCTACCTACATGAAAATAATTACTATTGTAATCATTAAACATTATACGTCCATAATTATAAATTTCAAGTGCGAGTGATGTTATACATAGCATCCGGGCGGATTACATTAGATTGTAACAGCCAACAGTTAACGATATCAGCGTCACTGACGATATACTGACAAGTTATTTTAAAACAGTTTTATACATAATTAAACAACGATAAAAATTGAATATTATTATAATATAATTTCTTTACAAAGAACCTCGCCCGTTTATATTAATAAAATAAAACAAATAATCTATTGCAGGCTATACTATAGTTGTGTACAATAATTATGTATGTTAAATTGTTTCAATACATTTCGATTAGTTATAAATATTTGGTTTTAAAGCATTTATAATTTTAAATTAAATATTATTATTAAATATATAATACTCGGAATATAATGAAATACGAACAATAATAGTATTTATTATTATTTGTGTATAACCAATAAATCTGAATTCTAATTAAAAAGTAGGTAGTTATTATAATTTATAAATTTATATCTTAATTTTCATAATAGTCAATTACGTGCAGTACGATGAGTAGAACTACAGATGCATGGCTTTCGCTCGTGGATTTTTAGACGAAAAGTTATGTAATTATAGTAGTAAAACCCATAAACTTAAAATGGGTAATGATGATAATTATACATTTTTTTAAATGTTAATAGTTTACTAATACTATACATTTGTACACCGAGTAAAATATAATTTAAAAATTGTGCACTAGAAAGCCATTGTTACTTCATTACTTGTAACAGCTACACTCTTTCTTGGAATTAACAAATGAATTATGTCAGTAAAAAAAAACCATGTTCTCATTAAAAAGTTCTCATCTGAATGTATGTTGTAAACACTTTGAGCGTCCAGCGACGAAGGAAACCATCCTGTTGCAAATATCCAAAAATCTATTGGTAAGAACGGTGTTGGCTAACACAATACCAGAGAAATTTCGTTCGGGAAAATCTAAAAATCGATCGTGGCGATCCTTTATCGTAACATAATGCACGCAGAGGAAAAACATTTTTTTGTTTAATCTTTCAATATAATTTTGTATCAAATAATTAAAGCTTATTTTTTGTTATATTTAATATATATGTAATACGTTCATAATTAATATCATATATAGGTACCTTATACCTTAACCTACTATTTTCAAATTGTATTTTGAAAATGTCAGGTAAAATTAATATTAAACATGTTTAAATATATTATTTGTAATACTTTAAATAATACAGCTTTCATAATTTTGGTTTATGTAAAAAATAAAATTGAAAATTGGATATTTAGAGAGGAAATTTAAATGTGACCTATGTGACTTTTGACAGCGGGAAACAGGTGGGAAAGGGTAATCGTATGCAGCGCTGTCGCCTGTCGGCAAAAATATTTAGAATGGACTCTATCATGCTTGAAAATAACAACGAAAAAAATTACTTACGTGCAGCTGATTTCGTCGTCGACATCAACGCCGCGAGCAAGCACAGCGTCAGTAGAAACAGCACCGGCACCGGGGCCTTTAAGTATTTGGCGACGTTGTTCATCGTTGTCTTGGACGCCGCTATGTGTCCGATACTTGCAGAACTATTATACAATTTTCTATAGTATATGAACCTATGATAAGTCGTGCACTATCTAACCCACGGTGTTCCCACGGGTAGTCTTGCGTTGGTTAGCTACGGCATTACGTTAAATCCTACAATATCCACTAAATAATCATTCCCGCGTCTGGCGTACCTATAATTATTTATGACGGGAGGAAAAATGTTCAAACCAGGTATCGTAAAAAAAAAAAAATATCTATATATTTACAAACACGTTAACAGGTAAAATCACCGTCGGACGTCGACGGGCGTGCGTCGCGAGCGAACCGTGCTGACGAACTGTGTGTGTACGGTATGCGTGGTGGACCCGGAGGTAACGTCAGGTCTGCGGTGTTGTAGTCTGTGAGCGGGCGAGCTGGGAGAAAGTCGACTGTGCGTGCCGCCGCCCGGTTTAAGTCTTCGGCGGCGACAGTGAAAGTGTACAATGTATTATAATATAATTATATTGTGACGGTGGTTGTTTAGCCGAAACAAGGTCGCCCATCAGCCGACCTGTGAAACGTAAAAAAACATTGTACCTTTATTATTACACTGTTTACAATATTTAATATATATATATGTATCAATTATTATATTTATTAATCGCCGTTTATGAATGGACGTTTAAATGCAACAATAATTACTATCGAATAATTATCATATTATACCGACTCATATTCCGTATAAACATAGGGAAATATTAAAATATGCATACATTATACATCTAAATTGGTAAATTGTACAATATCGACAAACCATTGTCGAAACGATTATAATAACAACGTCAACACAGTAAGAGATAATGTGCGCCTGAGCATCTCCAAATAGTACCACGCATCAGCTACAGTCTGCACTACTAATTACTAAATATTCGTCTTTCTCTCTCTCTCTCTCTGTCATGACGTGACCTGCCGCAATATATTCCAATATTATTCCGTATATCAGTGTATCACCGGCAGGCCACACTATCCTGATTATAACGGACCAATGAGATGTACATCCACTATTACTACTTAATACTTATAAATTATAATATAAAGTATATGCTTACGCCGATATTATAAGATGATGTCATACCAATTTTTATCCAGTGATTATCAAATACTTATTTAAATTATATATTATAATAATATGTATCGAGAACTTGTTCTTCTTTTCAAATGTATTGTATTCTACAAACATAAATTCAACCTATACCTACCGTATTACTATTTACTAATAATACCTATAGTTGAAAAAGAATGTATTTAATAGCAATATACTTAAATGTATCATAAAAAATACTTAGTAAAATTTACCGATAGACCTTCTTAGCTAAAAATAGTTTTTCGTATGTAATGATTTATCTCTACACCTACTTTATATCAGAGCGGTTACCTACCTCTGACTACTACCCGTTTTACTTAGGGTTCACCTGAGTGGATTTTTCGTCATTGACTTTAATTTTCTGTTTATGGAAGAGTTTGGTTTGTTGTAGGTGTATCAGTGGTTAAAATATATTGAGTATAGATAAGAAGTCACTACCCAGGGAAAAGTATATTTTTAAACTATATAAAAGTATTTTTTAATCATCCAACATAATTTTTAAAAATTTGGTCTAGTCTGGCTTTTGCAACAAGCCCACCTTAAATTATTCAAATTAGGATATATTAGATAAATAACATGATAACATATAACAAATTATAGCTATTACAAAGAATATTACCAAATGCCTTTGTTTAATTTATTAGAACAATAAATATTTACACCTTATTAGAATAATAGGTAGTAGGTACTATACAGTATACATGATTATATAATAGTACTAATAATAATATGGGGTAAATTAAAAATTAAAAATCGTAAACCTGAAATAGCTAAAAATTGTATAACTATTATCATAAGTTATAATTCCTGATACCACGAATGGAGCAGCTTTAGTGTAGGTATAACTTGGATATACGTAATAGGAAATTAACAATAATAATTTGTAATAACAAAATTATTTAATACTGCCAAGGTTATGGGCCTCAATGCCTCGCCTATTAATATATGTGCAATTAAATTAATGTACCTACTTACAATTATTTTCAGAATTAATCAGTATTAAATAATACCTGTACATAATATAAAGTCGCATATTATGTAGTTAGTAGGTAGGTACCTACCTATAAAAAAACTAGATTAATCAGATATTTTATTAGTAAAGTAGGTAACCTAACAAAAAAAATTGTTCTATTTTATATTTTTATGATAAATACCTACATATAACCCAAACTGCACCTATATAAAAAAGGTACTTCTATACTGCAAATAATAATGCAGACAATTAAATAATAATAAAATCCTGACAGATAGACGACAGTCTGTTTAAGCATAAGTCTTCTATATAGTACCTAGTTCATGACCTTACAGATAATTGCACAACATGTTAACACTTGCACAAAATAAATACTATACCTACGACATAATACATTAATAATACATTTATATATAACATAGCAACTAGTATAATATTATATTATTATACATTTATACCAATCTACTACCTACTTTTATATTTTGAAATGTCTACAAAAAAATATAGTCGTAACTTCTACCTGCCACTTGATGTTATGAAATAATATTTTTCGTACCAGTATACCACCCACAACTCACAAGTCTAAAATTAAAAAATAAAGAGTTTATATATTAGAGTGTTTTATAATAATATTACATTTATACTGCTGCCAATTTTTCGAATTTATGGCAAGTGATTATTACAAATAGTTACCACTGACCTGTAGCTTAATAATAGACATAAAATACACAAATGATATAATTATTCACAAATTACAATAGCAATTAGAACATGATTGATCATGTACTTAGTATACTAATTATTTTAAGAAGAAGTTAAAAATGTTTAGATAATTAAATATTAATACATGTCTTGGTATATTTCTACTTTACCGGACACCCTTTTTTTTCGCAATTTTTTTTTTTGAAACTTATATAGTTAAGTACGCTGAAAACGATGGTGAAGTCAGAATTTGACGCACGGACTTAGTTTTGAAGTTATGGCCTGATGAAGTTCGCTATTTCGTGATTTTTACGCTTTCGCGCATCACACCAGTTTACTACGCCTATTTTGAATATTGATATTTTTTTTTCGGTGAGTGCCGCAAAACGTACCCTGTGACCTACTTGAGGTGGTGTTGCATAGCATGTCGAGGGATATTTTAGATTTGCGGAGCGAAGCGACGGCGCCGAGGAGCGCAGCGACGAGTGCCGCAAAACGTCTAATCACTGCCGATACAACGACATAACTTTGATTAGCATTGTGATTAATTTTATTTATTCTGTACCACGGTTGTAGACAAACAACCGTGTTCTGTAATTGCGAGGTGGTTTTACACAACAAGTCACATACAAGGGATATTTTCGATTTTTAAGTCCGAGCGAGCGAGTGACCACGCTGGTAGTAAACGTATACTTTCCGAAGTTAAATCCTTAGTTTACCGGAGGCGGTTACAAAAGATCGTAAAACACATATTTGAAAAAAAATATATCAATATTCGTAGTAGGCGCGCGGTAAACTAGTGTTGCGCGAATGCGTGAAAATCGCAAAATAGCGAACTTCATTAGGCCATAACTTCAAAACTAAGTCCGTGCGCCAAATTTTGACTTCACCATCGTAGCGTGCTTAACTAGGAACATAAGTTTCACAAATAAAAATTGCAAAAATAAAGGGTGTCCGGTAAAGTAGAAAAGTTCCCATGTCTTTATGTTTGAAGTGTTTAAAAATACGAAAAGTTTATATTTCAAACTAAGTCCTAACATAACTGCATTTTAAGTGTTTTGCCTCTATTAGATAAAATTATATTATGTAGGTATATATTTTTGTTTTATTAAAATAAACATTTCTTAACATTGTCATTAATTAAACTAAATGTTATTAAATTAGAATTTTGTTGACGTCAGCAATAGACAACAAAATAATCATTTACAAATATTTACAATGATTGGGGAAAACTAAATGTATAAAGATATTATTCATAATAATTGATATAATAGTATAATATAGGTACCTGGCTAATAATAAAAGTACCTATAGTAATATATGTGGTACTATATAATACACTATTGTAATAAAATTCGATACAATGATCGAAATATGTGTTATTTTAAATATATATATATATATAATGGTAGTCATAAATAGATTCTGTTTTTATTGTTATTATTGTGTAAGAGCGTATGGGGATGAAGATGGAACGCCCTTCGTTTGAGCCGTCGGAGAATAGGCTTGTTGATTAGATGGTAATAATAAATATTGCGCATTGCATGTTTTAGTTGGTCAACAAAATTAATTGACAGATTTTTTATTTAAGTTTTGGAAGAGGTTAGCATAGAGCACTAAGGGCCGTGGAATTTGTTTGTAAAGAAGTACATGTTTATTTCCAGCTTAAAGAGATTTGTTGATAAATAAATTATCAAGGGATACAGAATTGTAAGTCGTTGTCATCGGTAGCTTTGATGAAATGTATGGATTCCAAGTTAATTTTTTTATTTAGGATTACTCCTAGTATTGTATGGCTGGGATGAATGGTGACCAAGAAATATATAATAATATTTTTTTTCATTCGGTTACATGTAAAGTAGCCGATTTTTAGTAGGGAGTTGAAATGTTGAATAAAATAGATGTGCATGCATATGATTACATTTTTAAGAATATTTTTATTATTGCATATTTTGCGATGAGATTGTGTTCGGGTAATTTTTTGATGATTTCAGAGATTTTGTTGGGAGTGGTCTATGGAAGTATGTTTTGAGGAAAAATATTGGGTTCAGCTAGTTTTTATGCACTAAAATTTTTGTTCCGATATCAATTAAATCATTTGGTGATAACTGATAAGGTATTTGCTCGAGATTTAGCAAATAGTCCATATTATAAATTTTTTTCATAATTTATGTATCAAATAAATTTAAGCTAATTTAAGTGGAGGTATTATACCTACTATACATCATAAGCTTAATTAGTATTTTGATAGCGAGCCATAAATTTGAATCTGATTATATTTTAGATAGGTATAAGATAGGAATCTTTAGTATGAATTTATTGAATATTTTTAGGATAGATAGGTAGGTAAATAGAGTTAATAAAAATTCCAACTTATCACTCACGATAGTGAAAGACTTCCGACCGATTGGACAAATTATGACTAATGTTATTTATAATTTTAAAAAAAACTTTTATTGGATAGTACGACAAGATTAATCAAACTTATTTAATACAGAAATAAACAAAAATAAAAGCTACCTATGTTCTAATTAGCATCTCTTTTTCGAGAAAAGTCGGTGAGTCGACGAGAAAAGTGTTCATATATCACTGCACAGTTGTGCTTGAGCGTACAATAGACAATTAATAATATTATTAATGTATACCCATAGACACTTACCAGTCTGAAAGTCTATATTATGAACGTTAAACAACAGTTATTAGTTTTTAGGTACTTCGGTAGCGCACAAATTGTGTATGATTTGTACTTTTTATATTGTTAATTTTTATGCTTTTAAACATTTTGTGTATTTGTATACAGGCATACAGCGATTTTTGATGAGAAAAAATATGGTTAGCCGGACGTATCGTTATAAAATAATGAATATTATAATATTTCGTTGTGAGGATAATAACATTATTTTCTCTTTTTTTGAGTTTGTCCTTTCCAAGCATTGGAATAGGCAGCTAAATTTACATTATGGCAAGTCATGTTAAAGAATTCTACCATATAATTATATACTGAAATACCATAATATTGATTTTGAATTTTGGCTACACTGTTTGCATGCAACAGTAAGTTGTTATCATTTATTATCAAAGCGTAATTGACTAGTTCGTTATGCGCATTGAAATTTGAAATAACAACTATATAGGTACCTATTTAAGTCTTGAATTTTGGATCAAATAGTTTTTTTGGTTGTTATTTTGTATTCTGTAACTTGTAATATAATATTCAGTATTGAATATTAAAATTCGAATCGTACCGAAAAAAGTTACGAAACGTTTTAGAGTTTTTATTTCTGTATAATTTTTAAAATGCTTAAGTCTAAGAAAAATAATAACCCATCGAAAAAACGAGACGATGACAACGATAATGCTGCTCGACCTAAGACCTGTAGGTATGAGCCCAAACCTACTCTGTATTCATCGATCATTCAAACAGAATCTAAATTGAAGAACATTTCACTCTCTCGATTGGAGCCCAAGCCAAATATTAAAGTATGAACAATTTGTTTGTTTACGTGTTCTTAAAATTATTTTTGTATTAATTGTATTTTTTTTTATGTTCAGCAAGGTGTCAGGGAAGTAAATTTTCCATTGACCAAACATGTTTATGATTATAATAATATGGTAAACGTCGGGTTAAATAGCAATTCAAGTACTGTAACAAAACCCAAGCCTAGGGAACCACATTCCACAAAAAAACCAGAACCCAAGTTAAGTGATTATTACACACCATGTTTTGATAATGTCCAACGGATACAAATGGACGGCATAAAAACTAATCCTGAGTTAACGATACAGTATGATGGTTTGGCAGTGTCGAGATTACTGAATGAAATTGATGATTTAATCTTTAGGTAAATAACTAGTAGTAAAGTATATTATTATACTCAGTACCTGTTTGTTATTTACTTTAAGTTTGTGATATTTGTAAGTCTGATTAAGACTATATTGTTTATTATATACTAGTAATATTTTATTTTTGTTATTCACTTAATTTAAGATACCAATTTAATTCAATCATTTATTGAATACTTAAAGTTTTATATGATAAAGTTTTTTTTTGTAATAGACAGATAGTATAATAATATGATAATTTTTACCTCGTATGCAGGTTATGCAAAATATATTTTTAATTGGTATAGGCACATTTGTTTTATTACTTCTTTATAGTGTATAACATTAATATAATATTATTATTGTGTAACCAAAAGATAATCTATGAACACATAATTAACAATATATTGTGGCTAGGAGGTTATATGAATTTAAAATTAAATTTGGTAAATCACTTTCATTAAAAATATGTTTGACCAATTTTTTTACGAAAATGATTTTGTAAAATTAAAATATCATAACATACTATTATACATAAAACGATAATGGAAGCGTTATGATGAAGTCAAAGGTAATTTATACAGATTTTTCATTACATTGTCTATTTATGTTCTGTTAGTGTTCCATTAGCAACTAATCTTTTTGGATGTAACTAGAATAATCTGAAAGAATATTGTAATATGGTATTTTTATTTGGTATAGGGTTATTCGCGTTAAAAAAGTGTTTGATAGTGTATAACATTAACTAACTTTTGCCCAACTAAAAATTGTTTATACATTTTAAATCATTGTAGTTGTAGTAAAAATAATTTTTATAAAAATATTAACAAATTTCTACTGAACTCGTATAATAAAATTGTACTTAACTTGTTATGTTAAAAATATTAAATATAATTTGATAAATATGTACAACAAAATTATTAATTTAGATAATAATCAAATTTATGATGTTTTAATCTTATTTTCACTGGACACTAGTAGATTGAACATATTTTTCAAAAACTGCACTGCCTATTTGAAATATTTAGCCTGAAAAAAAAATATTTAATAATCTTACACATTTGGTTTAATTTTATCAGTAGTGTACTAGTGTACCTTTGCCTCGAAGAAGTCTCTTACACCTTTAATACCAACTTTATTAAAGTCTACTTTTTCTTGTTTGGCCAATGCACGTTGACAGTACTCCAAGGTTTTACGGTTTGTCATAACAAACTTAACAATATTAATAACATGTGTTTCTTTATTCAGTTTAATAAAACATTTAAATTTATATTGATTATTTCAATTCAAAAATATTTCAAGCTTTAAGTTAGATATATAAATTTAAACATACTTCTCTAAAAGTTAATTTTCCATCTTTGTCAATGTCCACATCATCAATCAGTTGACTCAATGAGTTTTCAGTCCACGGAACTCGACGTTTGATCATCATTCGTTTCAATTCATTCCGACACAGATATCCATCTTTGTTTGCATCATATCTAGGTGTAAACATAATAACATTTTTTTTAAATAATTACATATATACAAATTAACATAAAGAGTTCCATTCATGGACGGTTTCCCTCCATTTATTTACACATGCTTTGTAAATGAACTAATAATGACAATATTAAACTTATTACACAACATTTATGTATAGATTGATTGATATTTCTGAACAAAATATTTAGTTGACATAAACCATACACATGAAAGTATACCTAAACTAGGTAGTGTTGCTAGTGTTCAATGTAAATCAATTGTATGGAATGCATTTTTAACAAAATATTTTATTTATTTTTTAAAAGAATTTACAATGTAATAATATGCGTGACCTCGGTGCTAATAATAGTAACAAAATTAACTAACTTATTTTTTACTGAATTAAGACAAGTCGATATTTTCCCTATACCTACCTATTAGCTTTAAACTTTTATAGTTAATTCCATCTAGCTCTGATTCTAACTTATAGCTTTTAAAAGTGTCTTGGCACGCTTGTACGGCTGTACAGCGATTGACTGAAAAATGGGCGCGTCGACTACCTATACTTATTAGTTAGTACATGTCTTTACTTTTTACCTACGTCGAACACGGTTCTAGCACTTCTAGGGCCTAGGAATGGTATAAACTACAATGTATGATCGTAACTTTTTGACTGTCTGATTCTTCGGTAAGCACTTGACGTATAGTGATACTAGTGCATAGTTATAACTTCATGGATAAGCAAGTGAAGCGTTGCTCGGAATAATTGAACTAAATCTAGATTTTTACGATTGTATTACCATGTTGTTAATATCATGCTTTTAGGTCAATATTTGTACGGGGCTCTGTACAAAAATAGCTAAAGTTACGTAAAATGAATATTTTTTTTCCATGATAATTAGAGTGTATAGGCTCTAGCCTATAGACCTATTAACCAGTATAGTTTTAATTCACGAATAGGTCTATATTATAGACCAAATGATTATAATATTATGTAGTTATACAAAAAATAGGTATAAATATTAATATGCACAATAATGTTATGTATGATAAATGATAATATACCCATGTGAGCGTTTAAATCTCATAGGTAGATCACCTATAACGTACTGGTTAAAAATGTCTTCGATCTTCCGAATCTGCGCCGGACTGAACTCTGAGAATTCCAAATACACCTGTCGCTTGGTCATGTTGGGCGCGTATTCGTTAGCGGTCAGCTCGCCGTTCGAATCAGACGAATCTTCCTGCATGGTCGGTACCTGTAACAGAAGGAGGAACGGAATGAAGTGTTGCGAGCCGAAGCGCGAGGATATGACAAGAAACAAAGACCTACGAAAAAATAAATAATATGTATTGGACCTGCTGCCACCTGTGGTTGACACTCGGTGTGTTCACGAGTTATCCTCTGTCGCGCAATACCTACGGAACGATATTGAAGTATTTTATAAATATTTATATTGTAACTTAACTATTGTGTGACGCGACTTGTGCGTAAAACAATAAACTTATCCGAGAAAAGACGCTTTACTGCGGCGCATTACGCCCATCGTCGCGTTTCCCCGTCGCGAGGGATGTTTGGAAAATGAGTCAGTCTCACACTCTGTGTAGCTGTAGTCACGTGTCGCGTCACTAAAATAATATAAAAACACATAAAAAGCACTCGGCGCGCGTAACAGCTATGGTAACTATAACACATATTATTATTATTATTATTATTATTATTATTATACTTAGCGATTTGTAATCGTTGTGCAGCGCCGCATACATTTTGTATGCGCTTGTTCGTTATTATAGTGTTTGTTCACATCGTTCCGACGTCGTTTAACGGCTGATAAATCCATCTGACTGTGAATGAATATATACGTATATACGACGTGACTATATTTATTGCGTACGAAGGAAAACGATTGTTCGATGGCGGTCATCAGATACGTAAATATGAATAACATTATGATATGATTAATCGACAGCGCGTTTGTCGAAGTGTAGAATTATTTTTTGTTCCATTATTGAACTCAGTAGGTATCAGATATTAGAAGTGGTTCAACCGTGAATGGCAAACCTTATTATTTTAGACCGTTTTCGTCTTTTTACCGTTAAGGTTTCCATGCAAATAAATAGCGCTCCGAGTATCGATACTATTTCTTTGTTTGAAACAGCTGTGTTGCGGAGCAATGTAAATTTTATTTTAATTCCAATAAAATATATTGAAAATTGTTGAGTATGTAACCAACAGAAGTGAGATCAATGTAGTATTGCATTCAGGGACGGACTAGGAGTCTGGGACCCATTCAGCTCACTATAATGCAAAATAAAATCGGCACTATATTATTACAACGTTCACTTTTAGAACTCGATTTTTGACTTTTGGCTACCCACGGACTCATCATAGTCCATAACTTATAGGTACCCAGGTGATAAATGTTTTTAAAATTTTAATTTATTTTGGCTAACATTAATTGTTCGTTATTCACATCGTACTTTAAATTATAAGTCATAGTTAAAATCTAGACTCTTATTTAGAGTATAAATGTGACGGATAGATGGATTTTTTCACACAGCTATCATTTTTTTACAAATTTAAAATTAATATTTTTGAACTTTTTTATTATTATTATTAATAATATAAGATTCTGAACGTAGCAATGAATGTATTGGTTTAAGAACGATAGGTAAGTGTTTTTATTCTATATATGTCGACTGTCATCACATTTTGAGGTAGTAAAAATCTAGTTGTCGTAGATGCTAAAATTGATTTTATTTTTAACATAAATAAGTTTTTGTGCTGGGTACAGGTATTTTGATTTTTTGACTCTAGCCGATTTTGCGTAACGTTTTCATTGTTATAGCCGTTATAGGTACTTTTTATTATTTATATCAATACATATTTATGATTCATATATTTTCTTCGAAGTGGAAAATATAGAGTAGCGTGCTACGTAACTGAAAATAATTCTATATCTTTAATATGGATACTAGACACTTGTCATTTTTGTGTTCAAAATATAAAAGGTCTTGTTCTAATTTAAAAAAAATCGGCAGTGGGAGTCCGGACCTCTTGACCACCCCACAGTTGCGGCCTTGATGGTGATACTTGGCATGACAAAATAGATAAATAGAAAACAGAAATCTATTTTGTCATGATACTTGGTATGATACTTGGTACATCGTGGGGGCGTGGGGCTCGTCAGTCGTCACACGCGTTTTTCTTCGATACAATCGTCGCGGGCCGCGAGTCTATTAATTCCATAACGGCAGCGCCATCTACTGTCACAAAATCGTTTTTGACGTGTGCGTGTATATAGAACCGCCACTCACCATTGCTCAATTTCCTATAGTGAGATGTCGCTGTCATTACGATTAACGAAATGATTTAACAAAAATATTAGCCACGCTGTAATGTAAAAATAATAATATTATATCATAATATTATTTGAATAAATAATTTTGACTAAATAGGTACAATAATAAATTGATATCAAACTTTCAATAGTGTTATTTCAGTATGTAGGTACTGATATATTTTATTATATATTCCCCGGGGCGCAAAATGTCTTAATTCGGCCCTATATTTATAGATTAAATTAACAGATAGTTATGTATTTTATTTTATGTATATAACAACTAGCTAATCCCACGCACTTCGTTACCCCTAAAAAATTATGACTTGAAAGGAAATTGTGATTGTTCAACTCCTTTTGGGTGCAACTCAGCCTCCCAATGTGCGACAGCATATCAAGTAGGCATTGTGCGAAAATGCAATTTCATCTATATATTTGCACCTGAATGGCTACTAAATGAATACTAATTTCTACTGATCGTTTCTTCTATAACCAATAGCAACCATTCATAAGCAACGACTAATCGTAAATCTCAAAATTCCCGTTTGATCACCTCCCCGGGTTGGGCCTATAGGATCCAGTTGTGAATCTAAATCATCCAAGGAACCACTCAAACCAGGGACTGGAACCTTACCGAAAAGAACCGGTTTTGGAACCGGAACCACACTGAAACCCTTATTTAAATTAATTTTAATACCGGAACCTCACCGGAATCTTTATTTAAATTTATTTAAAAACCTGAACCTTACCCAACCGGAACCGATACTTTCACTTTACAATTTTTTTTTACATATGTATGAAACCAAAACAGGCAACGAATTTTACATTTTTTAAGAACCGAAAAGAAACCAAAACCTTTATTTTTGTTTTTCTGGGAACCGAATCGGAACCGGAACTAAAATTTTAGTTTTTCTGAAAACCAAACAGGAACCGAAACCGTAAAAATCATCAAGGTTCCAGTCCCTGACTCAAACACACAAAAAATGGTCCAGCCATTTAGGAATGCACAAAGGACACACACATAGACAGGCAAACATTCAAGATTAGGTTTATTATAATTACCAGCTGAATGTCCCGGCTTCCCTCAAAGGCCGTTTTTTGTGGCAAATCCTATGACATTATAGTAGATATGCTATATAGGTGTATTTCAGTTTCAGTGTTCCTCTGAAATTCACGGAAAAATCGTCCACCGCAAATTGCGGAGCGGATTTTGCACTTGGTATATTTTTAAGGTGGTTTCAACGACCCTAAACTTTTCTGACATCACTAAAAACGATCTGAGTTTTTCGTCAAATTCAATTGAGTGGGTTTTGAGTAGGTATATGAAGTATGAACTACCCACATACGTTTGATTTTAAGATATAGTTTCTTTATTCGAGGCCAATATGGCCATATAAGTGCGCCAGATGCATGCATGTAGGCACAGAGTGGGCAAAAACCCGGGCTTTATAGAACCCGGTTGGGTTTTTTCAATTATGTCTGATTATTTTGCTGCAAAGGTATCACTAAATACAAGATGTATGTTACAACAAAGCACTTTGTGCTGCCTATTACTGTAGTATAATATTGTGATTGTGATGCAACTTGGTGGCGGTGTTAAAGGTTAATGACGTTTGTCATCAACGCCGGTGACATCGTATTTAAATAAAAAAATAAAATATATGCCTTAAAGCTAATGCCTATAACATTTATTGACAAAGAATGAGCCTATATCATAGCATTTCCTTGTCTCATATTGGTATAAAATGAAACATGTTAAATTTAAAGTATTATCAAATTATAAAATTATTTATGGAATGTCACGAAGTGTTCATTTGATGAGAGAACTTTTCGCTTTCATGTACAGTTCGAATCTCATTTCTGAGTACCTGAAAATTAAAAACAAATATTTAAATAATGAAAAATAAAAATGTAAATTATTAAAAGTACACCTATAGCTTGTGGGTTCAACGTTTAAATTAGTAGGAGAATTTCGTCAAACTTTGAGATTTAAATGTATTTCTAATTGTATTATCATATTATTACTTTAAATAATCGAAATCGATCACCGATATTTCGGCTTGTACGAGTGACCAGAATATCCACAACAAATGCGACGCAATTGTAAACATGTTCACTTGGTCCTTAAGCACGGTCACCCTTTGATCGTTTTGGTCCAAAGATTCGCCGATGTATTCTTCAAGGTACGACCTCAGCCAGTCCATTTGCAAGTCGCTATTTGGATACAATGAGAAGTCTGGTTCTTGTACACCTGCGTTAAAATGTCAACGTAAATCGATGATAAGAAACAAAATCTCATGCGTTAGTAATAATTTTCACTATTAAAATATATCATTCTCAAATAATTGTCGACATATGTGTTACTTGCGTCTGTAGGATACTTATAACCAAAATGGCTGGAGTAGCCTCAAAGTTTAAAGTAAGGTTAGATTGGCATAGGTGTCATTTAGGGAGTTAGACTGGCTTGCGTGCTTAGGAGTTTTGAAATTAGCACCCTCCATTTTGTAGGTATTTATTGTCCTTATTATAAGTTATAATACTAACTGTTATGTACCTTCAAGTATAACACATTTAGTAATGTGTCAATATTACTTTTCGATCTTAAGAAAATATAAACACGCTATAGCGATCGCATGTCAACGCATGAGTTGAAACTTGGTATCTCAAAAAAAACTTTGTCAGCTATATTTGACATGCGGTGTATATTAGTAAATGGGGTTTTGTGTTACTTGGTTTTTTCTAATAACTAAACAAATTACATGGTTTTATTCAACAAGTGTAAGTACTAATAGTAGAGTTGAACCAGCTACCTACTTATATAAAAAAAAAGGAATATGAACGTAAAAACTTGAACATTTAAAACAATGTTTTTTCATAATATGTTGTTCTTACAGTATAAATAAAAAAAATCGAAAATACATTTTCGCCATTTTTTTTAAGAAATTTGTCAAAATGACAAAAATATTATGTTAATAATTTTTTAGTAAAAAATGCACACATTTTAAATTTAACTCTATTGATAACGTAATACACACCAGCGAATTCAATAAAGTGATTGGCTATGTCGAATGCCTGATTGTTGAACATGGCGTACTCATAATCGATGAATGCTACGCTGACGGGACTACCTTCCACTGCGTTGTCACTCTGCACAAGTATGTTGGTCAACAGTAGGTCGTTGTGACAGAACACGACTGGACTTCCAATGTTTTCCAGCAAAGCTTTGACCGTTTCAATATCAGCTCGTAGACTTTTGACGCCTTGTGGGAATGTCTTTCGGAATCTATATATAATAAATATAATATATCATGTATTATAAACAATGGAATCAAGTGCAGACTGCGATTTTAATATAATATAACATAATATTATATCATATTATATTATACTATAGTCAAAATAGCTAAATAATTGTAAAGGTCCCTGCACACTGGCAGTAAGACTTTATTTTATTCGCTTTACCGCCGCGGTGAGCTGTGAAATGTATGCTGCAGCAATTCGCTTATACCTTCAACGCCTGCACAGTGTGTTTTCTTTTTTCTTCTTAAAATCATAGGTAAGTAGTGTAAACGTAGCAAATTAATATTCCCGATTTTTTCTTTCGAAAACACAACTGCTCACCGCAATGACAGATAAAATTAGGGTTTTACATTAAGACACCTTGTTACTATATAATAGTTCGTAAATAATATAATAAATAATAATTAATACTATGAATTTCTTTACGTACTAACCGGAGGTCGATGGACGGAGAGCTAAAACGCTCTGGAATGAGATTGGCAAACTGTTCCATTTTATTCCAAAGTTCGGATTTGGTCGTTCCGTCACCTGTCCTTTTACCACTTGCACCTAACCGGTGAAATCTCGCCATTGTTTTGGCCACAAGCCTGTAAATTCTCGGGTCCCGGACTGTGGTAGTGGTTAGCGTTTTGCCTCTGATATATTTGTACACCATACCATTATCGAACGTTGCGTACAAGGCCGGCGCGACTCCAGCACTGAACAAAAACTGGAAAAATACAAAAGAACCTATATTACGTTGTTATCACGGGAATTGGAAGTATGTTTATGAAATAAACAGTTCATAACTATATGCTCAAAAATTAATTTGTAAATTATTTCATCCGAGTCCTTTTGTAATCATAATTTTTAATCATATACCTATATATGAATGTTCATAAATGATTGGTAGGAATACAGCGTAGTATGGTCTCTATAGTTATAGTTAAAAAGTTAATATAAGTTTACAATAGGTGTAACGAAAATCTTGATTAATGAACTAACTTTCTTTGTAATTAATATTTATTTTTTTTTGTAGATAGTTTATAAACCCTCACATTAATAGTAAGTACACGGAATAACATTATTTATTTTTGAATACTTATTAATTTTTTTCGGAAATAGAAAATTTGTAAAATTTAAAAAATGAAAAAAAAATGAAATGGTAGGTAAAAACATTTATTTAAGTAATGTAGTTAATTTTTCACAATTTTTTAATACATCAATATTTTTTTTTTTTAGTAAATTAATTTGAATCTTAATAACTTTTTCAAAATATTAATTTTGAGAATTTTCAGATATAAGTAAATCTTAAAACAATTATTGTCCTTATAATTTTCATTATTTTGTTTATATGTTTACCATGTATCTATTTTTCATTTTTCATTTATCAGGTCTTTCTGTATACACTCTGCATACAAATATATAGATCCAAAATGATAAATTGTATTAATAGATAAACAAAAATAAATTGCAAACAATTTTTAATTACATTTATGTATTATATAGTCTGTAATATTTTTTAAATTATATAATATATTCAAGTCTATATAAGTCTATTACATATTTAAAAATATAAATGAATTTCAAGTTTCCGGGGATAATTAAAAAGTTATCAAGTACCTAAAAACCTAATAATTGTATGTACTTATAATATACAAATGTTACTTTTGATGATACAGTTTTCCACATACTAACATATGCAGGCAACAGCTATATAGCTACCATATTATCATAATGGTAATTTAAAATTTCCGATATTTACTGAAAAAGCACTTGAACATATTTTCTTTCCATTGAAGATGATTCTTTAAATAGTTAACAGAAAACATTAATTAATTGAATACATTTTTTTATTCTATTCATTTTATAATATTTTACATTATAAAATTAGATTCTTTCAAAAATGTAGAGTTCTAATACATTAAAACATTTACTGATGGATAAGTGTTAATTCTTAAAAAAATCAATTATCATTCAATAATACTTAACTACAAAGTACAAACGATTATTAGTATATAGGTTATACATATACGTACAGTAATTAGTCTTAACAACCATTTACGATAATTTATAATACAAATTACAGTAATATAAGTTTACTAAACTTACTATATTATTAGATACCTACTTTATAATATTAATCGTTTTATCATCATCATTAATGTTAACAATATATTTTATTGTCGTGTTACTTGTTGTAATAACTTATATACAATATACATTTATATTTTACGAGGTGCAGCGTAAATATGGCCGACACTCGATAAGCTGAAATACAAAATGGTCAACTAATTCAAAGGCCGACTTAAAAAAAAAATGATTTGATATTCAGGTATAACTATAACTATAACCTAAGACCTTTTTTTCAACTTTTGATGTCATAAAGACCACTTTGAGCCAAGTAAATTAGGAAACTACTGAAAAAGTACCGACTATACCATTATATAGGTACCTACATTATACGTCATTGAATAACATTTTCTGTTTTATATAATACGCTAGATGATTCATTTATCATAAACTATTGTTACTTATTATTTCAAAAAGTAATAATTTTTATCTTATTATCATTTACTAAGTTTTTCTCTTTTTCGAAAGGTAAAATACTTACATTTTTAATTTCATATTCCGAATAAGTATAAAATGTTTCTAAGTATTTCGATACATAAATATCGAAGGTACGGCGAGTAGTTAATGAGTTGTAACTTTAAATAATTACATATTTACATATAACTCATAAATTACTCGTCCTAAATTTTTATGTATCGATAAATACTCAGAAAAATATTTTGCTTTCGAACATTCAAAAAAGTAAGAAACTAAATTATAAGGATAAAAAATACAATAAAGTTATTATTATAATTATTTATATAAATAGCATATAGGTATTATGTTACTGAATAAATTAGAATAAAAAACACGTTGTTTTGTAATAACTTGAAACCATGTAAAAATTTTTTTTACAAAAACAAAAATACTTTTTAAAATAATGAGTGGTCATGGTCGAATGTGTATATCAAATTATAATTTTCACTATATTATAATATAGAATTTTAATATTAATATGTAGGTATATAGCCAGTATAATCAGTACGAAAGTCGGACAATACCTATATAGTGACTGCAGTATAGGACTAAGTTTAATATTGTTATTAATCAAACAATTGATATAATATAAGCGCATAGTAAATTTAACTATATAACATAAGAAAAAAACAGTTTTATTATTATTGTTATTTTCAACGTAACTCCTATTAGATCGTAATAATTGGACATTGAACCAACTGTAATGAAGTATATAACTCGCATCACACCGACAATAATAATAATCTACATATATACCTATCATAAAACTATATTGGTGGGTACAACTTAAAAATATCAACTATCTGTTTTGAAACTAAATTTATGATTGCGTATGTTTTTTTGTACTTGAATAAATATAGTAGGTATAGGTACTACAGTATGATTGGCTGTTAACAGCTGTAAAGGTATAATGTGTATATTTTGTGAGTAGGCATGTTATCGATACAAGAGTGAGTAAATAATAAATACACAAGGTGATTCGCCAAGAATGAACTCCCCCAACCGATTTAATCTTTAAAATATAATGTATTTATTTAAATTCTGGTTTTTGAAATTTTCCAAGTCTAACGCTATACCTATGATGGCAAAAATTAAAAATATTTATATTATTTATACCATTCAAAAAGTGTCATGTGGCGATATAAATTTATTTTTCAAATGGGAACTTCACTTTTTTACTGTGGATTGTTAATTCAATGGTATTTTTTTAAATATTGGACGCATTTCAATTGAAATTTGAACGAGTAGTTTCTGAGTTATTATACTTTATGTCAGATAACAGTATTTTATATTATAATAGTTTTACCTAAAATATAAAATTGATGTCGGTAACAATATACTTAGTCTAATAGGTAGGTGGTACCAACTTATTATTATACTCTGACAATTTTTACAAATTATGAACTTATATTTAATTAATATTAATATTATAACAATTTTATATCAATTTTTTAAACCATCATTGTCTTACTTTGGTATCTTCTAAAATTATTATCACGAACTATTGTAATAATATATATTAACATATATTATATATTTATATTTATGTTATAATATTATTCTTAGAGCTTAAATTTAATCAACACGGAAACTTGTTCATATTTCGATTAATTTATTAAGTATATTCGATAAGAAATGTTGCTTAGGTACCTTGGGTACATATAAAAATCAAAGTTTTAATAAATTCATTATTATAGGAAAAATGGGGAAGAGCATGTTTGGTGAATCACCCAGTTACTCAGCATATATAGGTACTACGAGAACAACGAACCTTAAAGTTTTCGAATTCTGCTTTTCTGTCAATGATCTGTTCCGTATTTTTGCCGTAAATGCGAACCAGCACGCCATCATCTTCTGGACGCGAATCGTCGAACAAACCGACCAACTTGTTAGTAATACCATCTGTGAACAACTAATGTTTTATACACAATATTTCGATTAGTTTAATTTTAAATTTTTTGTTAACCATCAAATTAAATAATACTGCGATTTAGCTTGGAAGATTATAAATATATTTAGAATAATATGCGATACATACGATCGTTGTCGCACATTATATAATATAATATGTATTTTATACTATTAGTTTTTTTGTTTACCTTGTATCGGATTTTTTCCAAATCCCAGTCGGGTCTTATTAGTTTCAATATGATTTGAGATCCGTTTTCGATGGCGTCGTCTTCAACAAAAATGGGCAAGTGAGGAATTGTAGACATTTCGAACGGTCGAGAGGCTAATATTTTGTTATAAAATAATAATTTGTACGTCGATTATACGTCTATCGACACACGACTGACGATGCAAAAGGTGGGACGCGTGTGATGCTGTGATACCAATCATAAACCAGAAATATATTGGCTTCGCTCTTGCCGACCACTTTTTTCCCTCTTTCAAACCAATATATAGTTATATATTGTTTATTGAGACAGAAAAAAAGATAAAGCTACACGTTGTTTTAGATACACACGTAATGTAATCTGTAAAATAAATAAAAGTATAATAGTTTCTATTAAATATATTATGTATAAGAATAAGCAGGACCATTGATTAAAAATTATTGTATTTACAATCAATGGCAGGACTTGGGTAGTAGAGCTAGTAGGTATATATAAACAATGCTTATATTATTATAACATGTAATATTTTGAAATTAATTCAATTAAATATAGATACTTTGTGTTCCGCGATTATTGAGACATATGATATGACAATAGCCAATAACATAATCGAGTTTGACTAAAAAAGGCGAAATATGTAATATTTGCCGCCATACAAAGTAGGTACATAATATTATTAAATTATTATGTAATATTCGTACCTTTAAAGTTGTTTCCGAACTGCCTACATCAAAATCTATCTAAGAAATCATTCCCGGGGAACTTATTGGAATTACAAATAGGTACTTCTATAGTTCTATGTTTGTTCGAACTCTATTATGTGAGTTCCAAATACATCCCAGAAACACGAGTCATGCGGTTTGTGACAATTTATAAAACATTATGTCGTAACTGTTAGCTGGTTTATATCACCCGAATAGTTTTTTTTTTGCACATTACTCGAGTTCAATAAAGTTATTATAATATACATTTCTTCAATAATCCAACAACCTACATTTATTTTAGTATTATTTTTGAATTATGAATATTATGATATTATATAATACGTAAATACGTTATTGGGTGTCCGTGTACTTTGCATAACATTTGAAATTATAACATCGAACATGTACCTACATAAAATTACGTATTTATAATTATTCTACAATCATTACATTTGAAAATATAATATTCAACACGTAACTTATTATATTATAAATTTATAAATGTAATGACAATCTGTACGGTGTATACACATTTAATCGAATCAACTATTTTAAGATACTCTATAAGCAGATCGATGAATGTATAAAGGTTTTAAAATTATTACAATATCACTACACCGTTCTAAGGCAAGTCGTAGCATATAACTTCTATACGACTTCAGTGGTTAGCAGTTGTAATACAATTACATATTGCTAATAGGTAAGTAAGTTATTCAATATATGCCATTGCTCTGTGGGTTTCGGAACAATCGTTATTACTGAGAATTTGTAAAATAAATTCAACATCTTTGAAACCTTTTATTCAATATTTCAAGGTTTACAATTTCAATTACATAATTTAATACACACATATTTTTTATAAGCTTAATCAATACTAAACTAATGCGCGTTCTCTTAATTGAATTTATACCTGTGTTGTATAACCATCAATAAAAACGTTTTATAATAATGTGTATATATTTATTATATTATACTGTTTCGTCAACTAAATAAAATACTTAATAATAAATAAATTGAATATATTTTAATATAATATTATCCATTTATACATTAACAAATAATTAATTATCTCTTATACTGAAATGATTCTTTTAAACACTCAGTATCTATAGAGTATTAACGTTTTCAAAAATAATTCAATTTTTTGAATGACATTTTATAGACTTGAACTATAAATGTATTTATTTCACGATGATTTATGTGTTTCTTTCTGTCTGTCATTATATCTTTTGGGGCAGTCAAAATTCTTATCCTTATAGTTTGTACCACTTAATAACCCCGTAGATCTTATAAGTTAAAAGTAATAATAGTATTTAAAGTTTATACAAAACACTATACTGTTATAACTATAGCCGGGAGAATGAAAAGTGGCAGCTGATGCGCACGCTTCTAGTGGTGAATTTCTATGACGGTTTGAAATGCGAAATAATTAGCTGAATTAGATTTAGATATAACTGTATATAAATGTATTATAGAATTATTTTGTATAAGAGTTTTATAGTACCTCTATTTTTCGAAGAGGGAAAAGGTTGATATCAGCCAGCGGCCACTTTTCATTCTTCTGACTATATAGTTCTGAATAAGAATATAAAATTCTATAATTCTAAAAGTATGCTGTTATTCAAAAAACAAATAAAATAAAATAGCAAACAAATTTTATTTTATGACAATTTTAAAATTATATGGAATAAAACATTAATACCCTGCAGGTACTTTTTGAGATAATCAGTGTTTACTGGAATCACGTTGTTTATATACCTAATTGATTTGATGAAATTCAAGATTAATAATATATTTTTATGTTCTGAAAAAATATATTTACATACCATTTGACAGTAATTTTGTAATGAGAAATGTTTGCAAGTATATGTACCTAATTAATTCATGTTTGATAATAAATTAACACCAAAACCTATAGGTATAATGATATGAAATAAATGTAATAAAAATGTAACTTGTGAGAAGAATTTATTTTATAATTATAGTAAGTTGGAATTAGGTATCTATATATTTTTATTATTTTGTTTTATCGACAGACACAACTTTGTTACGTTGTTTAATTTTCTTCTTCGGTGATCGTGTATTTTTATTTGAAACAATTTTTATTTTATTTATGTCATCATTTGTAGCGTTCAAAGATTTAGCATTTTCACTAATTTCTTGGGAGTTTATTTGATTAGTTTGCTCAATACTTAATGGTTTATTGAGGTCTTGAATGTTTGCATTATCATTGCAAACAGATTTTATATTGTTTTCTGTCGACTTAATTTTCTGATTTTCAGTAGTTGATGTTTTACCTGAAGTTATAGTGTGATATAATAATTTTTAGAAGTGTCCTTCGATTAATTAACGTAACATGTTTATAATAAGCAGGGTCGGGATTTTGTAGCATTTCCGTATATCTTATAAAATGCTTGAGAAATAACAAAATAAGCTTAACATATTTTGTTTCATGATTTAAAGAATTGAAATAAAAAATTTATTTTTTGCATATTTTCCGATATTTTAGTGATATTTTTGCATTTGTACCTGTTTTTTTAACCAAAATTGGACGTATTTTAGGAAATAAAATAATAATAATAAACATATTTTTGATTACTGTCTAATTTTAAAAGAAAATATTTTAGATTAAGTAAATTGGCTCACTACCCGCGACTAGCAGTGACATTCATTATTTTGTATTATTTGGTTATAATTTTAAGCTTTTGTTATCTGCTGATTTTGATGAGCCCCTTTTTTGTCATTTGCCCCTGCAATTATCTGCGAACGATTGTTGAAATCATTATATACAGTAAACAGTAGTCTCATATACCTACTCGTACTATACCCGTTGCGTTTTCGGTTTAACGTCTCGTGGTTATTCTTTAAGGGCGTTTTAACTTGTACAGACGTACAGTTGTACATAACTTTGTTTGGAAACGCACACTTTTGTTTTTTTCATTGCATATTTAACTATATTTAAGATGATAATATGTCGCATATTTATGCAATTTTAAATGCTATTAAATCCCAACCCTGATTATAAGGTACATTATATTATATACCTTATGAGTTATAAGTTATGATAATATACTTGTCCATAGTGTACTTACTACAAAAGTTGTTTTCATTAGCTAAAATTGAGGCTAAAGTGGTAAACGAGTCTTTATTAATAACATTTTTGTATACTTCGTGCAGAGGTGCGTTGTCCATTGGTCGCCGTAAAGGGGAGAGGCTTTTTTTAAATTTACTATCCACCTTTGATCTCACAATTTCTAACTTTCTCTTCAATATTCCTAACTTTTCATTTGGATATAGTAACTCTTCGTTGTCGTATTCAGCAAATATTGTATAATGAAGTGTTGGTTTTAGATTTTCTAGATTCTCTTTATTATTTTCATTTACGTTTTCTGTGTTTGGTTCGGCCATTGTGTTAAAAATGTTGACTATTATTAATATTGTTTGTGTTTCACATATTTTTTATATAAATCAACAACTCAATGTTACCATGCCCATAAATTGTTATGAAATACAGAAGTTATAGAACATATAAATATAAATATAATCATATATAAATATTATACAAGGAGAAAACATTGCTCTTTAATATAGTATGTAAGATAGGATTCTATAAGACGTTATGATAGAAGAGATTATGTAGTATTATATTAAAATATATTAATTATATAACAAGTAATTAAATTAAGTAAAATGTCAAATTCGAATTCAATGATAAATTGTTGCAACGAAAAACGATTCTGATAAAGTTGGTTAGTCACAGTAGTGGATTTGATTCGTCTTCTAGTGAAGAGAGGGGGGGCAATATCCTTTTGGTCTAAACATTTTATTTTTAACTATTTATTATTTACCCACTTAGGCCTGTACAGAGAGAATGGTAAAATTTTTAGCCCGTGATTATAATTCATAAACGCCCTGAATTTATGAAAACTATTTTAACTTATACCTTTAAACAGATTTATGAATGAAATAATTAGTTATAGGTAGTTTATGATGTCTAGGGGGCCTCTATGCCCTCCTCCCAAAACGGAATGCCTGGCTTGTCAGCCTATTTTTCTATTAATATAATACCTATATAATACGTAATACAGTAATAAGTCGTAGGTATTTCGTATTAGCATATTATAAAATAACTATATTAACATTATTTCAAGAACTTAAACGTCTTAAACTAAACTTAATGTAACTAAAGTCTAAAATTAGTAAAGTATCAAGGACAAGTACCAACGTTAACTTTACGTAGAATGGTGTGAATAGGTTCGTCGTATGTATCGTATAGTAAATAATAAAACATAGTGATGAAAAGTTTCAAGTACCTAAAAATTATATTTTTAAAATTACAAAAATTCAACTAAAACTTTTATTTTTTGATTAAATATCTAATTTTGTCAAAGTTTAGACTAGAAATTTCTATAAAAAAATGTTGCATAATTCTATAACATAATATTTATTTATTAATATTAAAATTAATTAATTTAATGTGTTTATTAAAATATTAATACATTTTAAAAATCAATGTTTCTTTAGCACAAATGAAACTAATTATATACAAAGAATATAGGTACAAGAAGATTATTAAAAAAAAAAAATTTAAGCCAATTTTATTATTTAAAGTAATTTAAAAAAAATATTTTAGCCGGCAGTACCTATTATAATAACAGATACATATTTCAGCGGACTGTATTCTATCCGACAGCTTTCCACAACAATAAATACTACTAATTACTTTAAATGTACCTATTGTTTCATGATAGTACATAGTAATTAACTATAAAGAACATAGTACATAGTATAAAGTAAGAAGTCGCTACACCAGCATAATATTATAATGTTGTCTCTGTCTTACGAACGTACGACATGGCAAATCTGTGTATAACAGTTTCAAAATTGAGCAATGACCTTTAATATGATAGAGAAAATTAAATTTTTATCAAACTTAAAAGTATGTACATTGACTGTGCGGCTGTGCTCTCACATGTTATGAGTACGTAAAATATTGCAATGAATTCTCATAAATAGCTTAAAAATGTAAACATCGTAAAATAACTCAATTGAAAACACGGACAATACGCTCACCTTATACAGTTATACAGTTTGATAAAAGATCAATTTATTCTTTATACGATTAAACCTTACTTCACTGGCCGAACACATACCTTTTGCCGTTGTCCATGTCGTACGTTTGTAAGACCATTGATTATCGATGTATGGAATCAGACGGAGAAAACCCGGAAACACACGCGGGTTTGGAGTCCTCGTAATATTATATCATAATAAATAATAATAGGTATATTAATACCGTGCTTACCTACGACGTGCTTGAACGATCCGTTTCGGTGTTGTACCGCAGTTGTACATAAAGGCCTAATGATTAGACTCTAATCGGGTTATCTGACCTACTACTGTTCCCCGGCGGAGGCCGAATCCGGACCTCCTAATTCTGCTTGACTTGGCTGTCCTCGTTCTCGGAGAATTTAAATGAGTGTCGGGTCTCGGGACACACGGAACACTTGGTCGAGACTCGAAACTCTACGCGGTCAGTGACCCTGAACACTACTGACCATTGACCTAAATTAAATGAATGATGTGTACTATATAATAAAATAATATGCAGTTACGTGTCACATCGTCATAGATTAAATATAATGTTTTAATGTTTTAATTATCAGACCGTATTTCGTATAATGAAAAATTGAAACATTCAATTTCAACATTATCACAACATAATATTTCGTCTTCGCGGGACGTTGTTTACAGATATCGTTATCAATTTATTATCGTAAACACGACGAGCTGATAAGGAGACCGATCTCGCCGCACCCACACAAATTAAAAAAAAACGTCCCGAAAAAGAGCGCTCCGCTATACTGCCACTGGTAGCGCTTCGGTCGTCGTCGTAGCGAGCACAGACCTATTAGGTATTATTTATCAACCTTAGTCCTTAACATAGAGTAATTACTCTATGGTCCTTAACATAGGCGCAAGTGCGCAACTAGAGCTTATATTTTGGGGGGGTTAAAAGTACCAAGACAACACAGACCCGCGGGGGCTACGCCCCCACACCCCCGTATTCACCATAATTTACGTTAATAATACATATAGGTGTACAAATTCGACTTTATAGTTTTATTTTTATTTTAATACAAATTTTCTGTCTTTAATACAATACATATCTAAAACGTCTTCATTATTCAATGAGTTAACAATATCTCTCTCAATATTCGGAACTGCCAAATTAGAGAAACGGTCTTGAAGCATACTGGTTCGTAACCAATTTTTGATACGCCTCATGGAAGAAAACGATCTTTCGCAAGTGGCTGAGCTTATTGGAATACTTATTGCTACTTGCAAGTTAATTAATGTACACATTTATCGTATTGTTACGTCAATATTCACTCATTCGGTTTTTTTGATCAAGAGTATATTATTTTGACGTCCCATTTACTGTGTAGTGTGTACACTACGTGTCATTAAATTACATTATTGGCCATTATACAATCATCTTATTTATCCTATTTAGTACTGTTACTTTCTTATAACACTCATATAATATCGCTGTGTAAATGTAGTAAATTGAATAATAATTATTATTATCGCCTATTCGCCTGGAAATTAATCCGTTTTGAACTTCAACGTTTATCGAAGTCTCACTGCGTAGTGCAGTGTTTGCATTAGTCACTTAAGCAGATATTACTTGTAGAATTCTCCTAGAAATACTTTTTGTGTGATATTAAAAGAATATAGAATTATGAGTGCCTAGATTTTATAAAAAAGATCTTTTTTAGTTATTAAAACTAGAATAAACAAATTTACAAGTATAAAATATGTCGGCATAAAACGCAGGTATTATTATTTCACTTCATTATAAAACTTACCCAGTGCAGTAGCCAGGGGGGGTTTTGGGTGTTTAATCCCCCCCCCCCCTAATGAATATATTATTTATATACGAAAACTGTAAAAGCTCGGATTTAAAAACAGTGGCTACGTCACCTGAACTTTCCTATTGTAAATCTATATAAATTGACAAATCAAATACTTTTCATCCATAAGCACGCTCGAGTTCGAGACAAGAGTTCTAATTTAATAAACTTTATATGTATTAAGTTTAGGTTATGATATAAATATATTATATTACCAAAAACCAATAGACCAGCGGTGGCCAACCCAAATGATCTTACGGGCTATTTTGAAAGTGCATTATAATTCCAAGGGCCACATACAAATTTTATTATAGATAGCTATATTAGATTTGGATCTGATACAAAACAATTTTGGAATAAAAATTGATTTATATTATAAAAACATAATAATCGACAGTAATTATAGATAAATTTATCGTTTAGTTTTCAACATTTTGTCTCTTTTACTTAACTTTTATCTATGTCTATGAGTGTATTTGCTCATCGTAATTATTGTTGTTGTAGGTTTTTGTCTGTTAAGCTCGTGACTTACTAGCGCCATTGACGCTTGGTGAATTTCATTTTCGAAAAAAATGATTCAAATGTAAGTTGTTCCAAAATCACTCACAACTTTTTGTGCCAGACTTTTCAAATTGGAAAACGTTCTAATGACATAGATGTTATACAATTCTATTTTAGATTCTGGTGTTTCAAAAATGTGTTTTAATTCATTATTGCAATATTGCATTGTAAGTCAATCAGTTCCCTATTTGGATATATACTGGGGTCGACTTGACAGTGATGACCGAGTCGTATTTGGATTTTATGTATATCATTGATAAAATTAAAAAACAAACAGCTTTATGGTATTTGTGGTAGAGTGATAAATAAAGCCCCCTATATGAAGTTTATTTAAAAATTTGTCTATTCCCCCTCAATCAGAACTGTGAAACTTCGACCAGTAGTAACCAATTAATGTTTTTGAAGAGCCACATTAAGAATCTGGAAATTGTTTGCAGGCTATACAATTGCTGATGTTGATAATAACCAATAAATGATAAAAAAATTATAAATTTTATCGGTTTTTGTTTTTATTTTCTTGTCTGAAGACCGCCATTAAGGTGTCACTAACACCTGGTCTAGATTCCTGAACACCTGGTTGTGTACATTTATAGTTTGACTGGGAAAAGTGTGAAGTATAAAGATTTGATATACAATAAAACTTAAAAGTATATGATTATTATATACTAGAACATAGGTAAAAAATAAGTTAGAGCATATTATTCATTTAAAAATCTATTATCCAACACTTTATTATTTGTTTTAGTGGAACTCTTTATGATTAAAACTTACACATAAAAACAATATATATATATATAATATATAAAATTATATTGGTATAATTTAGTGACATTTTACATTCATGTAATTTTTGTTGTATTTATGTATATTATATAAAAACACTTTACAAATTTGAAAAAAGAGAAAACAAAAAAAAAAAATATATATAAAAACATAAAACGCACCATTTAAAAAAAAAACAGTAACCAGTATACTTTGACAATACATAAATAAATATATAAGATTATTTACATGAATAACAATTGTTTTTGCTTAGATAAAAATAATATAAAATTTAAATGCTCGGTGTATTATCCGTGTACTAAAATAAAAATAAATAATAATGTGATAGTTATCGTGAAAATTAATTTTTAAAGAATAATTATTGAAAAATAAAAATTCATAAAATATAATATGTATGTTGTATATGTATGTCAGTGGTAATGTGACAAAATAATAATAATAAAAAAAAGTGAAAAAAAAAATTAAACATAATAGTACTTTTTTTTACAATATTTCTACCTCAATGTAGTCACAATGTTATTGCACCGTTTTTTTTTCATCAAAACAATATTGTCAAGAACTTTTTAATATATAAATATATATTATACTTTAAAAACAAATTATACTTTATCAAGACTATAAAACAATGTTGATATTTAAAAATATACCAAACTTTTAAAGCATAATAGGGTAATTGACAACCTAGAAATGATAGGGATGAGCACAAGTTTTGAATGATGAAAACATGGGGGGGGGTATGAGCACATTTAAGCGATAGGACAAATGAGATCAAAACAATTTTTTAGAAAATACATTTACTGTCAAACATGTGACTCAAGAGGTACATTTAACAGCTTAGACACAAAGTTTGGGTCAGCCATGCTTCTGGGTCTAATACCTCTTTCTTTTATTCCATCCACAACGCGAGCCCAACTAAGGTCTGGTGAACTGGTTCTTCTATCTTTGCAGCTTTTTTCTAATTCTTCTCTTTCCTTATTGTCCAACCATGTGATCTTATCAAAGTCCTTTGTACCACCCACTGTATGCCGCCTCTTGATGCTGCGATCAGTTGTAACACCGTTTTTACGTTTTTGGCGCGCTTCCTTATCGCGCAATGAACTACAGCGTCTAGACAATCCTTGTTTTCGCTTGTTCATGTTGCACTCGGTCTTCTCCGTCTTGGTGAGGGAGTCAGATCGCCGGTGTTTGGAAGCGTCACCGTTTTTTGTCAGCATCATTGCCTCAAACTTTGTGTATTTAGATATATATCTTTCGTGTTTATTCAGTGACTCACAACGACGTAGTTTTACATGATTCCCATAGTCAGGGCGGTTTTCTTTTTGTTTCAATGATTCGGAACGACGCAGACGCACATTTGGGTTGGTGTTGATGTCTTGAAGACAGTCGAAATTATCAATTTTTGAAGAATCTTTCATTGATTCACTAGTTGAATCTTTCATGGTTTCAATTTCCTGTAATATATAATGATAACAATTATAATCAAATCAATACAACAATCTTTAACATCTACTTACATGTTTTTCGGTTATATGCTGGCTGCGCCTTTCCAATGATCTATGTAAGCTTGGGTCTCTGTAAGTCTGCACATCTGTTTGTTCATCACTTGATATAGCCACTGGCTGTTTCTCTTCAACATCCACAGAGTCACTGGGTATTAAAAGGGATTTAAGTTTTTTGTCAAAAGCGGAGGTCAGGCTCACCAATAAATCCCCTCCTGGAAAATCAAACACAAAACTCTTGTCATGCAACACAAGGATAATGCTTAACACATAGCATGTTCAACAAACCATTCAATTAGAATGTTAGTTAGTCTACAACATTATGGTAACACACAGTTAAAACAACCATACATAACACTGAGAAAAACCATTTGTCAGCCATTACCATAGTTAAAAGTAATATCAAAGAGAATAAAAAATTTACCCAAGTAAAAAATAAAATAAAATTCATAAGCTATAAATAATCAAGAGTGAAATATTTTATATATATATATATATATATATATACACCTAAAATGTCAGAAAGTAACTTAATTAAAAATTATTCCTCAAAATAGTAATGATAAAAGTTATAGCTAATTTGTTAACGCATAAAAATAAAAGTAAAACCTATGTATTTATGCTCCAGGCGTACCTATTTAAATTCATAAATTAGTACAAAAAGTGCAAAATTAAATAGAATCAGCAGTTAAACAGCTAATATAATGAAGGAATTTAAAATGATCAAAAAAGAATGTCGAAATACGAAATAATCGGCTTGGCTTATATGTATTCAACAAATATTTTGAGTTACATATTTTATTAATATTAGCACAACATGCAAACTTATTAGCTTTACAATAAGATTTTTTAAATCCCAGTGGTCTAATGATAGTATCAAAACCCTCTGATTTCTGAAGAGTTTTAGAAGTGCACGGGGCAAACAAGCCAGTCAAACAAGACTATACATCAAAAATTAGGTAACCAGTAATAAGCTAGGTAGGTATTGTTTGTGGTTTGGCATGGATTGTAAAATGCAAATATAAAATTTAAATATTAGGTTAAAAAAAAAAAAATAAATTACTTAACATTAAACCTATCTTAAATTGTTCTGTACAAACTTAACTTAACGATTTAAAAATATTAGTCAACTAGCCTAGCCATTGATTTAATGTAGGTATACATCAAAATGAATTTATGTGAGTAATTAATATATTATATCTTAGTTAATCAAAGAAATGGGAAGACCTATATAAAAATAAAACAGTAATTGGTAAATAAAAATAAAATCAAGTGATATTTGAAATATAGCAAGTAAATAGAAGCAGAAAATTAGTAGAAAAAAAAAGCAAAACCATGTTAATTGATCAAGTCATTTGAGCTAAATGTATAAGAACCTTTCAGGTTGGTAGTAGTAGTAATGCGGATACTGGTTAAGGGACGTGCCAAAAACCCATCCTTGTCGTTTGTTACTTAAGTGCTGATGTATGTTACCATTTGCTGTAAATTTTGTCAATGAATCTCAAACAAAAATGATTGAGCCGGACGTGCGGTGCACGCGATCGGTAAATTACTTTAAGATTACGCAATAGTAAACCTATTTCAGTGTATACAAAGCACAACACTATTTTTATATGATAATTTAAAAATTATAATTATTACCATTATTATTCCCACTTTTATTAACATATTTTGGCTATGGAATAATGATTTAAAATACAAATGTATACATAATATTTTATGCAATATGGAAACTACTAATTTTGAACATCAGTTTTATAATTATAATTACTATTGCGAACTCTGTAACACTGACCTAATAAAAATTATTTTTACCTTCGTCTGATGCATGACTTATAGGACGTTCATTGGATATTCTTAAACCATCACTGAGTGAATCTACTGACCATTCATCAGCACTCTCAATACTCGTTTTTAATCGTTTTTGATTATTTTTTGAGTCTGAGTCATTTGATTGTTCAATAGTTCCATTAGTTGTTCCTTTGGATACTTTGACCATGACTTATGAGAAAAAATTACAAAGTTAACAAAATAATGATAGAATTCCACTATGAGACATTTACCTGGTGAATAATCTTTAGCTAACATTAATGCTTCGTTCGCTTGAGTAACAGGCTCGTCAAGTCCAAAATACTCTCTTCTTCTTTGACCTCTGTTAATTTCTCTTTGAAGCATTGCTTTTGTTTCCTGTTCAAATCGTCGAATTCTTTCTTGAGTAGTTTCAGCTAAATTGACGTAAGTCTTAATTGGGGGAGCACCATCGTTATTTTGTGGTGGTAAATCTAAGCTTTGATCATTAGTTGTTAGGTGTTCAAGACTGTCTTCAGATTCATTGAGGCTAGTACTTGAAACGGTCTCTGAACTAGCTTTTGAGCTGTTCAATTTATCTTTGTTAGACACATCCTATAATGGAAAAATGAAGTATTATTAAAAGTTTTATAAAATATATAGTTTAAATGCCATACGTGTTTAATATCAGATGTACTTGGATGTACACTAATATGAGGAACTATATTGTTGGTTACGTTTGTACGAGACTTTCTCGATGTATTTGAATTTTTGCCAGTAGCTCGATGCATTTTTCTATTAGCTGCAGCAACGATATTGGTCACAAGGTCTTTGGCCATAAATGGCGTGTACTGGTTGCCAGAAACTTTGTTGATGTTATCCAAAAGATTTTGATTTGGAGCAGTTTGTTCAATTTCTGGAACTTGTCCACAATTTTCAGGTATGGATGCTGTAAGATCTACCACATCCCCGTTGCCAAAACACCAATCAGCCTGTTGAATGGAAAAAAAAATAATAAATAGGTAAAAATAATAATAATTCATTATTCATAGCTATTATCATTACTTGTAGTATTAGCGATTCCACAATGCGGCACTGATGACTCATATCTGTGACCATAGTTACCATGTTATCATCAGCAGAATGAACTAGAGTAGGGCCAAACACAATAGCCAAGTTACGTGCTTCCATTTTGTTGACCCCGCTATGATGAACAATTTTCTTAAGGTGCATCAGCAAATACCTTAAAGTCTCAAAATGGTGTTCTGGCAGTTTATGAACCTAGAGTATAAATAAAAATGACTAACTTTTCTTTTAAATGTAAATAGCTTATTTTTACTTACTAGTTCACGCAATTTAACCATTCGTTGAACAGGATCATCAATTTTATCAGCCTCGATGAAGTGTGGATACATTTCAGTTGTTAGTAGAGCATCGGGAAGTCGCCTAAAGAACGATTTTAATAGGCTAGAGATTACATTCACATCTGTCCACCGGGGATCTCGTTGTAGAAGTTTAAGGGCCATATCGGGGGTTTCCATACCACCATTGTTGACTGCTTCTGTTAGTGAAGTAATAGCAGCCGTATTACCAGGTACTCTAAAAGTTAAAACATAATTATAATAAGATATGATAAATAATAGGTAAGAATAGATGTGCATTAAAGTTTGCAGTGAAAAAAAATGACATATACCTGTAAATGCCGATGATATCCAACCCTTTTTCTTCAACGATTGATGTGCATACTTCTACTATTAAAGGTACAAACTCGGAACGCGTCGACTGTGGAACAAAACAATCATTGGAAATGTATTACAATATTTTAAAATGCACAGTCGAAAAAAATTATTCCGGCGCGTCTTACCGGCGGGCAAAGTTCCAGAGGTATGCCGATTGCAGTGCCGGGGGGTGGCGGTAGCGTGGGCATAATCGGTGATACCGGCGACCCCGATCCTTGTTGTATTTTTTTCAGTTGTTTGGCCATTCGATTTTTCCAAGTGTTGGTGGATTTGGGAGATTGTGGCTGTGATGCTTGGCACGGACTGCGATCCGGTTTTCGCGTCTTAGTGATCGGAGAATCACCGGTAGGCGAACGGTTTCTGAACGTACCTAACTTACGCATGCCCTTAGTGTTGCCAGGCGAGATGCTCAAACACTGAAAAACAAAACCAATTATTAGGACAGTTGGCATTTTTGGGATATTTGAAATTCATCGGTATTTTAAATATACAATTGTTCTGTATTCGGTATTTACTGATATTGGCATTGTGACCTATCTAACGAAAGATATCACGGAACGCTCGTAACGTATGAACTGGTATGTACAATTTAAATACTGCCAGTTTTAATAATAATATACAATAAAAAAATTAAAAACACACTAAATTATTATAACTATTTAATAACGAGCGAGACTGGCATGGGTGACATACTGACACTACGCTAAGGGAAACCACTTACTTCTTCTGCGGACAGAGGTGCCTGTGCCTCGAGAGCCTGCTCCTGCAATGCTTTCAACCAGCGCACCATGGACGAAGTATCATCGGCTTGAAGCAGTAGTTCAGTGCACCCCATGTCGGCGACGCTGGAGCAAAGCCGCATCACGTGCTTCCTCTTGGTGTAGTCGTGAGCCACGTCCGTAGTGGACGTTCTCAGGTTGATACGATCGCAGGACACGTTCACGTCGTCCGACTTTTCAAGCGTTGCAGGCGTCTATAAAAAAAAAAAAAAACAAAGAAGGAATAAAAAAAAAATCTCTAATGTATCTTTGTAGAAACCATTGTTTATTTTTTTATTTCTATGTAGGCAGTAGTAGAACGTAATGAAATTCAATGAGAATTATTCGTCCCTATAAATATATATATATATAACGCTTATAACTTATAAGTGTATAATGTATGGACATACCCAAGAACCGGTAGACGACCACCGTTTTAGTCGAGGATGTTTCGATGCCCGGAACCACACGGGCATACAAGAATACCTAAGACGCCGGTCCGGGGAGCAAAATCGATTCATTTTTAGTTTCGGAAAAAGCGCAGTTTCAGACAATAATTAAAATCATGTGGTATGGGTACGACGTAACTGTCCAACGTTTGGACGTTAACTGTTACTGGTCAGATCGCGGATGTGGAGGTTCTGTGGCAGGCGCGTGCCCCTATTGTCATGGGCAGTTGGGTACATAATAATGTAATATATTATTCGTGGCGACGCGTGTGCACGAAGCGCAAAAAAACAAAACCGAAAACCCGATGGCTGTGTCCCTGTTCGGCGGCGTTACGAAAGCTCTCGCATAAACAATAACATTCGAAATTTTGGAGAAAGTGAAAGACAAAAATCAAAAGATAAATATCGCGTTATAATGTTATATGCACTCTACACACACGACATGATTTGAGGCTGAGAAGCGTGGACGTCGGACGATATATAATATATTATATTGCGGGTGTAGTTTTCTTCGATCAGGTAAAAAATTCGTAACAATGAATTCCGCATTAAAAAAAATCAAGGTTTCAGGTATAGGTATACTTACGTCGGCCGAAATGTTAGGAATAGACTCTCGTTTTTCTTTGTACAGACATAACGTCTGTCCGCGTACAACGGCCCACACCGGTTTCCACGACCGATCGCATGCTTTCTGTAAACACGATAATATAATAATATAATATGCGACATTACATTATACATTTATACACTATGGCTGAATTATATTATATTATATTATACACGCGCTATTATATACGCCCTGAATGAGCAAAGATGTGTTTTTTTTTTATATTTTATTTATATCGTCTCGTCGATTATGATATATATTAACAAATACGTATAGTCGTATAGGCACTTAGTTACAATAATATATAATGTATGGTATACGACGATATTACCTTGCCGTCAATCTGTATCACTTTGCAAAGCAACGATCCTTCTTTAACGATGCGACTGTTGCCGAGGTCCTGGAATGGCGGGCCATTTTTCTTCGTTCCCAGTATGCTACTGCTACACAAACACCGTTTAAAAGGTACGTATTATTATACACATATCATAATATTAAATACGGTTTAAGTTATATAATATAAATATATAATATATATATTACATATGCGTCGCATACGGTCAGTAAAACGTTCATGAAAGCAATTCAAATTGTTTTATTCAATAACTCAACGCACTATATTATTATGTCTAGTAATCAACACGGATACACGATTATTATTATATATATAATATTATATTTAATATTACATATTAATATTAAATTATATACATATTATTATACTAATTAGTGGTGAAGTGTATCGTAGCATCGTATAAATGTATAATAAACGGACATCCGCTAATTCTTAACTTAGTGGAATGTATATTGTTTTGAATTTTAAATATTTTCATCACATGTATTAAATATTAATTATAAACACGATATCATTTATTTTATTATAGCTCTTTTTGAGCTATTTATTGAAGTTATAAATTTGCCACTTTTAAGATATATATTTATAACATTATTTTAAGTTAAAATGTAGAAATGTAATACAATAAGGTTCCTCATAAGTCATAAAGTCTAAGTTAGAAGTTATTCTTATAGAAACTCAAAAATATCGAAAATACATTAATTAATACACAATTTTTTTTTTAGAAATTTAACGTTGACAAAATTGGATGTTTGTTGGACAATATATAGTTACTTTGTTGAACTAAAAAAAAAATTAACCGTTGGGTCTTAAAATTTATCGCCATTATGTAGGTACAATATTGTTTTCTAAATTACCTATATACAATGAAATTTTCAAAATATTTAGATTCAATTCAATCTATAATAACCTATTCACGCAGTTCTACGGCATAATACATCGGTATTGACTATTGGCTAGTTACTTTAAATAGTATATGATATAAATATAACATGCGTTTTGTTTATGGCAAAAATTAGTTCAATACAGTAGCATTTATTATATTTTACTAATAGACAGATTAATTACTAAGAGTCACATTTTAAGATATAATTAAAAATAGAGGCTGACATGCATTGTCTCGGCTCAGATATACTTTTCGTATGCAATGATTTATCATTGAATTAAAACTAAACATATAATATATTATAGTTTCATAACCTAATCAATGATGGCGGATAGGTACATCCGAAATCTACTGTAAGTGCTTACAGGCTACAGCAGAGTTCTCTGGTTTTTTTTTATTTATAGGTATGTATTACGAGTTAAGAAACTAAAGGTTAGACGCGTTATTAAATATTAATATAAGTTATTAAAACGGCGGTTTTGGTGGGGGACACTAAACCCACTAGACACTAAACGATTACATTGTACGATGGCAACTTTGGAGTGTTTTCTTTGAAAAAATAATTGATATGGCGCAAATATTACGTCGTTATGCGTACACGCTTCATACAGCACATCGTTGTTTACATATATTATAGTAAAAACATGCATGTCGAACAGCGAACAAAAATTGAAAAAAAATACGTTATTATTCATGAACTAAGTAACAGATGCATAGATAATGATGAAAGTAGTAATACATAATTCATATAATGCGGGTTTCCGAACACCACTACCGCAGTGATGGTCGGTCGCGTGCCCGACATAAGTCGTAACTATCAATCTACACATCAATTAAAAATTGGGGGAGGGCCGAGGGGATATTTTTGTTCGTAAACAGTTTTTAACGTGTAGCTGCGGGTACGTACAGTCGTACAGGTACGAAAACATTCAATATATCTACTGTAGTTGCTTAATTTTAAATGTGGTTCAAAATTATTTTTAATTAAGTAAATTTTTTATATTTTATAGGCAAAAATAAAAAAGCTTAAATTTTCATACACTTTATGAGAAACACTTTTCTATTGGTTGTTTGGTTTATTAGTATTTGTGTTTCAATATCGTTATTCAATAAAAGTAATGCAGGATACTAATTTTCCGATTAATATTTGTTTTTGGCAATAAGTACCGATACAATGAATACAAGTGATTCAGTAGAGTAATAATTTATAAAAATTTGATTCAAAGTAAGAAAAAATAATTGGTAATGAGCCGGTGACAAACAACTTGTATAGCCATATAGGCACATATAAAGAAAGAACATTCTCAGAGACAATAGCGACTAGCGAGTAATGGTTTATACTTTATACTAATAGCGTATTAGATATTATTATTTGTTTTGCTTTTTTTTTCAACTGACGTGGAAAAGTAAAAATAATAATATATCAAATTACACCAAGAGAAGAGCAGCGCTAGCAAGAAATTGATAAAATGTCAAGAAAATAATACTACTACCTAGATAACAAGTCGGTAATATTCAAAGCCTCAAAAGTATTCGACTACAATCGTCGAAACAACGGTAGTCGACTACAACTGGTCTAAAATATCGCGTGCTAATAACAAGACACAAAAATAAATCATTATTCCATAGAATTTTTGGAATGACAGGTGTAATCTATTATTTATAGTTTTGGACTTTAGATTAGGGTTAGGACAATTATTAAATAATATATACGTCATACGTGTATCATATATATATCTGGCATATGGATCGAAAAACGTTATGACGACGAAATAATTCATAACAATGATTATATTCATACATTATTGGTTAAGGACTATAGGATATAATATTTTTAAAAAACCCCGAGAAGTTGCTTCGGTGTTGTAGGTCTCGAATTTCGAGTGTTACCTACTCCTTAGATCATCACTGAGTAAGAATATATAAGGAGTATCGTGTTAAATTTGAAATAAACGCTAATTTTTTTTTTTTAAATGTAGTAAGAACAACTTATTGAGGGATATTGTATCAAATTTTTGACGAAAAATCCAAAATCGATTTCGTTGAAAACCAATGTTGCGTAGTCCGTTGTTTGTTTTTAGTTATTTTCCGATGATTTTGAAATGCTTGGAAATGTATACCACAAAGTAAAAACTACATCTAATATATGCTACCAGATACCACCCTAAATATTGAAAATAAAGTATTTTTTTCAACAGCTATAAAAAGTGTTTTCAGAGTTTAGGTTCAGAGTTCAGACAATATTATTTACCTATTGTAAAATCAATATATTCATTGATTCGCTCAGAATTAAAAATGTAAATAATACTAAATACCTATTGTTATGGTTTAGCCGGTTTATGGAAATATTTGTAGTAATGTTGTACTTAGTTACATAAACTATTTGATTTATCAACTTGAAAACATATAAAATCGATAATGCCGTTTTTTTTTAAGGGGGCCCGAACAACAAATATGGGATTTATGGTATAATAATAAATACACCAAAACTAATAGAACTCAAGGACTCCCGAGTATTAATTACTGTAGTCCTTGGCGATGCGTGATTTATAAAAACTAGGACATTATAATATTATAGTTTTTATTCGCTATATACAAAATGTATACAATATACGCATATTATATAATACCATCGTCGACTTACAAAAAATCGATGTATACAATATCTGTGGCCAATGAGCACCGATCGCGATACGTGCCGTTATCTTTACGATAATAATTCGTTAAAAAACACATTTTTTCCAGAATTTATAACAATGACGAACATATATAATTTTGATTCTTCTAGAAAGATGTTCGATATCTTGCGTATATACGATTACTGTAAAGGCGGCGGTAGGGTCTGATGTTGTGTGTCCGTAGGTAATGAAGCGAATGAAACGAAATAGTTTTAAAAAATAGATGTGACGAATAAAAAAGTGTTCGACGAGGACTCGAGGAATCCGAATCTAACAAAATGGATCGTGTTTCAACAAGCCGGTTTTTGGTTATTTATCAACTATCTACATTAAAAAAAAACATTGTCTCCAACGAGTTCATTTTTACGCCATATAAACGACTTTTTTTTATCTTAATTTAATTAGATCTTTTGCTGAGACACATATATTGTACAGATACTATATGTAAATATAAAATATGTTTATTGACAAATAGTCGTATAGGTAGACAAGTGATGACACGAACGTTTTCAGAAAATCAGGATTATATTTGGAAAAAAAATGTCTTACGTCGACAGGCCTATGCTAATAACGGTGACCTTGATCCCATTTCAACCATTATTAAACATGTAAGAACACGACGGTGGATGACAATTAATTGTTGTAATCATGTAGGGATTTAAAGATATTATGGTAAACAAAAGTACTATTACTAATATATATATAAACATATTATGTATTATGTATAAAAATACTTATACCTATTGGCTATTATAATATTATGATCGATTTTACACGATTCAGGAGAAAACATGTATAACATGTATACCGTCATTACAATTAATTGATTTATGTGCATGGGCACATCTTTATTTTTTTGTACAAGCAAAAAATATTTTCCCAGAAAATAGCTTTATTACCAGGAAATACATAAAAAAATTGAAAAAAATTAAAATAGGATGTAAAAATAATATATTAAAACCACCGTTATGCCAGAGCACTGCAATATTATTGAAGCGAATATTTTTAATAGATCTCAATCATAAACGACGAACTATACAGGAATGTTTAACATAGGTTAGCAAGGTTTAAACCGTGAATTAATTGAATTAATTGTACCTACGAAATTAACTGATAGATATTTCCAAAGTATATAGGTGATTCACTAGGAATAGAGAGCTTCATTTTTTTTAAAAAACAATTAATTTACTCATTTCAAATTCTGAGTTTTGGAATTTATAAGTATAGATAAATGTTATTTTTTCCAATAATTGCTCTTTTATGGCTTATAAGAAATGTCCTGTAGGGATACAATTTTTTTTATATGAAAGCCCACATTGCTTCACAGTAAATTGTTGAGCAGATAGATTTTTTTTATTTTAATAAATTGTAGTTCCTATTACGAGTAGTCCCTATTTGAGTTATTCAACTTATACCTACTGTAATAATATAGGTTTAAAAAGGCTATGGCCTATGGTTATTTTAATAAAACATATTTAATGTAAGACCATTTAAGTTTAATCATTATTTTGAAACCAACCAATCAATATAAGATTTGGATGCAACATTGTTTTAAAAAAAAATTCTTTCACAATTTATGTTAAAACTGCTATAACTGATAAAAAGAAAATTTGTATCGATACAGAGCACTCCAAAAATGATATAAAAATCCAAGTATGGTCCATAAATAGGTATACTAAAAAATGCTAAAAATAAGAATTTTAATTTGATATTATTATATTTAAGTATAAAAGATGGGTGGTGAGCAATGAGCATGCTTGGTTAAACATCCTATATAATATTACTATATAGGTTTTGAAAAATTACGCCCTTCACGTATGCGCGTAAAATATAATATAATATTACAAGCGCACACAAAACACGTACTAATTATATTACAAGACAACAATATTATAAATAATAAAACAAAATAGAAAAAATAGTAATACAAACGACAAGTGGTCAGGTCGGACGACACTGATATCGAAATACTATCTATATACAGGGAAATCTATATAATATGTGCAATCCAACAAAATAATAAAAACCAGTAATTTAAATATCAACGAAGAGTCTAAATCTAAGATATAGATATATTAGATGGATAGACTGTAGATAGTCCTGGAGAAATGTATGTTCAGCAAAAATGGAGTTATTAACAGTGGTCACACAGAACAAAATATAAAGAATAAGTCACAATATAATAGACGAACCCGCGGTCACAACTTGCGGCGGCATCTTCGAAAAGTCGCCGTAACCTTTGTATGTCACCCGGAAATAACGGTGCGCGCCATTTTTTTTGCACTCTGCACAGTATATTGTTACGTATTATACATCATTATTATAATATAATCTGTATTTCGACTAATGTGTTTTGCAAACAACAACAATATAAACAAATGTAATACATTATACATTGCAATGACATATAATATATACGTAATTAATATAGTATAAGTATAAATTGAAGTACGTAAATACTAAATCTTTTACGTACTAATATACTACATACTAACAAAATATATAAAATTTATAAAACCTATAGTATATAATATTGTATTGGAGTGTATCCGACTCATTGTGTTGCTTTTGTGTGTGTTTGTGTGAAATGATCGAGAATACATGACGAGTAGCTGGTATATAAGTATTTATAAAATATAATTATATACGTACTAACATATATTATAATATGATATAGGTCGAACTTGCATATAATAATTCATCAAACTTACTTCTGTTGGGTGACGACAATCGAGGTGGGCTCGGATTCGGATTCGGTGGTGGTGAGGTCGTCGACACTCATACGATCGCCCCAGGCCGTCGCTTGCAGGTACGATATCCGTCTGGTGGTCCTTTCTTCTTCTATACACAACGAAAGTTTATTATTACCATGCACTATATATTGGTTACATAAATGTTATATATATGCCAAGCGTATAAGGTTAGGTCAGGTTCTCGGGTTTTAATCAGAGATCTGTGAATCAAAAACCTATTTTGCGTTTTTCTAACTTATGCAGCATTTATCGCGTATAAGCCAAAGATTTTGGAGAAAAATCGATGGCGACGCGTCTTGGATCGAGTTAGAAAAACCACAAAACGTAGGTTTTATTCGGTCATTTGATCCAAATTCTTGACTTTAAAAACCTTGAAGGAATCATGCCACGCAACTTCATAGAATGAATTTCAAAAAGGATAGTGGTAAAAATGTAGAGTTCCCCTCACCATTATCAAAACTCGAGTTAGTCGGTCTCAACGTGATCATTTCACACGGTTTTTGAAGCTCGACGGCTGCGGCCACAGATTCCGTATCGTCTGAAGACACTACGGCAACAAAGAAATAAAGAAATTCGTCCGCGTCAGCATTAATTTAATGCGGAAACAGAGTATTGTGTAATATTATAGGTACATAATATATTTTCGTTGTATGGTATATATATAATATATATATAATAATTATACATACTCTGAACCAAAAAAGCAGTGTTATTGTGATTTTGTTGAATTGTTATTATTATAATTAATTATAATGATGTACAATAGGTATAGTATTACATAAGATGTGCAGATGTCAAGTGCAAAACAAATCGCGGAAAATGCTGCACAACTGCTGCAGCCGCGGTGAGCATGCAAAATAGGAAAAACATACATATTATTATAATAATGTGTAATAGCAGGTATGTATATTACACGTTAAAGCAGCAGCGACAAGCTAAGTATCGTAGGCATTAAGTTTTATTTTTACTAACCCATTATAGTGGGTAAGTATAATATACCATCGTACTACGAACTGCAGTAAGCGGGTCGCGGGGGAGCACCGATTGTAACCGTGTAACTGCAGTTTACCATGTATTAGTGTACGATAAAGTTTCAAAATTATGATTACAGCGTAATTTATATACGTGACAAACAGCCCGTAGTGAGTACAAAGCGCATAATATATTAATATTATAATAATTATGATATAGGTAATAATATTATAATGATTATTGTTGTTCGTTTTACGGATAATAATAATATATTAATATTGTTAAAATATTTTAGATACGAATGACACGTATATAGGCAGATCATGCGGAGCAATCACGGTCGGACGGGCCGAGGGTATCATACAAATATTATTTTCTTCAGCGATTCAATATTAATATCACGATCGTGCACGGACGAGATGATAAATGTTTATATATAAAATGATAGTTTATACACACTGTAATTGCAGTTTTTGTTCACACAATATATTATATATAGAGATGCGCCTTTGAGGTGTACAGTTCGGAAATGCAACAGAGCATCACTGAATAGAACAGATCATAATATTACGTTGCATAACAATAATTTTATTTCAAATTTGAGGTGCGTTTACACTAGAGATGCACAAACAAACGCTACCGGATGAATTCGAAATTTCGAACGCTTTGATCAGACCGACTGCCTTTGAAAGCGGTGTTCGGCTAGACCGTTTACATTGGTTCGTTCGGTAGCATTAGTTGGTGTTCGGGCTCTAATGTAAACCCATCTTCATAATAATATTGAATTCGAGAGATTTTAGGTGTACTGTTGTACCATAACCGATTGCCGTAATAAATCCTTTATTGCCGGGCAAAAAAAGAGAAAATAACATTTCAAGTGTTAAATATAAAGACATCCAGCACTCAATTGATACTATACAGCAGGAGCGATAATGATCTCTTTATTATTATTATGCCTATTATAATAGCTGAAAATGCCTATATGATTATACGATATTATATTATTATTGTTTATTACCCGAGTACATAATGCGCGGCGATAAGTCTACAGTTCTGCGATAAATATTGTTATACAAATATATTCCATCATGCATTTTGTTAATTTGGTGAAATTTTAATCATTTTTTATCGTTACATACATTATTTCATTATATAGTCTCACAAAATTATAGTATAAGCTTTCCCATCGCAATTATTGTATAGGTATATTATATCATAATAATGCTATACTATACATAATACAGTGGTTAGTATTTAGTATATTATCTTATAATAATGGTGTATTATACGTGGTACGTGCTGTGTGAATATCAGCGGATCTAATCGATTACTGTTATATGCGTTTCCATGTTGTTTAAATCGATTGTAAATTAATTAAAAGTGTTAAGGCCTCTCAATAGTCCCAAGTAGAAAGAAGAAGAAAACAAGGATCATTTTCGTTTTTTTTTATTATTATTTATGTCATATCTTCTCTCTCTATCGCACACACTCTCTCCTTCAATTTGTTTCAATCACCACTCTCCATTTCTGTGTAATACACAACAAGCTAACCTTGGCTGGAGCCAGTGGACTGCGCGGCAAAATCGACAGGCCTATCCTTGGGCAGCTCGAGGCGCGTCGGTCGCGCGTTCCGCCGACGGGTTTTTGACTTTTCCGCTCCGTTTTCCATCGGCTTCTGGTTTCGCCGCTCTTCACACAATTATTTTCGAATTATTGACAAACATATTATTATATTAAAATAACAATATCATATAAAAAATCATCATATTTTGAATGACCATGTAATTGTGACAATACAATGTATACCTACATGTTATAGGTACATAATATGAACCCCGTACAATCCTGTATATAGAATTGTAATTATTATTATGACTTATATGGCTTAATGCGTTTATACATCCAAGCAAATATCTTTAACCAACATATATAAAGGTACACCGGAAAACATAATACGTCTGGACCTAGATATATATGGGTACATAGCTGGAATTAGGATTTTGTGACAACTTTCTCCTCACCAAAGACAATAAAGATAAAGGCAAAATAAAAAAAAATAAAAAATTGATGTACAAAAACGATTTACGGCGCAGATTTACAAACGAGGTGTGCATAATGTCTTTGGTCTTCTTTCTCAAAAAAAAAAAAAACTAATTCAATGCAAATAATATATTATATTATACTGGCGTAACTTTGGAAAGCAGGTCAAACCAGAAATGGTTTTCGAACGTTTTTATTTAAACAATTTCGTTCACAATTGTTTTGTCTAAGACAAAATAGGTACTAGCGCTCACAATACTGCAGTATACGATATAGTTAAACCATATATTCAAGCGTATTATACAAATCTTGAATTAGATCGAAAAAAGAATAATAAAATGTATCCATATAATATGAAATATGTGAAATTTGAAGTTGCTTGTAATGGGATACCTCGTTAAGTTGAAAATATAAATATAAATGTAAATAACGACACCTAGCTTCGCGGTTAATAATATTATCTGCAATGTTCAATCAGATTTACATACTATTATAATTATTAAACCGAACGAACAAAACTGATTCTTGGCAGAAGACAGAAATAATGATAACATTTCAATGATAAAATTTATATTATTTTGTAGTTGGTAGGTACATCATTAGTCATTTACCTACAACTTAATTTCGCTTTTTGAAACGCGAGGCAATGCGTACGTAATGCTCCGCGGGAGAATAGAAATTCGATTTATTTACGAGCACCCGGCCACCGGGTTATTTTTATCCTTAGCGTAGGTGTTGAAAAGTTTAAGAGAATAATAATCATATTATGCTATAACTAATGACTTAGAAGTTCGAATTCGAGCACATGTGCTGAGCTGCAGCTGTACTACGCGCAATGACATCACTTACGAGAAATTACAAATAATTTTTTTTTCAGGGACAAAAAATAACATAATAGTCATAAATTATAATTAATAAATAATTAAATGTTATAGTTTACAAGTTAAATAATACTAGATTTACTTATCCCACGCATAGACAATAGGTACAAACTCTCTAAATCATAGAAATTTATTTTTGGGTGGAAAAATCTACCAATTCTATATACAATAGAAAAACATATAACTTCGTAAGGGTTTTAATGCAAATCGATCAATCTACAAAAATAAGAAAATTTGTATAGGTAAGAATAAACTTATTTTTAAGTTAACAAAACATCAACAATTGTAAATTGAGTTTTTTTAGTTCACTTTCGTTTTAATAATGGATATATTACATTTAAAATTAAATTTTCAAGGATGATCAACATAATAGACGGTAAATGCTGGTACTTGGCGTTGGCAATGTCGAGCGCTTTTACAGTTTCCTATACATAATAATATGAATCATTATAATCTAAAACAGTTTCGTTATAGCGAGCATAATGTTATTAATTATAATGTATATTACCTATACCTACACATAACATAATTACTATACACAATATACATATTACATAGAAGCCACTTACTGACGTTGAATTAAAAAATTACTTTGAAATAACAGCAACAACAAAATGAGTTCGCGAGTTTTTACGTTCATTGGGAAACGTGAGAACATAAAAAAATATTATAGATAATACATAATTAACAACTAATAATAGTAATAGTTATATTTTATTCCAACATAGTAATTTTTAAAATCGTATTCGGGCTCAAAATCTTGCAGTAATAATAATTATTTATTGTAACGTTAATAATGATATTATAAAAAATTTAAAAAAATAATAAGACGACGGCGTCCACGTCAGTGCTATTTTTATTTTGTAAAGTACTTGTGGTACGCATCTCGTCTACCTGCACAGCGAACGTCTCGTGCCGTACAGAGGGAGCTATTTTAAAATACTTAAAAGACGCACAAGCGCGCATTAGATACCCGGTTTCAAACTGAATTCTATTAATTATTATTATTGTTATTAATTTATTATTGTCATTAACATCAACTTTAATTTATCAGTTCAAAAAAATTCGTTCGCCACAACGGAATTTTCTCTCACTGATCCGTCTAACTACAGACACACTGCAGCGTCGTGGCACCGCACTAAACTAATACCAAGGCCATAATTTATCTACTGTAAACGTTACTGAAACGGAACGAAAAACCATACGATTTGACAGTGGCATTTCGGTAACAACAAAGCCAGTGTTCAAAAACTAGTAATTACACTCTACATTCTACAATAAATAAATATAGAACTAAATTAAAAAAAAACTAATCAACAACACAAAATATTATATTATACACTACTAAATCGATTGTGTAAAACCATTCTGCTACTGGATAATCAGCTATAATATTTTATATTATAATATACAGGCGTGAACAATAAATTTCAGATATAGTACAGTGTATGGTAAATCGAATCACCAGACGGCGGATAGTCGATGCTTACGATAGAGAATAGTTTTGAAGAATTAAGGTACATGAAAATGAAAATATAGACAAAAAAGCCTGACTGCAGTTTATCTGATTTAGATACGTAGGTATATCTTAAAAATCAAAACTCAGCCTTGGTGCAAGATATTTAGGTAGGTACATAACGCGTATGACATAATATTGCAGTCATATAATATATAAATATCATGATCGTATACTTTAATCTAGATGGAATATAAAGTTTTACTAGCTCACCTATGATAGTGGGCTTTTTACATGCGGCCAGGTAGGAATCTTGACGCACCACCGGTTTGAAGCGATACGATTCATCTTTAGAAATAGACTCGTCTAGAAAAATAACCCCTTTTTTGTCAAAACACTCCAAAAGATATGGTTAGGTTAATTAAGTAAAAAAAAATATAAACAATAATAATAATATAAATATTGGCAATATTGCATGACAGCACACCCTTTTCATGCAAGTCTGAATTTTTATTATTGTCCGTCCAGCACGATTTAAACCGACACAGTATATGACAAAAGCTCAGAACCAGACAGTTATACACGTTTAATATAAAAATAGCCAAATAAATATATCTGTCGTACGGTCTTACCTTTTTGTGGTTCATATTCTTTGGGAGGATCGCAGTGTATTTTGCTACTGCCAATCGGTACGATTAGATTCCCAGAATGGTATCCTGTGGAGGGACTGGTGAAAGAGATCGACTTATCAGAAGAACCTGCATGCAAAAGAAAAGTTATAAAATAAAAATGTTTTTGAAAGTTAAATTTTCTGATGAGTGATTATAAAATATTCTGAATATAATGACTAGTAAACTGTCTCGGTGGTAAAATTTCCCGGGTCGACTTCATTATTTATACCTGAATTGTGCATATTATGTAAGTCTCTCCTTGAACAACATTTTTTCTATTTATATAGTACCGTAAACTCACTAGTCTCAAAAAAGGTACATTTTACAATTGACCATCCAGTACAATTGTATGTAAACGGAAAAGTAAGTATGAAAAAGGTGTATAATAATTTAATGTATTGATTAAAAAAAATTAATAAATTGTCGTAAAATATAAATAAAAAAATATAATAATATTCGTATACAATTTATATGAATAAAACAACTCACGTCAATGCTTTTATATAATTGATCTAGTTAAAAAAATTTACTTGGGAGAGTTGACGAAGGCATTTCCTTCAGGTGAAGCAATCCTATATTGTTGACCCGAGAATTCACTGTTACCGGATATTTTAGCACCAATAAAACTACATGCACGTTAATTGGAAACATATGTTAATTAATTATTATTATTATTTTTCACTGCACTCACTACTGTAGCTAGTAATCGAGTCGTCAGTAATCTCTTGTTGATCCGCGGTGGAGGGTTGTTTTTTGTCGGTGTAAAGTTTTTGTTCGTATTCCATTTTTCTCACAGCCACATTAGGAACATTGTGTTTGGACGTTAGTCGGGCCAACTCACTCTTGTAGAAATCTGTCTTGTCGTCGATTTTGCCGCTCTCGAACTGTTTGGCTCTCATGGAAACCACTTGCAGCATGCCTGCCTGCTTCGGGTGATGGTGGTCTGTCGTCTCAGCAGCCGCCGCCGCCGCAGGTGACTTACCAGCGCTGCCGCTGCCGTCCTCGTGTATTTTTCCCAAAGTGTTCACAAACTGTTTGCCTTTAGGCTTTGACGCAGCTGGTGGCGGCTGAGCGGGAGATGACGTTTCCGCCGCTGCAGAGCTGCACTCCGGAAACTGTTGAGGTTGGTTGACCGACGACGACGAGAGCGAGGGCGGCCACATGGGCGGCAAAAGTTTTTGCGGTCTGGCGTAGAACTCCTTGGTCGGTTGCTGCTGCTGCTGTTGCTGGACCACGGGACGGCGGAGAAACTCTTCCTTCTGCTCGAGGCTTTTTTTTATCCGGGACATTATGACGGGGTCGACGGGCGGCGGTGGCTGCGACGCACCACCGTACTGCAGGTGACGTTGGAGCCGATAGTGGGCCGCCGAGTTGTCGGCCGCCACTTGCAGCTGCAGTGCATCGCGGCACGCCACCCCTATGTCCATGCTGTGTCGGGCGTTCGGATTGTTGGACTGTGCCGCTGCCGGCTTGTTGCGATGGTGAGGGTAGCCGCCGCCACTGCCGTTCGTATCGGTGACGGACGATCGCCGGACGCCGGACGTACGGTGCGGTGACACGAATCTAGCTGCGGCCGACGACGGTTTCGCACCACTGACACTGGCACTGCTAATGCCGCTGACGGCGCTACGGTGTTGGGGGTGATCCCAGATGGTCTGGTAGATGGGACTGGAATCGCGACCACGGTGATGATGGAAACGCAATTCGCTACCAGATGTCATAGCCGCTTTCAGGCGGCCAGGCCTCTGGTTTGTTTCGGGGTTATGAGCTGTCTCGCTGAAATACTGCGACATACGCCAAATGCACGGTTATTATATTATAACACATCAAATATCTAATCATATTCTAAATATACTAGGGAGCTCGGTCCCCTAATCGCTTGGCTCAAGACTCCCATCCAACCCCCCCCCCCACGTAGAGGCTTCACTTGACCCCATTAGAAACTTAAAATTTAATACCTGTCGTTTAAAATATTTAAAAACAAAATATAAATGGTAGAAAAAAATATAATTTATTTTGAATAATTGAGTTATAATAATTATTGTTCATTTGTTTTGGTTGCCCTAGAAATTATTTTATATGGGATAATATTTGATATTGTGTGGAAGAAAAAATGTCGGTACAAAACTTTTTTTTATATAAAAGAGAGATATCATAATATATAGATACTTATTGTATTATAGGTTATATAACACGCAACTTTAATTTTACAGTTCTACGGATGAAAGTCGACGATGGAACGATACAAGGTCTAAAAAACGGAATAATAAATATAATATCTATAGTTGACTGCAGCATAGACCACATGATATTATTCACGCTGTACGCTAAAGTAACTCTTATTTATTACGTATTACTCTTACACCTTTTCTCGTATATAGAATAATTAAATTAGTGAATCGTGCGTGCGTCATAACAATATGTAAGTATGTAATATGCAAGTATAATATTATACGAGCAGGCAACAGTATAGACAGTTATATACTATATAACATAATATATACTCACCAACTGTAGAATGTCATTTTCCATGGGCACCACGAGCAAATAGAGATGGCATTGCGTTTGCTGGATGACCTGCACGACGTGTGCGTACGACTTACCGGCCACCGTTTCACCGTTGACGCTGATAATGCGGTCGCCAGTACTGAGACCAGCTACGCTAGCCGGACCGTGTTCCCTGACGTGTTTCACAAATATTGTGTCCATCGGTTCGTCAGAATAGGCGCCAGCGCCCTGTCGCAAACCCAACCGTTCGTCTCCGGCCAACACCTGTAGATCGACATGATACGTTATTGGCGGTGAAAAAAAAAAACGTAATATTGTATGAAGTCAAAATTCCCCATGTTATTAACAATAGTCAATTCGTTTTTATATAATTTGTGGAGTTACTGTAAGTATGCATATACACATATATTTGTATTATTATTGTTTAATCACCACTTTCAAATTTTATAAAAACGAACCGCGAAAGTGTGTGCAATGTGTATAGCGAGCAAATATTGTGTCACAAAAATAAAATTTAATATTCACTATATAGGTATAGGTATTTATACTTGGGTGGGTACATCGCACATGCACTACAATATAACAATATATATTATATAATATATTATTACAAAAAAATAAAAAAAAGGGAGTATTGGTGAGTATATACCTATATTGAGTATAGGTCACTGTAATATAGGTATGTGATAAATTTGAATATAATTCAATTATAAATCAGTGAATTCGGTGAAAAACAATTTTGAGCGGAGACAGCCTGCAGTCAGCCTATATTTCTAAGGATATATTTACCATAATGTATTTATTTATTTATATTGCTATAATGATTATACCTAATTTATTTTACTATAAGTAATACGATAAATTGAAGATTGAACTAACTTTTGACAAACACAAATTGCATATTTTATATAAGAGCGCGCTACACCCTCCTTCTTACAAAATATATATAAAACATAGCAAAAACTGTTTTGGCGCGGGAAAGAACCGAGAAGGCTACAATTAACAATTATAACTAAGAAACGAAAATTTCACCACCATTTAAACGGAGAACCTTGGCTGTGCATTATCGTATTTATTTTTTCGATATTGAAACTTCAAAAAAAGTTATTAAAGTTTGAAAAATACAAACAATAATGGAGTTTGCAATAATAAGATTATTTTTCGTATAAGTGATATCGAAAAAATAAAAGCCATATTTTTTTCACATAGCTAAAGTTCTCCTTTATATGTGGTGAAAATTTGGTTTATTAGTTACGACTGTATAGGTTTATCGGTTCTTTCCTGCGCAAAACAGTTATTGCTATGTTGTACATTTGCAAGACGCAGACTACAAATGCGGGTGTAGCGTCCTCATAAAGTCATAACTATAATAATATTACATGGTTTCATATCGTTACAAAACAGCGGTTTTTAAACGAATATATTAACGGAGTGGAGTGATACGCGGTTACCCGGCAAAATATTAGCCCAGCTCATTTAAACTTTCAATACTTATAATTCATAATCTACTATTCCTAAATTTTTGATTTTTATACATAAAAATACTCAGAAATATATTTCGTTTTCGGAGATTAAATTAAAACTATTAGTTCCTATTCAAAAAAGTAAACAACTTAAAAAAATATATTATTTTTTTTAAAGTCATTGTTTTGAAAAACTTGAAACCACGAGAAAAATTATTTTCAAAACATATTAATACTTTTTGAAGTAATGAGTGGTTCATGATAAAAGAATCACCTGCCATAGTTGTATTTGTGGACTTAAAAGTCAATACCGACGTACCGCAGAGAAATGTGTGTTAATGGTATGAATAGCTTGGAATTGATTTAAGTATTTTAAAAATTGAATTGTGTATAGTAAATAACAACACCTACGTCGTGGTTAAATGCTTCAAGTTCCCTATCTACAAATAACATTTTATGGATTACAATAAAGTAACTAAAACAATTATTTTTTGTTAAAATGTCAATTTTTGTTAAAATTTTAACTTGAAATGTCTATACAAAAATTTTAATAGGTTTCTGTAATATCAACTTACGAAAAACACATTAATAATTTAAATAACTGACTAAGGATAATGGAACATTACGGGGGGGGGGGTAGGGGGCTTCAGTCGACGACAAAGATATATTTGTGTTTACACTTCTAAGTGTAGTAACAACAAATCGATGAATCCCATAAAGTAACCTATATGAACCACTTAGTAATATCCGATATAAGCACATAGATATTGGTTTTATAAATTAATGTACAACGTTTCGTGTAAAACAAAATAAATCCACTACCTATTACATATTTGTTAACTTGTGTTATTTATTGAAATTTAGTTTACATTACACAGGTTCTATAATAGATATTCTCGAACAAAATAATTTAATCTAAACAAATATAATATGATCGCGTTGAAACATAATATTATAAGTACCAACTACACTTTTAGAGCAGTTAATGATTTATTACGAAAAAAAAGCTTTTAGCATATTTTTTTATTAATGCACTTCCAAACAAAAACATACATATTATAAATGGTTTGGATGAATTCATTTTTTATATATTTCGACCTGTTCGTATGCACTAAGCGTTAATTTTTCAGCATTAACAACGGGGAAGCGTTCCAAAAAAAAAAAAAATAAATATTAATATATACTATACCTATAGGCTATAAGCAGTAGGTAGGCGTATTTAGTTCCTGTGTCTTATTTTGGCTACAGGTGGTGAGAGCTCATACATTCCGTAGAGTACACACACACACACGAGAAAATAATAAGCAATTCTGACGATGTCAAAAATACATTTTGTAACCAAAAATAATTGGCAACCAGGTGAAGTATCTCACAAAAAAAGACATTACGGATAGATAAAATTAAATGTGGTGAGACAGTGTATAAAACATATTGTATATACACAGTGGGACAATAGATTAGCCAATAATAATAATTATTATAATAAAAATGCCTAGCAGATCTTAAAGCCTATATAATGTGTATGTACAGGTGCTCTGCAGCGATTAACAAGTGAAAATTGCTTGTGATTTTTATTTTTCTATAACTTATCCTAATCAATGTGCATTTTTGGTGTGTAAATAGCTTAGTTATAAGAGAATATTAAATATACACGTTTAGTTAATTACTGCATTATTAAATGAAAAAATATCACCAAATCTTACCATAATAATATCATCCTATGCAAAGTTTAAATAAATAACGATGAATTTTTCTTATAAACTAATATTCGAATGTTTTTTTTTATTATATAAATTGTAACATTTATAACTTTACAGCCCATACAATTTTCATCTGAAAACTTGGCACAAAAGTTATATTATGTACATAATGTTTATTAATACACATACATAATACATATGTAGGTATATATTATACACAATTTTAAAATTATTGAACGTTTGATAAAAGATGGTTTACATTTAAATATTCTTTTAAATCATTGTGAAGTTTATACAAAATATAAACGAACTAAATTTTCCTAGTAAAATTTTTGTCTACGTATACAATTGTACAACATGACAATACTTTAAAAAACTGATGCAAAAATGTAATAAAAAAACAATTATTAACACCAAGATTAAATTATGTGATTGTTATTAAAAAAGTAAAAATGTTTATTAAATATTGGATACTCGTATATAATTTGATTTTTCATTACTAAATACAGTTCGAAAAGTAAGTCTAGTGGCATAATGCCTTTATAAAGCTATATCAATAGAAACGATAAGAATTATTATATTTTATATAAGCTCTCTTGTTGTATACATAATTCAAATGTAAGTGTCATCGTACATGAGTATATTATATGACCGAATGATATTCTTAGTGTTTAAATTAAATTTTTTTATTAGGTGACGACCGACTTTATGATACCAAAATTACTGTTTGTGTAGTATATTATTTTATATTTTACGTCTGTTATTCAATTTCAAAATGTTCGAAATAATACCGGAATTCAGTAATTAGTTAAAATTACTGAAATTTACGCGTTCGACGAATCCAAAGCTATTACATGTCATAATATGTTTTGTACACCTATAAATATTTTATTGTCTAGTGAAAATTCGGTAAATAATTTAGATTTTTTTTTCTCTATCACTTAATATCTGAATACTTATTATTATAAACTTTTATATTTTATTTTTATTCTCTATATTGTATAAATAATTTAATATGTTATCTTGTATGAATGTATCTTTAATATTAATGATATTTTTTTTAAATCTAATTTATACCTTATGTATTATATAAATTGGACTAACGTCCGTTAAATAAATAAATAAATATAAGCTACTGCCGCATGGCTATATAATTAACATATGTATTAAATATTGAACATCAAAAATTATAGGACAATGCAGCAGAAAAAAAAATAGGTAGATAGATTGTTTCTTGTATAGGCTCAGTTGTAAAAATATCAGTAGATATTTTTTTTAACTGTACACTGAATTACCGCGTTTATGTTATATTGTTACTATACTGGACGTGAGTCTATCTGGTCAAGGTTAAATGTGTAATTACTTAGAATTTATACTATAAAAAGGCCAATGAAGGCAATTTATATATTATAAAGAAAAATTATTTTTTAAAAAAGTTCAAATGAGATATTCACATTATATTGCTCATGATAGGTATGTTTTCTATATTAACGTTATGTAACGTATATGATTAATTTAATTGAATTGGTGATTCCCTAGAGTATTGAGGTACTTATATAGGTAATATATAAGTATGTGTATAGTATATATGTATTGCCCTTACCAGATACGATTCGGGTGGATAAACGATGAAGTGGCGCAACGTGAAACCGAATCCATTTTCTGACCGGCGTATAAATAGTGACCTGGGACCACCAGCTCTAGGTTCTCCACGGTTTTGGCCCTGTAAAATTAAAATTAAAACAATTCAAAATCCAAATCGTTTAAAGCTATATTATACGGAATACTACCCGTAAAATACACATATTTTGTAAATATTAGGTAAACACGTTATTTATATATCATTTATAATAAATACTGTTAACTAAAAATATAACTAATATAACTAAAAAATGTCTTCTTGAAGACTATCTATTATACCTATTATATTCAATATATTACGCGGGTCCTTGAAATGTCGTACTGTTTGGGTACAATATATACGTAGGTATATAGGAATAAAATATTAGCAATAATATTACGCGTCGTAGTTGCTTGGTGTCTGCGAGATGTTTATATAAACGGGGTCATTCGTGATCGTTTAACAAATAAATAATATTAATTCATGTAGTAGTAGAAAATACTAAATAGAGATTATTACAGTCTTAAAAACTGTAAGGATGGATTTTTTTTATGTCTATGGACAAATAGTAATTAGTACTTAATTATAATATTATTGTGGTAGATTTTTCAAAACTCTAAAGATCATATTATATTACAGTTTAATTAGGGTTTTATAAAATTGAACATGATATTATTATGTTATACAGCAGATACCTATACTTAAACTGTATAGCTATATATACATACTATACATATGGTTGTATATATTTTAAAACTAAATTTGATTAACTGTCTCGCCAAACGCGGTTATACAAAACAACTTATTGACAAGATGAATAAATTTAATACACTTAATATTTTGTTCTCGCGCGTTCACGCCGTATATTTTATACAATTACAATTTCGTATAAATGTTAAATGTGTCATTAACTCGAATTATACTGATAGATAGCGATCGATGTAAGTATAACAAATACAACATTTATTTTATTACGGTGGAGGTGTGCGACAGAATCCTGTCCTTTTATGGACGAATATGAATATGAGTCGAGACCAGATACTCGCACAGAATATAATATACGTATACCCAATCGAATGATACTGAAACAGTGAAACCACTATACCTATATAGATCTCATTTTTCACCATGTAAGGTACCTACCATGTCTCAGCAGTGAACAACATTTGTTTTTTCAAAAACACTAAAGCAAAGTGAACGTTGAAAACAAAAAATTTTTCATATTTAATTTTTTCAATACTAAATTTTCAAATATCAATATGATAGTGACTCCGAAAAAACTCCGTTAAACGAATAATAGTAAATGGATTTTTATGTCATTGCACATATTGAAACCACCTACATGTTGGCGTTATTATTTTATACATATTCTTCGAAGATGAAAACGATTTTTTAGTTTCTTACCATAAATAATGTAACCGTTGCACAACTATTATGTTATAATATTGTTATACTTGAAGTTAACGTGTATGGTAAACCTTGTATTTCAAAATAATGCTATATTATGGTATGTGCCGACATTTTTACCATCTGAGAATGTTTACTTTTATTTTTTAGGTACAAACGAGATATATTTTTTGACGGATCGACTAAAAGCTATATTCATGCATCGGTTGATTTTCTACTCGTAGAATAAAATGATATTATTCCGGTATAAATTCAACATTTTTCGTTTTATTTTAAAACTATAATCTGGTAATTTAATTAGATTATTCAATTTAATATTGAGAAACTATAACTTTGTTCAAGATTCAAGTAAAATAGGTACTTTAAAATAAAAATAATAAGGTTGTTAAATTCCAATAATATTGTAAAATACTAATAACAACAATAAAAGTATAATAGTAGTTATATGCTTAATTCAAACCATAATTGTATAAACAAAAAACTATTTGTTGTCAAATTCTCGAATTCTAAACAATAGACATTCAAATAAAGTTCTTGGCACGACATCATATATAAATAAGGGTATTATCAATAACTGTCTGTTATGGGTTTAATTTTAATATCATTATGACTGAGTTCCCCCTTCTCGATGTCCCTAGGAACAGAATCATTTCCACGAGGATAAGCACCGAGCCGTCACACCAATTAATAACACTGTTAATTTTCACCAGTAGTGACTGACTGTGCCGACGATAAAAGTCATCATCGATCTCGATTTTATGTCTTACGTTCGTCACACAAAGCAGACGAATACGAACGATTGACGACTAAAGTGAATACTGAATACAGTTGATAAAAAAAGAAATTTATACTTATTCGATACAGATTTTATTCGTGTAGGAACTTACGCATGCATATTGCATACCGACCGCATGGATGAATTTTACCTGTTACGTTTAGGGTGGGACTTACATAAGTACCGTATTTCATCCTTCTCTCTCATTCTCTCTCTCTTTAGTCTATCGCTGTAGTTACTGTCTTTTTCGTTCCTATTGCAATAACATAAGCACGTAATGATCATTTCGAGCCTCTTCTGCCTCACACTATTCTATTGTAAATTTGTACGAATTCGATTTCAATAGTTTTCAGATCTGAATTTCACTCAGGAAAAAACAAAATTCACGACCGAAATATACTCACAATTAAATTATAAAATAAAGAATATTATTACTATTTTTTATTAATTACAACCATTCTGTTGACCGTCTCATAATACACGTCACTCACATCTTAACCCCAGCAACAGTAATAAAATGAAAGAACTCTAAGATGATTATTATTATTATCATTACCGTCATGAGTTCTGAGCGCGCGCGTGCGCACAAACGCATCACGCACTGACGTCTGACACACGTACACAGTAGTTGTCATAAATATAACTCTGGCCAAAGCAACTCGCGTGCCCTCGCGCTCGCCGGCAGCGTGCCGTTCGGTATACTGTAATAATATATAATATTATGTATAACTGAAAATAGTATATATACAGAGCGATTCATCAAGCATGCTTATCTTCATATTTCTATTAATAATGAATTTAACACAATTATAATTTTTCGAAATTTAACTTCGAAGTATACTACTTAATACCATATTTAAAAAAAAAAACCCTTATTTTTTTTGTACCATTTAAGGACTGTCCTGCGGGCTGTGTCGATACCAACTTTTTTTCTAATAAGAATCACTTTTACCCAATATATTGTTAATTGGTAAATTTTTAGAAAATATTAATATTTAACATTGTGTAGATAATAAGGATAACCATGAAATATTTTAAGAAGATAAGGTGGCTATGATCTAAAAATTATAGATAGGTTAGGTTTAGGTATACTCGTTAGTTTTTTATTTATTAAGATATATCATATGTTTACAATAAAACAAATTGGTTCTCATAAAAAAAAGAAGTTTGTATCACCACGGGACATTAATTAATAAAAATATTTAAAAATCAAAATAATTGAAAATATAATTCTCATGTATACATAAAAATAAATCAAAATATTTTGAGTAAATTATTAAAGGAAAAATTGGGGTGGTATGCTTAGTGAAATATTCTGTACATGTCATATATATTATTATTATTATTATTATAGTGGCGCACGCACACGTTGGAGGTGCATAATATTATTTTGTCACGCGGTTGTTTTCACAATTTTATTATTACCACACAGCGGCGACGGTGGAGGATAGTTGATTTGCACACGTACTTTATGCACTCAAACGCACGGGTGTATAATAATATTAGAACTATATTATGCAGCTTAATGCCGACCGGCACCAATCCGCCTGACGCGCGTTACTTCCTCATCTGATGACCAGCCAAATAATCGCACGGAATTTCCATTATTATTTTCACTGTAATAATATACAATATAATATTGTGCATTTCGTTCGTCAATTGTCGCCAAATCCCCCTTCCCGTCACCACCTTCGAACGGCTAACGGCCAACGACAATCGACCACACGTCCGCATCACGTTTACCCCAGTGGAGAGAGATGCATAATATATAAAAATAATATGCTACACAATGATAATAATATAGTGGTATACGAGTATAATATTATTATAACTCATAATAATAACATAATTATGGAGCACTCGAAACCGCGACCATAGCGGCCGCCAAGTGCGTATATTATCATTATGTTCGGCTCAAAACTACAACCAAATTTATTTGGATATTATATTCAACATGTGAGATTATAACCTATAAAAAATAATATAAATAATATTTTTTACGCCAGTTTCTAATGCGATTTGTTTTGTACGCATAACGCATGTATAATATAAGAAAAAATAGCAACACATCAATAGGCAATAATAATAAAATTACACTAATAGGTAACTACTACACCGAACCATACATATATATTAGACGGGTCGAACTATATTTAAGTACATTATACTTGCAATACCCACGTGGCTATGATGATAATATTGAGGTAGGTATAAACTATAAAGTATAAACATTTATGAGAACAATGCCACTCCGGGAAAAGAAGAACAACAAATGTGACAGTTTTGGATTTTGGGTTTTTTTCGTAGGTTACTAGTTTTTATTTTTATTAAAAATACATATGGAAATATGAACATTTACCATCTATAAAATTTATAATAATAAGTTAATTTTGTAAGGGATTACAGAAAAAACTGTATGACGTGATGAAAAACATTATTATTCCAGATTGTTTAATCTAGATACTTATTTAGAGAGGCCAAGCAATGTGCAAACGGTGTAGCCTCTATGGTACTTATATTGGGAAAATATATTTTTGTTTTAACGTCATGTCACTGGTGAGTGTAATATAATATTATTATATACTATCCACAAAATAATGAAGAAAAATAGTCGACATTGATGCAATTGGATTAATTAATAAGACATGGTGCTTAACGCGTGTATGCAGTACATAAATCGGGACGGATCCTATATATAGGAGTGTCGAGACGGAAGGCGAATGAGTCAGATGAAAGTGAACAAAGATGATGAATTTAAATCACGAGCGGACGGTTCAACGGTTCACACCCAGACCCAAATCAGTGACTGAGTTTAAACTCACATATACACGAGAATCATCATGTATATATATATTTTATTGTAGTATACTGTAGTCAACTGTGACTAAAAAATAAAAAAAAAACCGTTTAATTCATTGATGAAAAAGAGGAAGTGTCGTTAATTAGTTGGTTACATTCAGTTTTGACTTGTGAGATTTAATTGTGAAAATAATTTATATATGAAATTATAATATGATTACACTCATACCGAGTCGAGCGTTATGGTTGAATATATATTATATATATTGTATACTTGACACTTGTATAATATACCATGCTATATAAGAAAAATATTATTTATTTAAGACCTGAACAAGTGTTATTTGTTTATTTTTTTAATGATATTATATAATATAATCCAACAAATATTTTACAAATTACATACAATGCAAAGAAGTAAGAACGGTTTACTGTGTACATAAATCACCGAAGAATAAATATTTTGTTCATAGTATATCTAGTAAAAACAACTTCTTCGAGAATATAATGGCTCATAGTAATAATTGATGTACATTTCAATAGAATATTAAATGTATATTAATGTTTACGTTTACTATCAATACAAGTTTATGACACGATAATAAATATTAAAGAACTAATACATTTATAAATTATACGTTCAATAATATTGTTAATGAACGTTTATAAAATTAAAATATAAATTCATCACATACCTACAATGTTCACTAAATTTGAAATACCACGCAAATTATTCTGTAGTATAAATTGGATCAGTATGTTTGAAATTGAAGAATAAGACATACGATGGTGGTTACCTATTAAACATGATGTACTAAGTATTATAAGCAGCACAGACATGCTTAAGCCAAATCCTCTGCAGTTATAAGTAAAAATTCTAATACTGCAAATGGGCTGGTAAACATCATCATAATATATTATCTAAGTGCGTAAAACAAATATACATATAAATATTATTTAGTAATAATAATAATAATTATATTATATTATAATTTATAATAATGAACACGATTTGCACGACTGTGGATGGTGCAAGGCGGTATGGTGACTTGAACGCGCGTTCTCCGACAATATTATTATATAGGTACACGAGCGCAGCGTAACACAATAATAATATTCAACTACACGCAGAATATCCCGAGGTGTAAGATTTTATCGTATAAAGGGGCTTTTAAAATGTGACCTAGTTAAAGAATATATTATGTACATAAATATATATATTTTAAATTACTTTCATTGAATAACCTCGTGAATTCCTGCACGGCAAATATTGTTTTACAAAACGCACAAAAAATATATAATAATGCTTTTTTAAATTGTTTTTAAAATGATTATTGTTTTGATTACGAGTCATATAAAAACTGATAATATATAATTTCGTAAGAGGAAAAATTATCTACGAGGGCGGACATTATTATAGCAAAATAGCAAATACACGACAACATATTTTGGAAAACATTACTTATGCTCGCTACCGGGTTTTGACGCGGATGGGTTTAACACACACACACACACACAAACACAGCAATGTTTTTTGGCAGCCACTCTATAGCCGTTCATAATAAATCGGCTGCTGGCCAGGAGGCGGCTGATGATTACTGACATGCGGAAAAAAATCAACGTTTAGCCAGCTATAACTCATCGATGGTGTTCAGTGGTGGATTCGGTCTTTTCAAGCAGCGTAGCATATTATTATTTCATTATTCAAATGTAGATAAAAAACTAATATATTATATTTTTTTTTAATTTGACATTTGTCGTCGCCGTTGTCTTTGCAAACAACCACGCAGCGACGACGACATGCGGTGTCTGTTTAAAAAAACCAAGAACAACAATAGAATATCTGTACATTTATAAAAAAAAAATAATTAACGAATTTCTCTTTTTCCATGGATACCTAATTATAATTATATATTATTTATATACAAGTATTACACGCAAATAAAAACCAGTGTCGTCAACGGTGTACCACTGAATGGTATCTTTGTAATTGTATAATATATTATTGTGATCGCTATTCAAATTTCAGAACAAACATAATTGTCATCTATTAGCTAAAGAGTAGGTATGGTTATATTATTTTTAATTTACGAAATAGGTATAATATTATATGGTTACAATTATTTTTGTCACATATAGAAATTGTATTTGAATTGTGACGGTCAGAATTTTTTTTAAACAATTGCATTTTATTATGCTCATCCATAGCCATATTATAATATTCTATGAATTATGTAACTATTATAATATATACATATGAGATGTCTCAAAAATGCTGTTCAGTAAAGACTGAGTTAGACTGAGACTGAGAAGAATCGGTCAACTCGTATATCAGTGGCAAGGCAATATATTTAAATGCATGTTTTTTATTCATGTATATACAAAAAATTATAGAAATCTATAAGTAAGTGTTGAAGTTGCAATTATTAGCCTATACGGGCTAGCATATGATATTGTGATGACCAGATACACGTAGGTACATGGCGAACACACGGGTTACAAAAATTATTTTAAACGATTGTTATAATAAGTATAACCCATCCAGTCCATCATGGTAATCGGCAACCGCGTCCATTACAATTTAAAAAAAAAATAGTGGTTCAAAACCAATATATTTTCAAAGTAATATAGTTTTTGGACCACTATTTTTTTTCAAATCGTAACGGTTGCTGAGTGCCAAGATGAACTGGATGGGTTATAATATTGATCTAATTAATCGGATGGGCCTGTTAAAAATCAAAATAAATAATATGTTTAATGTTCATATAGATATAATATTATTCTCTATTCTCGTATATACTTTGCTTGACTGAATAAATGATCAAAAACTGACTTTGTAATCATTTAGGTTTTACTTTGCTCCTGCAGGTATATTTAGCACATAATATAATGTATACACTATATACCTAATAAAGTGAATAAGACTTGTCTGCAGTAGGTACTTATCATATATATTATAGACTATACGTCATATTTTATATCCAATCTTATAATATTATTCAGATACCACATTCCATATTAATATTGTAAAAAAGTAAATACTGCACAAACTAAAAGTTACCTCACTCATTAAGAACAAAGCTTTATTATTTTCACTTATTATTAGGTTTGAACTTTGTACTTAGTTTGAGAAATAATATAATTTAACAACCTAGGTAAACGTAACGGTGGCATACTTGACTAAAAAATTATGATTAATTAATGAATTATATATGGTCGGCGTCTAAAATCATATGTGATTACTGATTACTATATGCGAAATATATATATTATATTATACGGCACAGTTCGCGGAACTCGTGTTTATGTACTTTAATAATATATTATATATTGTTGCGACTCTATATAAAGACTATATATACCAGGTATGTACGCTTAACGAATTCGTGATCGAAAAAAAAACTACGTATTCATTTATTTGTCTTGTACACACACACACACACACACACACACACACACACACACAACATCAAACTGGAATTGAATCAATACTATATACACGCCACGATGATTGACAAGTATGTGACTCGAAGGTCAGACACAACATTACCATATTATATTATTTTTGGGACAAAGACGCGGCGGCGGCCACTTGCGTACATTCGCTTAAATTACGATGCATTTGAACTATATTAGAAAATAGAAATACACTAGATATGTTATAATGTAATAATTGAAACAAGTTATAATTATTGAAACGAGGGCACCAGGTGCAGGTAAATGATGGCTACATTAGAATGATGTTTTATAGGACCTTAGTGCATACACGAGTATATAATTGACACAATACGTTTCTGGAGTACCTTATAATAACGGCAGGTGATAGTTGACGCAAACTTTTTTAATATAAATAAAATAAAAACAATTACAAAGACCGAAAAATGAGAACGGACTAGAGAGAGAGAGAGAGAGAGAGAGAGAGAGAGAGAGAGAAATGGCAGAATTAATCCAAGTTTTTTTCTGACAGAGAACGATGGGCGGTTTTGACAGACATCGAAAAGGAGGACACGGATTTTCAGCCAATAATCGTTGTTCCCTAACCTAACGGAAGGCTCCGAAATCGTGTCGAACAATAACGTATTATAATTTATAAAATTATACTTATTTAGTCAAAATAGCGTAGATATACTGACTATCGACACGTCATCCATCCCATCATCGTGTGATGTCTATGGAACGTATTTAAACAAAAACGGCACATTTATCCAAAATAATTAATATAAATAACCAATATTCTACTGGTAGGTGTATATATATATATAGCGAGCAGCGTATAATTAAAACGCGAACGATAAAAAAAAAATAGGTGAAAAATAATCATAGCAACACTGCGGTAATACTTAATTTTAGCTGTATAAGAAAATAACTGTTATATTATTATCTCTTATAGGATACAGGTGTATAAATAAAAATATAAGCTGCAACGGCAGTACTCCGCCAGTACCTATTTGAGCGGGCGTTGAAATCGCGGTCCGTGTCACCGCCGCCAGAAGAACGGGACCGTGTGGCGCGTAGTAAAATTATGTATTTCCGCTGTGAATAAAATTGCCATGTTCCGGCACCGCCGTTTCTGCGCTCCGATTGATTTTCGCGCGAAAATGAGCGGGCCACGTCGTCGTTTTGCGCTTGTAAATAATTTCCGATTAATCTAACATGACTACAATACACGCGCAAGCGCACATACATATATATACGAATTTTATGGTAATGTTTTTGTGTTTCGAACGAGAAAACTCTGCTGTCACGGTGTTTGGCGATTTTACATCACACAAAAAAGTCGCGGTCGAATCGAAACTGTGTCAAGACGAAAATAACGGCAGGAAGCTTTTTTTTTTATACATTTTAAATTATATTATGGTACGCACGAATGGTTTTCGTTCGGTTTTTCATGCACGCTTGTATTTGTATGTGTGTGTGTATATCAAGGCGAATCCTAACTGTGGTGCACACTACACACACGCTAACATCCGGCCACCCTCCGCCCACCATACGCTTAGTACCTGATGTTGTATACATAGGTATGTAGGTACTCGTAATTTATAAAAATTTGTCTGAATATTAAATCTAATAAGATGGTGTCTACTGTCCGTTGGCTTTTATATGGTTATTACATTTTAAAGCGAGAACTGAGTATTTCTGAATATTGTAATATTGCACATACGAATTTAAATATCATACAAAATTTACTGTTCAAACAAAGATATTATGTTCTCAGCTTTAAGCTTGATAATAGGTCGAATCGGTCTATATCTATTACGTATAATAACGACACAATGATGGTTCTGCTGAACGCAAACTTACCATGTAAAAGTTACAGTAGGTAAAAGAGAGAAAACAAATAGTGCCCGACACCACTGACTCCTCAACTAATGATTCTTCGTCGATTTAAGTATTAAAATACCCACGATTACTATTTTGTATTTCCAAAATAACTTTGTTTGATTGATGAAAACGTTGTCTACACACAATAGCAGATTATAAATGATTTATATATTTTATAAGCTACAGCACCTATATTATATGAACTTATATTAATGTAGGTATAGGTACTGTGTAGTCTCATATAAGTACTTCGTTAGTCAAGTACTCGTGTATTATAATATTCATATTTTATATTGAACAACTAGCAATCCACATTTTTTCAAAGTAAATATTCACATGATTAATTATTTACTGACGTCCTAAATTAAATTAAGTTTATTTTCACAAGAATAAAAATGTAGGTACTGTTTTTTTTTGCGATTCTTAAAAACATTAGTTAATACTTTAAACTTAATAGCGTACGTAGGACGTATATAAATGGACGTTTAGATTAACACACTTTATATTACTATTAATTTATATTTTATAACTTATAAGTTATAAGTAATAAAGAATTATATAACATATGAGATAGGTATATACATAAGTACCTATACATTTATTTTACTACTTATGGAACACATAAAACGCTTTGTTAACAACGTGCATAATATGTAAGTTATACTTTATAGGCAGTACACAATATTTAATAATAAAATAGGAGTTACCTACCAATAAAATTTGTATCATTGAACAATTATTAATTTTTTTTTTTAAATGTTATTAATACATTTAATGTCTTATGGTAAATATGTTTTGTAAAGATAAAGAAAAGTATTGACATCAAAACATATTTAAAAATATTAGAAATACAATACGATATGCATGCCACTATTATTGCCACTAGGTATATAGACGCCAGTAAATTAGCATATAAACATCATAAAGTAGTTTAAGACATCAAATATTAAAGTAGGTAGGTACTATACTAATAAAATATACAATACATACTATACAATCACATACAATTTAACCAGGAAAGTATGCGAGATCTCGTAATTGAGTACCTTTAACTATAGGTCACTGTAATGGACGCGTTAAATTTGAATTCAATAAATACGTACATACGAAAAACGATTATGAGCAGAGACGGTCAATCGATATCAGATATTTCTAATGATATAATTATATATAATTTTTTTTTTTGTAAAATGCTTCAACTACCCACAATAATGTTTTAGATTACAACCACTGATGCACTTAATTATTAGAAATAAATATTATTAGGTATGCATAATACACGATGGCATATTTGGGAAGATTTACAAGTTTTATTAGATTAATATTGTATGGAAAAATGTACAAATTGCACCAGTGTTCTCTTTTATGACTGTTTAGTGTAGTGAAAGAGGGATGAAAGATTTTTCTTAGGGCAGTTGATCACTTTATTATGTTTACTGTAATAGTTTAATAAACAATGATATTTTAAAATGTAGGTACCTATTTATATCTAACCAGCAACATGAAATAATTTTTGTCAAAAATATATCGTATATATTACCTATATAATAATAATTATAAATGTTTATCCTCAGATTTATCATATTATTATTCACTTAAAGATCAAACTTGAATCGAATTTAAAAAGACCTTAGATTGCTGTTAGATTCATGTATATAACATTTTCAAGCCTATATTTTAGCTATTCAAATTGACAATTTTATGAATTTTTAACAACAAAATAATTATCAATGAAACACTTGGGTCTCATATCGGAACCTTGTATTATATATTATTGTAGTTATTTAACAGAGATAAAACGTTATCAACATAAAAACTAAAAATTTCAAAATGACTTATTCATATAAATATAGCTAGCTTAAAATATTAGCCTAAATATTACGAAATTTTTTTTATTATATTTTTTTATAGAAAACCATAATTGTAGTAATAGTTCAATGTTTGAATGTTTCCCAATTACCTAAATATTCTTTAAAGTTTGAACTTGACCGCTAAAAATTATTTTATTGCAGTAAGAACAATTTTTTTGAATTTTTTAATCAATAGTTCAAGGAATTAAAATATATTTTTAAATATAAAATATTTGTTGTGTATGTTCACGGTTTTGATGAATTTCGTTAAAAATAACTTATAAACAAAAATGTTATTACACATTTATTTAAAAAAACTAAAAAAATTAAAATGTCTATAATTAATAATTTAAATATAATAAGTTGATTTTTGACTGATCGGTCATTTGCGTTATTCATTTTTATATTAAAATAAGGAATAAACAAACAAAATCAATTTTTTCGAAAACCAGTAGTATATATAATTTATAGATTTAATAAAACTAATTAGAATTAAAACCAATACACTCGTCGCTCCTCTACCGGAATACAAAAGTTTAAATTCGTTTTAAAATACCCATTTTTGACGGTATATACCTACTTGAGAAAATATCTTTAATTATAAACATTTTAAACTTTGCTAGTATTTTTGTGGAAAGTAATATCCAGCTACGTACACAAAAATAAACATTTTTAATTGTGTTTGTAAACGTACCTATATGCAAAATTTAAATTAATGTTTTATCTTGTTAATTTAACTTGCATATTTGTATTTATTATGCTTTTAACCAAAACGTATTTAAATAATACTGAGTACCTTTTTCAACAAGATTAACGTTAAAAGAGGTACACCGCGAAATATATTCAGTAATTTTCGTTAATGATTAGACGTAAAACCGTGATTAGGAAGTTCATCAATTTATCTTTTCCAAAAATGACTGCTCAAAATATTATTAGTTGAATACAGATAGCGACAACGTGAAAAATCTTTTATATCCGTTTGTACGGCTGCGGCGACTCGTATACATTTATTAGAACATTGACGTAAAAATGTAAAATAATGATATCGTGCGTAGGCCTCAGTCCGGTGACAATATCATTAGAGCGGAAGATCAATTATTTTCTAATTTGCGCTTCTCTTCTCACACCCTCAACGTTGACTAAACCACCACGCCACCGACTATGTTTAATAACTCATTAAGTCGTGTCTGAAAACAGTCACCGTGGCCTGTAACCGTGAGATTTATGTGCAAATATCTGACTACATGTTTTGTCGTTTAATATAACACATCGTCCGTGTTAAATGTGCGTAATGATGACATGTACAAGTCGTGGGATGATAAAACATTACCCATCGTATAATATAATATTAATATGTGAGCTTTAATAATTATATGGTAAATATATACATATTATATGGTACTTATTTTGTACATTTTAAACGGTGACTTTATTTAACTCTAAACTGGGATGAATAGAAAATAAAAATCAGCAATGCACACGAAATTTTCTAGTTACAAAAACGCTGATCTGACTGAAGAAACATACAAGAAACCGGGTGGACTACTTCAAGGTTTGGATGTACTATATATTATATACAACATATATGTGATAATTGTATACCATTTAATATGATTATTATTGATAAAACATCAATAAAGACAAATTAAATGCAATTTAAGGTCTCATATATTAAATAAACTTTTTCTTCTGCAATTTACATATTATATGGCAATAAATGTTATATAAATTAAGAATGCTTTTTGGTTGCCCATAATATGTAAAATTTGTAAGTACCTATACCCATATAATATTTAACAAAACGCGTATATGTGATACTCAAAATAATCGTCTATGTTTAAGAAACGTCGTACCGCATGTATTGTCTCCGTGTTACACACGTACCTACGGTATCGCAAATTTTCGTTCACCAGTTTCGATAATATGCTGTTAGTTTTGATATTAAGGTGAATTGAACTATTATAAAATTGAAAGATAAGATAATTATCTAGAGCTCCATGAAGGCTTTTATTGATATATGTTTTTAAGTAGTTTTAGAGTAAAATCACCCATTACAAAAACGATAGAGAAAAATATTTTTGAGGGTATGACATATTATATTGTTTTGTCTAAATATTGTCTCAAAACAATTTAAACATTACTTAAATATACATTTTTTTTTTTTTTAAGTTGAATACAAAGTCAAATAACAATAAACTATAAAACCGATATGACATACCCCTCTACCCTAAAAAATATTATCCCCTATAATTTTTGTAATAGGTAATTTTACTCTAAGATTAGGTACTCAAAAATATAAAAAAAGCGATTCCGCATAAATGTACGTTTTGTCTATGGCGTGGACCAGAGAGAGAAACAAACAGTGCGTTGACATTCTCTAAGTCATAAGAGAACGTATGACACTCGCTTAAATACTATATTAAATTATTAACTGTCACTATGTGTCTAATAAGCAAAATTTGGCGACTAATATATTGGAGCTTGAACATCTATTACCTGCAAATTTGAACAGGAAAATATTTTTGAAATAATGACATATTATTTTATTTAAATATTGCATAGCCTATAAGAGTTATTGCATTTTACGCATTTTTACACTATACGTCTATAACTATTAAATTCTTTATAATACAGTAACTACTTTGGCAAAATTTAACAATAATTGATAAAATAAATAAGACATTACTATTAAAATGATCTTAATTTGTTACTAATTTTTTAAACTCTAGTATTAAACTAGATTAGGTACCTACTAATTTTGATTTTATGATATTTTGTTATATTGGTCGTTGATTTGAAAGAAACTATGTAGGGATATCTATTAACTATTTTCAGTATAAAATATATTTATTTAATATTATTTATACTAACTTAAATTGTCGAACAAGTAACACGAGTCCTCATGACGAGTAGTATAATAAAGATGCACAGGAGTTCTTTAATTTAAAATTCCGTGCTCCAATAAGCGCGGTAAAAATTATTTTGATGAATATATACGAAAATGTAGGTAGTTTAAGCATATTCAAATCTAATGCACTCTACCTTAGTTAATGATTGGGTGAGATAGAAATCAGTTTGAAACACTGCCCACGAAAATATCCATTATAATCTAGATAATTTTGGATAGGTACTTATACTATAGTAATATGATAAAAAAAATGATGTTAATTATTTTTAAATTATTTTTTTGAGAAAGATATACTTAATATACAATAATTCAGTTTTCCATGTTCATAACTACGCAAATTAAACACGTTGTTACAATTTCATGTTAAATTATCCATGTTTATGAATTATGAACATTGATATGACATATACTTTGAAATTAAAATAGGTATTTAAAAAGAAAATACTAAAAACTATTGTTCAAAGAATCAACGAATATTGTAAATAAAATAATTGTGATTTTCAAAAGAAAAAATTTATAATAATTTATTGTCAATACTAAAATATTCTTTCAACAAAAAACAAATAACTAATAAGAATCTCAAATTTCACACGACGTTAAATGCTAAAATAATTTTCTTGAGTTCAATGGAACAAAACGTATGTTTTGTTTTGTATACGTGATCCAAATCCATACTACCTAATTTTGTTAAAAAGTTATTTATGCTTAATATTCTTATTTCATATACCTAGCCTTATATTATATACTACCACGCATCCACGCAGTCAGCACGTTTTAGTCACGTTCTCTGACTTTTTCATAAAAAGAAAAAACTTTAAATCAATTAATATTATTTTTAATACACCACTACACCAGTATTTGGAACATTTATCTGGAAACAGTTCCACGGGTCTTAGCTGAACAACTAAACCATGGAATTTTAATTAACTCGATTTCACACAAATATGCTCGGCGACATCCATAACATGTAATTACATGTCACCTTTGACCAAAAACCAAGCTCATCGCTTTACGAATAAAAGTCATTACTGATTTCGATGATAATTACGAGATTGTGACATAAAACCGTGGAACACAATAGAAGGCTCATGAACTTAACGATCCATCAACACAACACAAAAAAAAAAGTAACAAATATCCGAAACATTAATAATATATGTTTGGGTAAGTACATGCGTATGAATTATAATATACTTTATGTCTAAATAGTCTATATATAAAATACAAACCAGGCAACCCCTTCACAAACGTTATATTCTTATAAATTATAGTTATAATGTTAGGCAAAAAATTCAATAATAAGCTGTGATTAATGTTTATAAGGATTGTAACTAAAATGTATAAATAACAAAATTAAATAATGCCCGCGCGGTCAGGGCATACATCAGTGACTGCCTAGCTAGACACTCAAACGCGGTTTTTGAATTAATTATTTTTAAGACTAATTCAGTTTGTCAATATATAAAATACCTAGATACTATAAAATATTTATATATATATATTAATATATTATGATTAATAAATTATATTTGTAACCAAGCTATTTTAACTTGAGTATTTTCAAAGTATTGTTTTATTTATTTAAATTAACATCATATTATCATTATACTTCAGTATATTAACAAATACAAAGAGTGTATGTATATTTAAATTCAACAATTTTTAGTTATAATTGTTATCTTTGTTAACTTTAGTCATGGGTTACTACACTTTTTTCTCTACATCAATAGTAATTATCCTTCTCTCAGTCATAGACAAATTGTACTTACTTGAAATAAAATACTCTAATATGTTATATATAGCAACATTGGTAATAGAGATAACATCATAACCATCATAACATCATACCAAGATAATATCATTGGTATCTTGATATTTTTCATAAAAATCAATAAGCGTGTTTGAATATTAAGAGCATTCAGACCACCTTTATAAATTAATCCTATCTGAGTATCAGACACCTAAAAAGGAATTGGCGTAGGAACTAGACTTTAACTCCATGAAAATGGGTTCAGTGTAAAAAGTACCACCAGTACCCTACTACAGAATTCTCCACTATTTTATAAATATTTTTTTATTATATTTACTATACTATGGTATCAGGTATCTAGTACAACGATCTTTGGTATAAAAAAAAATGTAGTATAATTTATAGTAAAATTGTCGTCGAGTTAGACGGCTTATAATAATAATATGTCGTCCCACGTATATGATCTCACCAATCTATTAAGCAATCGATATTTTTGGATGCCAATATTATAAGATATATCAGGTTTCAACATGGATCTAATTACTGATAACTTGAATTCTTCTATGGGTTGATGACCATGAACTTGTATTTTTATTTACTAGGTTAAAACCATAAAATGGATATCTTTAACAGAAAAAATCAAATTTTTGATCAATATTACTAAAATATAATAAACATACATTTATAATTGAATCATTTTTCCGGTGTAATAAGAAAACAGTTCATTACGATTTAATTATTGTTTTTGAAATACATGTCTCAGAATCTACATCTTAATCTACATTAAGATATTCACAAGCGGTAGTAAAATATAATACAAAATAATATATACTTCGCAATTAGCCGCTTACATTTTTATACAAAAACATACGGATTGCATTTAAATTGAATTCATAAAATACAGCCAAATTGTACTTCAATAATATTAGCACTTTAAATGCTATGTTTAATAAACACTTCGTTGTAACTTCCTGTACAAGGTATAACTTCAAAAAATAACACCTTCATCAAATTAAGTGACATATATATTAACGCATTCTTTAATAAATTAATATTCAAGTCAAGTAAAAATTATCAACATTATATATTTAGAGGTGAAACCGTCTATATCTTATTAAATTCAAGCATTTTAATTAATATTCTATATTGGTATATATATAATCATTATGTTTATCACGGAATTGGCGTATAAATCTCCAACACTTCATTTCAAATTTGCAATAATGAGTTTTTGTTTTCTCAAAACATTTAGGAGAAATTCAAATCTATTAAGCCCCATTTGATCTATTTTAAATAAAATATATAGCATGAAATATACTACATTGGTATATAGGTACTATATCTAACGTCAGGTACCTTTTTAAAAAATAAAAAAGAGAAGAAAAACAATTGCCATAAAAGTGACTGGCGTAATATTTTAAATTATGTAGGCTATATACTTTCTAGATTTAAAAAAAAACATTTTTGACAATACTTGTTCAATCAATACTAACTATACAAGCGTATGTTATATTATGTTCAAAAAAGAAATTTGGCTTTGTTTTACTTTTATATTTTTGATAATATCAGATCCATAAACAAACGACTTGTTTAAATATACATAATAATAAAAGTATAAAAAAAACCCGTCCAATATAATATATCATACATATTTTATTGCAATCGTGTGCTGCACTATACTTTCTACATGAGATTTTCAAATTAGATTTTAATATTTTATGATTCAACAGCAATTGCCCCTTGACCAGCCGACGACGTGTAATAATTCTTATATGCAACAATAATATATATTATATCTTGTTTATATATGCATCTGTATCCGGATCAGGTGTCTAAGAAACTACAGCTACCGAAACACATTCAGCGTGTGTAACATATAACGTATTATGCGCGGTAGACACTAGATATTAAACTCGTATAAAAAATTAATTTCACAAACATAATTTAGTACCCAACGGTTCAATGAATCGGGTTAACATATATTAACATGTATGTAATCCTTGTGCAAAGTTTTTTAAAAATAAAAACATATAAGCACCTCATAGCGTATTTCTCGAGGTATTTCTCAATTTTCTGACTTCCTAGGTACGTCTTTTTTATTATTCATAATAATTGTTATTTAAACATTTTTAATTTTACTTAAATTTTCTTTTATCGAATATAATAAAAATCAGGTGTAGGAGGTGGGACTTCCCTTAGGTACAAGACAAGTGGTATGACATTCCGAGACAACAGTGTTTGTGTGTGTTCAGGGAGTATCATTTTATGTATCAGAAAACGACCGTCTATTACTACATATCTAAATAGATATAATCGCCAATACAAAATGATAACGATTTTAACGAGTATAACGAACAACCTATAAGTATACAAGTAAAATGCATTAGAAGGTTATTTATACACCTATATATACCTATAGAACACATCGTACATAGGGACTTTATGTTATGGCTCCTATATGTTATAACTTATAACTTATAACGAATAACGCTAATCACATAAAAGTATCAGTTTTGCACCCAAAAAAGGTAGGTGATCTATTACAAAAATTGTATACTAACATAGGGTAAGTAGTAAATTATACTTGTAGAATAAGGGGACTTTGTATGTAATAATTTTATTGTTAAACAGACCTTTAGACATAACTACATAACGTTAACATAATGGTCAACCGAAATATTTACATATTTTTCCAAGTATTTACCTATTCACACTAAAACGACTATTTTTACAAATTATTCGTAATTCACAAATTTCATTATTGCGGTTTTACACATTATTTCTACAAAGTAAAAATCAAATAATAACAATAATACAAAATTAACAATACCATAATAAAAACTTAAACATTTGAAAATTTTATTTTAGAGGCCAAATGTTCGTACATTGGTACATGCACATAGGCACATAGCACGGTTGACGGTAATATACGAGGTAATATATGTAGAGAAATTATCGGTTTTACAAGAATATATGAAGACATACCTTGAAAATTGCAGTGTGACGATATTATTCGTGTGCTGTATTTTACAACACCATTATATTGTTAGCTGTGGCCATAAATCGACATAATATAAATAACAGAGGTGGTGCCTTTGATCGAACGGAGGAAAATGCTTCAGAATAATACACCATAAAACGAAAATAACAAGTGCGACAGAGATGAAATTCAAAACCAACAGAAGAATAACAGTTACACACAACACAATCAATAGCGAAATAATAACGAAAAAATGTGCAGACGGAAAGTGCCGTACTAAAAATACTAAGTGCGATATTATTTATATTGTATTGCGGCGACGACGACGACGACGCGACCGCGGCGGGCGTTACGACTATGACACGATAGCTCGCTGACTGATGATGAGCTCCTCGACACACGCAGTACGCACACACGGTTTCGCCTTTGCCTCCGCCGTCGTAAACCACTTCCACGAGCACACTCTATAATATTATATATATAACACAATAATAATATACGGCCGCCTACACCGGCGCGACTCGGTAGTCGGTACATCGTCGTCGCTGTTGATGACAACGCTGACAGTGGTCATTAACGCTCAGCGATTTATAACACGAGCATGGGTCGGGCTCGGGAGCAGTTGTCAAAAAAACGATGAGTGCCCAGGCCGAAGGATGGTGGCATCAAATGTATTGCTAACACACAATATTTTCAAATATTGTAATATTATAACATTTTATTTTTGTTTTTAGGGGGTATATTATATTATGTAATAATAATAATATTTTTTTAATCCAAATACCGCGTTTATGATTTCGCAACCATAATAATATGATCAGGAATCAAATCACAAATAAAAATGTAAAAAGTACTATTATGCAACAATCAACGATCCGAAGTAATAACTAATAAAACGATCTTAATAACTAATAAGTAGTACCTAATATGGATTTAAAAAATAATTTATGTAATAATGGTAATATTTTATTACTCCGGTCATCAAGTTTGAGGAAGTTTTATACTTGGACAGTTAGATAGTTCGTTAAGTAACTATAATTGGTAAATTTCAAAGTTTTAACTATACTTCGCTTAAAAATATGTATCTATAAATTCTTTATAGCTTTTTCAGAGTTGAATGCATATGTTTGGATTTCTTTTTATGTATTGCAAATTGTAATTATTTAAATTATATTAACTATTTAATGAATTTATATTTCAAATTGTGAACTCGTGGGCCACCACTCGAACATGTTCAGTGGGGCCAATTATTTATTCTTGAAGAACAAAAAAATATATGCAAACCATAAATATAACAGTGTGTTACCAAATTATGGTGTATTAAATTTCTTGGAAAAATAATTTGAATTATAAATGGAGTAGGTATTAATTTGTAAATGTTTTTAGGACTACTGCCAGCTACCGTTAAAAATTAAAATATATATTCGCAAAACCAGAATCGACCGATTAATACGTTAAAAAGGGCAGTTCAAAAAATGGAGGGGTGGGAATAAAACAAATCTTCTACTCCGGGAATAGATTTTAGCGCAGCCAAATAGACAACAGTACGATGTCTGCGGTGACTATATTATTACGTTTTTCTGCAGGCGTACGGAAATTTTAGAAATGAAACGCACCGACCATAGACGACAATTTTTAATTTTTCACCGGCTCGCATTACTTTCGTGATGTCAACTGATTTCAAAATGTTATAAACTTATTGCAAACTCACATTGCAGGCATACTATATTATAATATATATATTGCTATATTTATTATAACTTTAAAAAGATAATTTATCATTGTATTAAAGTAAGTACATATTATTTATTTATTGATCACAAAGATTATTCTAAAAGTCAATATTTTAAATATATTATACTATGGTGATTCGCTAATTTACGGAAATTTTCTAAAATTAAATATAACATATTATAACAATTGCACATCAAGAATTTATAAAACCAAAATATATTTGAGAAAAAATCACAAAAGAAAAAATAAAACGCGTATATTATTAAATATGTTAGACTTGGGTATTATACAATAATTTAATACGAAATAACAATATTTTAATCTCTCATTTTCCCATGTTTTTTTTTTGCACATTGCACATACTTACTAGTTTTTAGTCACATCGTGTACAATTAATAAAATGTTATATAATTATACACAAATACACACAATATATATAATATTATGAACATGAATTATTATTATTATTATTATTATTATTATTACCTATTTTGTAATTTTGCTCAATTGTTCAATTTTAATATGTATTATATTATTACAATTGTATCTATTTTCTTTTATAATTCTTGAAATATAAATCGACATTTAGCATTAGAGATTTTTTCAATAATTGAATCAATATTTAGATATTTACTGGTAAGAAAAAAACATAAGATAATATCTAAAATAGGTACTAAATAAAAGACACTAGTTAAAATAATATTAGTTATATGTAGTTATGTAGATAATATAAGTTTAAGATATTGAACATTTAATACCATTTATATAAATTTACGATTGTAGTTATTAAACGTGAGTATTATAATATAATATACTCTTTTTAATGCTTCATTCAAGATAATCTTAGATGAAATCTAAAAATAATTTTAATTTATAATACAAATTACAAATTAAGGTTTAAAGGATAATAATATGTTATTTATGTTATTTCAGAGTTAAAAATTCACAGTGGTTATATATACTGTTATTATATTCCTATGATAATTTATTTTTTTATTGAGATAAATTAAATATTTTTAACGATGATAAAACTTATATGAAATGCAAATGCATAATATAAAAACTAGTAAGACATACTATGCGAATAGCTCATGAGTACATTACATATCAGATTACTTTATTTGATAAAAATGGTTCGCAGCAGCACATATAATATAATATTATAAAATTAGTTAAATATGTTAATAGAAAATTTATACTTATAGTTTATTATTCAAACATTTTTTTTTTCTAATAACTGATAAGTATAAATACCTTTTGTATTACAAAATTAGGTTAATTGCTAAGATAAAAAATATACAGTAAGTCAGTAATAATAAAGTAGATACAGTAGGTACATACGTATACTTTACCAGATTTTTTTCACACGATTTTTAAAGTATATAAAAGAATAATAATCAATAATCGTTTCATGTTCCTCATTTCAAATACAATTATATAAATGATAGTCATCATGTTTTCAGTAAATCAGTCTGTCAAAATAACAATACTTATTATACTGCACACAGTCCAAATCAAGATAACTAACTAATTATTATTGTTTAATCATTACACGTTGATGACAGGTACCAAAATATTATACTTAACCTACAGGTCTAATAATAAGTTTTGAATGCTGATATCTATATTTTATATTGTTACATATTTATAATTTTGTAAGATCGAGTAGAATTTAATTTCTTATAAATAAAACTATACCAATATTATTACCCACGTAAAGCAAAATATGAAATTATTATAATAATAAGTATCTAGGTACTACCCTACCTATATAAACTAAAATACCAAGTCGATAAAAACAAAATTATTGTTTTATAATGCAACTGGACGAAAAAATACCGTAATTAATAATGATAATAATTTAATAGTATTTTCCAGTTTGTGAAAAATTCGAGCAAGTTCTAATAGAGTTGGGCGTCTAGCTTAGTTACAACTTACAAGTAGTTACAATCAATACTCTACAGTCACCATCAAATATCAATTAAAACAATAAATCTCAAACCGTTTCAATGTCAGCGAAACTGTGGTAATATACTATACATTTGATACAATAACATCTAATTGAAGAGAAAAGAGAGCCAGATAGGCGAGTTTTGCATTTAAAACTGAATTGAATTGCCTAACCGGCTAAACGCCACCCAAGGCTTTATATACCGACGGTGACAGAACGGACACAAATAACAACAACGTGTACACTATGTCAATGTACGGTAGTTGCATATTATAGTGTATACTCGCATTGAGAATTGGGCATTGGGCTTTGACATTGGAGATCCTTCCCCTCCTCTCAAGGCATACACCAAGACATACCGTACACGGATAGGTTCGCGGGTGTGGTCAATTACGGTTAATCGAAGGGAATAATAGTAACCCATTCGCGAAGAAGGCGCGTGACCTGCCGGTGGAATTGTTACTAATTGAAGACGGTGTACAGTAGATATTTTATTTAGTATTGTAAACTATAATAGTAGTTTAATAAAATACAATATTATTTAGTAGCCTGTGTGTTATGACGTACTGTACATCATTTACGTTATGTTACCGTAATGTCATGTCACGTATAATAAAGTAGCACACTGGCACGAATATTTTATATTTTTTACTCGGCCATCACAATTATCACGACCGCATGTCTGAATATCCGACGGCTAAGTATTAAGACGGCAATGAGATTTAGATAAACAAAAGTGGTTGTTAAACAAAGGAAAAGACATCGTGGTATTATATAATATGACGTTTGCGGTTTTAAGAAACCAAAACACTTGATACTCACTGCGATTGCTAGGCCCATGGACGAAAAATGTTTAGGTGACGCGATTGTTAAGAAGATGTCGAAAAAATATGTAAAATATTATTACGCGCAAAACGGTCGAGGGTACGATGCCGTCTAAAGAAAGACTAATTCAACCGCGCCACTGGGTGACTATTATTATGATGGTTTCGACTCGGGGAAAGGAGGATTAAAGGGAAAGAGAGAACGCGACAGGCTCAAAATAAAGGGGGCCTACGAAGACACACCATCATAAGCTACTAGTTTGTGCCGATTTAACAAATGAATAAACACCCTTGTACAGTTGTACGGCCATTCAAAAAAAAAAAAATGTATTCAGGAATATTGTGGTGAATATTATATTATCACTGAACTAAATACATGTAACGCATGTATTAATCAAAATATAATCCTTATAATAGGAAATCGCCTTATGCATTCCGAGTCACGAGAAAACATGATGAAATATGTTATGTTAACTATGGAAATTGTT